>JAVIWC010005236.1:0-563369 GCA_031894815.1 Creontiades dilutus | reverse complement strand
AATATTTTCAAATTGTCAATGATCGAAACTGAAGGTATTATGTGAAGCTATTATGTTCAGTTTTATTCGTTTAAAATAATGGTATTACTTTGTTATTATTGTTTAATTCAATGGTATTAGCATAATGCAATGAAAGAATAAGAATAATAGCTTCACATTAATAAATCACGTTTCTATAATTGTGACTTTTATTTAGCATCCTGTTCCCTGCAGTAAACTGGGTCTCGTTATTTACAAGTAATACCCCTATTCAGAATTCCGACCCTTCAGGTAAACTACCATCACTAAATCTAGTGGGTTATTGTGATCACGATAGGAAGAGTCAGTAGGGGCTTACATCTTATACGGGGTATCCCAGGAGTTATGCACAATCCGGCTTCTACGTATTCTACAACTCATTACCGAACAAAAATGCCTCCTAGCCATTTTTTGCCAGAGTCCTCGTTTCCGAATTATTCGCGATTTAAGATTTTTTTTTTTTTTTTTTTCGTGTTTCCAGTCTTATGTCATTAAAACTGTCATAACTCCCTCAATGTCGGAGATAGCTCAAATTTGATGACACCGTGGGAAAGAGCGTTAAATTGTCTATCTATTTAATTTCAGAAAACATTTTTTTAGTTACATTAAAGATGTGCAATTGCCGCGCGAAATGGTAGTTTTGTCAAAATCTTGAAATCGCCTGTTTTTCATCTCGCCTAGCAACCCCATTAATGCTTGACGCAGAACCGTGCAGACCTGATAAAACGTGCGCCAAAATGTTAGCTTTCCAACGGTGTAGTTCTTTTGGTTATTAAAAGTTGTTTTAGTTAAGAAAATGGTGTTTAACTGCAGAAAAACGAGTTTTTTCTGTTAAAATTGCGATTGAGTTGTTTTCGACCTTACGTCACTAAAACGGACGTAACTCCGGCGTTTTCGGAGTATTTGCAAATCTAAGGATACCGTTGGTTTCAACGGCATTACTTGAGAAATTTATGTTTGAGAACGGGCATCCATGGAATGAATTGATGTTTAATCCATTCTGTGATGGTGAACTCTACCGAAATGACATTCTTCTCCCAGAAATAGAAAAAAAGTTTTAGTTATGCAGGTTGTTTTTTTTTAAATCCCAAATGTGCTTGAAAACACACGTTCTTTCCAGTGGCTTAACGTTTCTCAGAGGGGCGCCCCCGCAAAATATTTTCGGGGCCCCTCCCCATAATGTTTTTTTTTTTTTTTTTTTTTTTTTGGAGAAGCGTGCACTTTTTAACGGTCATCGTACAATACGCTACGATAACCTAACTAAAAATACATAATATAATATAACAATTTAACCTACCTTTACGTCGTAAAGTTTACCTTAAAGTTTACGAACTCGAGACTTCTAGTATTTTCAACGTAATTCGTTTTACAAGAGGAAAAATTACGCAAAAACCGACAATTTTATTTTCTGACTTGTGATACCCATTTATCATTTTAATTTCAAAATTTTTGAGAGCTGAAGAATATTTTATTTTTTTTAGCGAATTTTGCCAATCTACCTTGTTTTATCATCAACTGCTCTATTTTGAACGGATTGAAATGTTTCCAATCCGATTTCGCCATCGTGTTCAGCTTGAAAAAACCTTTATAAAAGAGAGTCACCTGCTTGGGGATTTTCGGCTAACTTTCCCACGTTTGAAATGCCCGAATAAACCTCGATTGTGCTCAAAACATAGCCTGACGTTTATTCAAATTTAAATCGAGAATAATGATGATACCGACAGTGGAAAGCTGAGGTCTTGGGCTAGTTTTTTTTTCTTCCGTTGAGTGCACACCAATATTCCAACAAGATTTATTACAAAGGCGATAAATTAACCTGAAAAATGTTGATTTTCGAGAAAAAAAACCAAAAGATGATTTGACTTTGGCTTATTTTTTTACTTCAGAAAATTGCTTTAAAAAAAAAAAAAATTCATAGCGTTTCACACTAAACGGATAGGAAATTTAACGCTCTTTCCAACGGTTTCCTCAAATTTGAGATTACTCCAAAAACAAGGGAGTTATGGCTGTTTTAGTGAAGTAAAGTCGATAACTTTAATTTAATGATAAACTTAAATCGTTAATAACTCGGAAACAAAGCCTCTAAAAAAAAGGTCTAAAGGGCACTTTTTGTCGCAAATTAATCCAAAGATCTTAGTTACGCTGTTAATCATAAGGAGGAAACAAAGCGGTTAGCTGCCCTGTGGGATTCCCGATGACGCCTCGAAAGGTGGTTGTCCGTTACGCCCTGCAAATCGATCCATAAAGTTTGGTCCACCTGAAAGGTAGAACAATTAATCACCCTGTATATCGAGAAAAAAGGATGTCTTAAAATATTTTCAAATTCTTTATTTCTATAGAGCTTACAAATACAAACTCCTAATTTAAGTCATTTCGTTGACATTTTTGTTTGCTATTCATAACTAGTGGAAATTTCAAGTGCATAGCGGGCTGCCGCTATTACGAGGTTGTTGGTTTGGTTGGGACAAGATTGGGTTGGATTTTAGTTGAGTTTGTTTCAGTCGTCAAAGTGTTTTTGTCTCAGCATTGTAGTATCTCGTGAGTTAACTGAGTTGTGTAGTGTGTGATGGTGGTTGTTTGACTGCAAACAATCCAATAAAAAATCAAAATCTCAAACAAACTTTTGTTTGATAATCATCGAAGAGACCACTCCAGTAGAACAGTTTTATTATGTATTTGTATAATTAAAAAATTAGGGAAAGACCTGGTCTTAAATGTATAAGAAGGTAAAGCAAAATTCAAGGTTCCAAAAACGGGCCAAGTTCAGAAATATAAAAAGGGGTCACCTACAATAAAATTATAATTCCTGGAAGCACCGAGTGTTAATAATATGCCGCAGGCTACGTTTATTTTATCTTGTTAAATTTATGTTGGATTTTTAAGTTGCGTTTCCTTAGAAAGGAAATGTGTACCCAATGGACACATCACCTACAGATGTTGGTACAGTCCTCTTTTTTTCAGCAAGGTCGTTATTGAAAATGGTGAACCAGAATGAAATAAGACTTTGACCATGGTCAAAATTAGATTATTGATGATATCAGTTCTTATTACCTAAAAACGAACTGATAATTTGCAAGTATTTTAATTTAATTAATTCTCAGGCTCTGTACAATAACGCTAAGTAGATCTAAGCATTGAAAAAGTGAGGTTGATGAAGGAATAGTCACGTTGTGGCAGATAGATTTGGTTATTGAAGACTGATCTTGCATGGAAACATAAGCCGTTATAATGGCTATATAAACACACTACCGTTGATTACCTAATGACCAATAGGAAAGTCTAATACGACAGCCAACAGGAATGACAGGTCTTAGGACTTAGGAAGACGTCATGTTGTTGATGGGTGGTTATTTCAAGGACACGCACTTCAAGACGCAAAAAGCAGAAAATCATTCAGAATAATTACTAAGTAAAGGAGAAAATCCTCATTCAATCAACTGAGTGTTATTCCATTTCTGATGACACCCAGAGGGGAAATTTCAAATTAGAAACGGAATACGCGTCAGTTTCACGGGTACACCAGTTTGTATGGCCCTTTTTTTACTACAAAGTTGCACCACCTCTGCCTTAGAGAGATTCCGTTTCAAATGTCAGTGTCAAGGGTTGATGGGGGATTTAACGTACCCAGTGAGCTCTCTAAACCGGTCAGCGCAGTTTTTGTACGTTGTATACATATGAGACTCACCTTATAGGTGAAGGCCTCTCTTCCATGTAATATTAATGTCCTAAAGCGAGTACAACAAACTTATTCAGGGAATGCACAAAGCTAGAGTTAAGCGAGAAAAATACGAGTATATTACGCACAGCACAATATTTAAACAGGCGAATATAAAAAAAGGAAGTAAGAAGGAACATTACAGCACAGACATCTTGACGTGATTTCTCAAATCACTGGGAACGGTTCAGCCTCCCAAACCTTCTTTAGAAGAAAGGTAAGGAAACTTTTTCCATTAGATCAAAACCAATCGCACATTCAAGCTTTCAAATGGGCAGAAGGGAGGGCTTCATAGATTTTCATTGTTTTAACATCAAATGTAGCTGATTTACTAACCAGGTTAGGAACGTAGGGCATTTTCATTTTTCGGTGTGAAATGACTATCTATGATCAACAGTCATCTTCGCCAACTTTTTTTTTTTTCAATTTTTACAAGCACATAACAAAGCACACATTCAAGCACAACCAATGTTTTGTTTCCCAACACATTAATCATTTTATTAGTCAATATCACATACTGTTGGCGTTGAATTTCCGGAAAACAGAAAATTGTTCAGAAAGATGCACAGTTTCGCTGGGAGACAGGGAAGACTAAGGGAGACTTTCATTGAGCTCCGAATGAACAGGGACAATTGAATTCAACTTTTCCATCTTAGGCGAATTGAATTCCAATTGAAATTGGTAATACAGGGGTGCTCACAGGGGAGGGGATATGACGCTGACTGCGTCATTGAAATTCTTTGGAGGGGGGGGGGGTATAAATGACTATGACAGTGCCCGAATACTATCCGTGATTTGCCTACCCGGCGATGGATTACCCTTTCCATCTCAATACTAATGTTATCACTGAGTTGTGATAATGATGATCCAATAGTGTGCTAAATTTTGTATTGTTTTTGCCCTAAGAAAATGCCCAAAAAGCAAAAACTCTCCTAGTATGTAAATCTTCTTTTAGTTTTAGATATAGCTTTTCCAAGTCGAATTGAGAGTTGTCCAAGTCGAATTGAGAATTGTCCAAACGAAAAAGAGATTTTTCCAAACCACATTGAGATTTTTCCTAACCAATTTGAGAATTTTCCAAACCAATTTGAGAATTTTCCAAATCAATTTGAGAATTTTCCAATCTAAGAAACTTTCACTACTAAAAAGGAAAAGGAAGTTTTCCAAACCGAATTGACAGTTTTTTTAAGGTAATCCAAGACTTCCGCCCGGCCCTGATATTTGGACTCCGCACTTTTGTTTTTGTTGACTAAGAGCGTAATTTTTATGAAGTATTCTTCGTTCATTCTGTCTTTTTGATTTTAATGTTAATTTGTTCATAAAGTGCTATTCTTTCATTTTGCTTCACTAATTTTGTTTTCAATAAAAGTCTTGGATTGCCTTAAAAAATTGTCAATTCGGTTTGGAAAACTTCCTCTTCCTTTTTGGTAGTGAAAGTTTCTTAGATTGGAAAATTCTCAAGTTGATTTGGATAACTCTCAAATTGGTTTGGAAAATTCTGAAAACGGTTTGGAAAAATCTCAAAATAGGTTTGGAAAAATCTCTATTTGGTTTGGAAAATTCTCGAATTCGACTTGGAAAAGCTATAAAATAAGGGGTGCTTACAAGTATTTTTTACATTTGCGTTTCGGGGTACAACTTACATCAACACGTAAGCGTTTGAAGTTATCAGACAAATGGTAACTAAGACTTTTAGAAATTCAACGTCTACTGAAGTCCATTGTGGACAAGCCTGTCCCTCAAAGAATCTATCGCTCCATTAAAGCTTAATCGATACCAAATTTGGAAGGCATTCGGGAAGTATAACCAAATCCTCAGAACTGATTAGTACTGAACAATTATTTGTTCTATTTTCTAGAAACTATCCATTTCCCATTTCAAATCGCCTCGTAGGCAGAAGGGTTAGCTGTAGTACAGTAAGTGAATGGCAGATCCGTATTATAAATCCATATTTTTAATGAAGTGGTGGATCGATGTATTGATCGATGACGAGTAGAAACTTTTATTGCGATCTCTTTTCGGGTGTTTTTTTTATTCTTTCATATTTGGACATCTAGTGTCGGGAGCCCCTTTCCCTCCCGACAAGTCCACAATGACAAATTACTTCGAGTTCACGATAGAAAATCCATTCCCCCCTTCTTAGCCCTTTTCACGGCTCTTCAGGTTTTTTCGACCCCCCTCCCACATCTGTTGTAGTCAATGTGCGTCCTAGTCACCACGTTGCTGTGAAGCCCAGTTTGAGATCTCCGGCACAAAGCCAAGCCCTTTAGCTGCATTGTAGTCCTCTGAGCATCACATGAAGAAAGTCCGGCTTATTGAAGCGCCTTGCCGTTCAATAGGACCCCAGCGCAGCCCGAATATTTTAGAGAATCTACTGAATAGACGGGTCATTTTGCGGGAAATGAGACCTTCTGAAAAATGTAATTCTTTTTGAGTAAAGCATGCGAACATGAAATTATATTCGATGATGAATACGAATTTTGTATTTGAATACGTATTTGGTTCTGTGGAATTAGTTTGAAATATCTAAAGTTTAATTCCACACCAAATTTTAAAAAATCTTGAAGGAGTTTGTCTTACACGATTTCAATAATTTTGGTTTATTATTCAATAATAAACCATTGTAATCGCCCTTGAAAAAAAAAAAAAAAAAAAAAAAAAAACCCCCCCCTGAAAATTTCATGGTTTACGTTTCAAAGGGTGTAGAATCCGAATCTGCAATAAAAATTTTTCCGTCCGTCCGCCGTACTCAAGATTTTTCCCAAACGGCTGGAGTTAAAGATCTGAAATTTTCAGGAAAAATCCATGTTGGTCCGACAACGGCCCAATTCTTGAGCCAGTTCTCTCACTTAATTTGAAGTGCCCTTTAATGGTTGTCAAAGTTTTGTAAAATCCCTAAAAACCTCAAAAAAAGTCGAAGCGGCCTACATTTGTGCTCTTTTTGAAGAACATACCATGAGGAATCGAATGAGACCCTCCCCACGTCCGTAGGTCAAACCATTCCCGATGAATGGCCTGATTTATAGTACCAACATTCGCGTTATTTTGGTTTATTATTGTTTTTGTTTTGATATCAGTAACCTAGTGACATAGTGATGTAGAGGTATAGTGATGTGGATACTGGAGTGAACTAAAAGGCTTTGTAGCCGATACACGGGTTGAAGCACTCTGATATGCATTAAACGCTGCAAATTCTTTCACTGGGGTTTATTATTTAATTGGCTTGATGTGATAGAGCGATTATTGAATTTCAGGAGATATGCGTAGAGCACGTAAATCTGTTCTCAACCAAAATACCTATTTGGATTTTCAGTTGATCATATTTGAGTGCCTCCTGAAATTCAATAATCACTCTATCACCTGTGAAACACGCACACTCCAAAGCTTAGTAGAAATTCAATTCATGAACGCAAGCCAATTGAATAATAGACCTCTGTGAAAGAATTTGCAGCGTTTTTATGGGAGGTATCTTTAATCAAAATATTACTATCCCAGAAGAACTAGCAAATACGGAACGATTAAATGAAAGAATGCATTTCAACTGACGAATGACGAGCTCCTCACGGCTGCCAGTGACACACTGTTAACCAACATCGTAAACGATCCCCCTTCGTGATGGATAGAGTCGGGAAAGTAACGAGGCCCTGCTATTTCGCTGGCAAACCCCGGACTTTTGCGTTGCAGAAATATTTCACTTCACCTCTCCCACACTAGTTGTGCCTCGAATAAACGTGAGGAGTGTCAAAGGCATTCAATTGGATAATTGAAGCGTCGAAGATGTTATTCAATTAATATTTTATATTTTTTATTGGTCTGTTTCAGTAGCGCACCTGATAATAACGCTGCCGTCCCAACAAAAAAGTCGTATGATATTTTTTCGGGCAAAATTATGTAATGGCACGTTATTTTTGGCAGTAATGTCGTAACGGTAGTGTTGTCTACCGATTCGCGGAGCCCTAGAGTCTTGTCTTCACGTGAACATGCTTAAAACGAACGTACAAATACCGGATTTATGTCGTTTTGCTTAGAATATACTACTGTAAATAATTATTGAGAAAGTGTCCTTTTCAGATGACGGAAAATCGTATTTGGCACCAGAACTATTTGCTCACCACTTATTTGGCGCATAAGTATAAGTAACGGCACCGGTAGACTTCCAGTAGATGGCCATTTTAAAGTTTATATTTGAGAAATAAGTTCTTTCTAGTCTTCAAACTTGAACATGCTCATGTTTTGTAGTCAGATGGACCTTGAACGAGATTAACGTACAATATACCGGCTTTGTTTGTCGTTTTGAGCTTAGAATGAGATACAATTTTGTTCACTACTGTAAATAATTATTGAGAAAGTGTCCTTTTCAGATGACGGAAAATCGTATTTGGCATCAGAACTATTTGCTCACTACTTATTTGGCGTAAAAGTATACTGAATAGTCAAATAAGAATTTCCAGGTTAATATGATGGTACATTTGGTGTCAGTTACTGTTCTTGAGAACCAAGTTTACTTGTCTTCCCGAAACCTTCCTACGCTGTGAGTTTTTCGACAGTGATGGACCTTTCAATAAGATTAAAAGGTATAAATAAAACATTATTTTTGTGCATTATTCATATGGATTCACATAATGCTCATTTAGTAGATTGTATGAATCGATGGCCTACCTTCGAAAGACTACATTTGAGATTTATGATAAACTCAATTTGAAGGATTCCACTAAAAAAAAGATCGGTTATTTTCGTCATGCACTTAAAATCTGTTATAATCTGCTATAAGTAGACAGGTAGAGCTTGTATCATTAGACTGACTTGATGGTTTTCCAGAATTTCCAACACTGCCTGATCATGGCCATCAGAAGTGTGATAGTATAACTAGGAAATCAATCCAGGCTTGCCACTCTTGTAATTCCGCATTTGAGACTTAATTCGTGAACATCCGATAGACAGGTACGTATAACATGATAACAGTGCTGTTGATGATATTTGATCAGTGTCGCCACTTATTAAGTAACAAATGCTCCATCTTGGTATTCTTAAAAACCCCAACAACTCATACCCATAAATAATTCATATTTGGGACTTGAGGTTTGAAAGATTACTGGAGAATACAGGAGAGGATTGCTGTATTGCATGCTACTGACCCACCCCAGCTTGGGACCTGGGACAGGTCGTCGCTATGTACCTTGATTGGACCCTGGACAAGCTGCTTCTAATGGGTTAGGAGGGGAAGAGATTGAACGACGTTGCTGCAAAAGAAGAAAACCATTCATATGAAATACTCCATTACGAACAGTCTCTGCCTCCTCTGGTGCCTGCTAGTCCTCAGGAGCGTCCCTTGGCATCTCTCGCTTCTGGCTTGTGGCTTTGGTCCCAACAAAAAATGCTTCTACCAAACGTTGTCCTCGATGCCACGCTTGGAGCTAAAGGCTCTATCACGACTGGCATACTGGTGGCCATTCATTGTTGATGTGATACGAGGAAGAAGAAGGGAGAGCGATGCTGAGGACCCTGCCCAAAGTTTACGAAATTTTGCTAAAAAATCCAACATCAATCCGGGATGTGCCAGTAATCTCGGCATGTTGTTGAATCAACCATAAGAGATTATATTTAAGGATAAATCTATCAAAAGATCGAAATCTCTAAAACTTCAATGTAAATTTAATCCCTTAGGGTTGATTGATCCAGATGCCGAGATTACTGCCAAATTCCAGATCGATGTTGGATTTTTGAAGAAAAAATTAGTAAACTTTTGTGGAGAAAAAGTTCGGACGGTGTACTGCTTACGGCAGACAAACGGATTTTTTATTCAATAAACCATTTTAATTTTTATTTAACCAATTTTATTCAATAAACCAACAACTTTTAAAATGTGAAATGTTTTTTTCTGAGTCTACATATTGGCTCATTATTGATAATAATTAACCAAAACATCAACAACTACACTATACCAACAACCCTCATGCTCAACAACTCTAACACAAACATTTTTCGTAACCATATTTACAGCCATAGTTTTCCTCAGAGATTTCACTTTAGAAACGGATTTTTATTCATTTTTCTATTCTCAAACTTGGGTTGCACCAAACTCTCGGTGATAAATTCCGATACGCGTCTCTTAA
Organism: Creontiades dilutus; assembly: GCA_031894815.1. Taxonomy (NCBI): domain Eukaryota; kingdom Metazoa; phylum Arthropoda; class Insecta; order Hemiptera; family Miridae; genus Creontiades; species Creontiades dilutus. Next base: position 553,523 of record JAVIWC010005236.1, on the reverse strand, counting down.
TTGACGAAGCCTTGCTTCAGATACGTCCTAAAAATTACATTTCTTTCAGTTAAAGCGTGAAAAATATACGATTAGTCGAAAAGTTTTTTTTTTTTTTTTTTACTTTTACAGTTTTAAGAAAAGCTTGCTCTTAGTCTTTTGGTTATCTAGTTGATTTCCTGAATCGACAAATTTGTTTATTCTTATACCTACTAATGTTCAGTAATAAGCAAAATCTTATCGAGAAAAACGTACGCATCCTCAACAGTTTTGATTGGCCGTGATGTAATTGAATATTTTGTTCCATTTCTTGTTTTGGTCGTACCAAACACGTATAAGAATATCTATCTGAACGCATAACGGAAATGGAAGTTGACCTATTCACCTTCCATGAGGAACATTAGGTTATTACTCTTTAATACTCTTTCTTATGGTATTTTTGCATGCGCTAAATTCGATCTTTATCACTAGTGTTGGAGGTAGGTGCCAAATAATACGATACATACAATTTTTAAATAGGTCATATCGTGCGTTTTATTATCTGATTTTTTATTTTATTATCGTTATATTTCAATCATTGTTTACGATCATTTATGGATCATCAGTTACGTACAACCGAAACTTTTCTATGGAGAAAACTAGAGACTTATTGGCGGATAGAGGCGCCAAGGTTGTGAAGGGAAGGCAATATTGCAGGGTATTGGAAAAGGCTTTAGGTTCGTTGGATTTTGACTGGGGAAGTACCACATCAATTACATCCTGTGACAGCAAAGTAATTGATGATTATATGGAGCTCTATCCTAAGCCCCCTGTAACATCACGAATCTTCCAATATTACACCGTTAATGTGTTTCGATAACTGCCAACGTATATGTTCCTATATCCTGTTGTGTCACTATTATTGATGTCTAGTTCATTGAGATAAGTCAGGATCTTGCATGAACTATAAAAACAGGAGTCCGTAGAATGGATATTTATCCAACAGAGATATTAATTCTACAGTACCGACTATTTTTCCTAACAATACGTAATACGATGCAATTCGCGCATCATCAACACTAAAAAAACTACTCTATTTTTAAATACTCACAAGGTAATGGTTAAAGTTATCAACTTACGACTTGGAGGTAACCAGAATGTGATGAGTTGAGAAAACGGAAGGATGCAGAGGTGTTAGGAAAAGGAAATTGACAGCAGATTGGTTGGCAAATTGGAGCCCCCTTGATTTACCAGTAAGGCCAGACAGTCTCTGCTATTGATTAAGCACCACAAGTACAAGAGTTTTAGATACAGCCGTTTCGGTCCATATAATATGTACACCACAACATTTTACCATAGAAAATCTTACTCAGCAAATTAATGCTGTAATTAAGATAAGATAAGATAGATAAGATAAGATTTATTGTCATCGATTCAGTACAATACATTCGAGGTTTCAAAAATAAAATGAACAATAATGCTTCTTGGAAGTAACTTAAACGTTTGAAATATTAAATCATAATAATAAGCATGATCATAATATTTTATAAGATGACCGTGCTGGAAAGTTTAGACTGAGACCCAGCACGGAGTTGCTCTTGCTCCGATAAAGATAATATATTTGATATATAGTTTAAATTAATTATTTATTTTAATCCTACAATTCATTTAATATTTATTCTTATTTATTTAACCTATTTATTACTTTTACCTAACTAAAATAATGTTAATTTCCATGTTTATACTCTTCTGTACAATAGTTTGTAATTTTTCATTTTTATTATTATTATTATTGTTATTATTTTTTTTTTCTTTTATAACCATTGGTAAGGAATAAATGCTTTATCATAATGCTTTAATAATTTAAATTATTTCCTGATATTCACTTATATATTAGTCATTTGTTACAAAATAAAACCTGGTAGGTGATTAATAACTAGCTGATAAAAGATATTCATTTTTGATTTCCTGCATAAATGAATCTAATTTTTTTTGCCATAATTTCTCGTTGTTAATTTTAAATAAATCGATAATCCTTTCGAAATGCCTATTAATCAGTTGCATTCCTTTGTACCTTGTAGTCATTTGTGAAAATGTATTTTTAACTTTCGGAAGCTTGAGTCGATATGATATATTTTTTCTGGTCCTGATTTCAGTTAAAAATTCACGCTTTTGTTTTTTGATGAATTTGATTAAATTCTTGGTATACAGAAGATAAACAGAACCCAAGTTAAGGTCCTTGAATAGTTGCTTAGTCTGGTGACGTTTAGTTTTATTAAAAATTACTTTAAGAGTCATTTTCTGAATTTGAAAAAGTTTATCTATAAGGTATTTATATGTCCCTCCCCATATAACTATTGCGTATTGCAATATTGATTCAAACAGTGCTTGGTAGATATTGTGTAGTATACTAACTGATAAAAACTTGATGCTAAATAGTACGTAGGAACATTTCCTTAATTTTTGACAAAGTGAATTAACATGAATATCCCATTTCATTCTGCAGTCAAAAGTCACTCCGAGATAAACTAGGTGATCCACCTTCTTAATCGTTGGACAACTGCATGGTGTTCTAGAGCAAGTGTGTATGGTCAATTCTTCCTGCTGATAGGTTCTACGAGTATTGTCGTGCTTTCTGCTGATGTTCATGAAGTGCGATTTTGATGCGTTTATAGTTAACGTGTTAGAGTTCATCCATTTTCCAATTGAGCGTAAGTCCGTTTCTGCATTTTTTTGCGCCTCTTGCCAAGTACTCCCCGTATTAACCAAAGCAACATCATCGGCGAACATATAAATACTACCTTTGTAATGCTGTTGGACCAGGCCATTGACATATATAAGGAAGAGTATTGGACCGATTGATGTTCCTTGTGAGCAGCCGTAATCTTTAATTGTTACATTTTCGAATGTGGATAATTCAATGTGGATTTTGATTGGACTAGAAAAATGTTTCTCAATGATTCAATTCATCAGGGACTTCTGTATATAATAATAAAAACCAGCTGAATTAAAGTAACGTACTGAACGGTACAGTTGATGAAATAGGCGCTCTACGTTCTGACTGGATAACCCAAAAAATGTTGGAATTCTATTTTGTCCCATTTTTTAGATGTTCAGAAAAAAATAATTTTACGGTTGATCTCCAAAATAGACATGATAATTTCATCGGATATTATAGATATGGCGAAAAACGTTCCTCCACGAATGACTCACGACCTTAAGATTCAATGCTGAATTTGTGAAAATATTTAGGTATATAAAGAACATGTGACTTGAAATATGCTGGTGATGCATTCATCGAGTGTTAATATATAAAGGAGCTATGATTTTGAAGTTGATTCCCAGTCACCGGTATACGTGCCACTATCGTCATGATTGGTTTGAAAAGTGAGTCATTTCGTTCGCAATTCAAATGGGAACAGTGGTTAGCCATTCACTGACTTTCTCCAGAAACGTAGTTAGTTGTTAAAATATGGAATATGTACTAAAGTATGAGACACGAAGGGTACTGTTATTACAAAAGGAAAAATTTCATGTTATCATATTTTAAAATTATTCATTCTTGTAAGGAATAAAATAAAAATAAGTGGGTCAATCTTGAAATGGACAATGCAATTACTTAAAAAACGCTGCAAATTCTTTCACTGGGGTTTATTATTCAATTATTCATGATTTTAATTTCTACTAAGCTTTGGAGTGTGCGTGTTTCACAGGTGATAGAACGATCATTGAATTTCAGGAGATATGCATAGAGCACTTAAATCTATAAACGACGGAAAAGCTATAAACGAGACAGAGAATTAAATAGAAAAAGACTCATTTTGCTTTATTATTCAATAATGAACCATTGTAATCGCTCTGGAAAAAAATTCTAACGCCCCCTGAAAATTTCATGGTTTACGTTTCAAAGGGTGTAGAATCCGAATCTGCAATGAAAATTTTTCCGTCCGTCCGCCGCGGCGCGCCGTACGCACGATATCTCCGAAACGGCTGGAGCAAAAAATCTGAAATTTTCAGGAAAAATCCATCTTGGTCCGACGACGCCCCAATTCTTGAGCCAGCTCTCTCACTCAATTTAAAGTGCCCTTTAAGGGCTGTCAAAAGTTTTGTAAAATCCCTAGAAACCTCAAAACAAGTCCAAGCGGCATGAATGTAAACTTATTTTAAAAACATACCGTCAGGAATCGAATGAGCCCCTCCCCAGGTCCGTAGGTCAAACCATTCCCGATGTATGGCCCGATTTATGGTGATAACATTTGCGTTTTTTGGTTTATTATTGTTTGTTTGTAACCTAGTGATGTCCGGCCGAGAGCGTCGAGTTGTAGTGAATGTGGATATTGGAGTGATAGCCGATGTGAAAACTTGTAGCGTAGTTAGTAGCCGATACACGGGTTGAAGCATTCTGATATGCATGAAACGCTGATAATATATAGGTAAATATTATTCAATATTATTACTGGGGTAAATAAGTATTCTTTCACTGGGGTTTATTATTCAATTGGCTTGCGTTCATGATTTGAATCTTATTAAGCTTCGGAGTGTGCGTGTTTTACAGGTGAAACAGCGATTATTGAATTTCAGGAGATATGCATATACCCCGTAAATCGGTTCTCATCCGAAACACCTATTTTCTCCTGCCTTCTCTACATTTGGCTACATCGTTCAAATTTGGATTTGAGGAAGTTTTAACGCAATACGACTGCTAAAGGACTTGATAAATAATAGATGTTTTTATTGTGGGGGGGGGGGGGTATTGAGGTTCAATAAAAAAACGCTGCAAATTCTTTCACTGGGGTTTATTATTAAATTGGCTTGCGTTCATGATTTGAATTTCTACTAAGCTTTGGAGTGTGCGTGTTTCACAGGATAGGGCGATTATTGAATTTCAGGAGGCACACAAATATGATCAACTGATCAATCCAAATAGGTATTTTGGTCGAGAACAGATTCACGTGCTCCATGTATATCTCCTGAAATTCAATAATCGCCCTATCCTGTGAAACACGCACACTCCAAAGCTTAGTAGAAATTCAAATCATGAACGCAAGCCAATTGAATAATAAACCCCAGTGAAAGAATTTGCAGCGTTTCTTACATCGGATTTTTTGTCAGTACGGCAGTAGTCTAAATTCAGAAAATGAAAGTAAGTCTTACTCTATGAACATTATTGAGAATATGTTTTAATCCTCCAAGTCATGACTCATAAGAAAGTTTACATGAATTCTTGATTAGGACTTGAATAGCTATAAAAGTTAGGAAATCCAAATGTTGTTTACCAGCTCAAACCAAATTCAATAGACGAGTTTCGCAAAAAATTAAAGAATCGAACTCTCTTTCTGTTTGTAAACTCACCGCAGACGGATCGACGCACAGCTGCACTGGATTCATAGCAACTTATCTTTCTCATAATCAGCATAACCGAGTGTTAACCAGATGGTAAATTCAAGAGCGACGAATCGAATAAGAGTTCATTTTCAATAGAATCAGGCCATCCGGTGTGAGGGAAATCCGCTGTTGGCTTTGCCGCTTATTGACCGAGTCACCTCCCGGGCTCATACACAAACATTGAAGGAAGTCGAATGCGATGGACTGATATCCAGGAACAATCTCCACCCTTCAAATGAAATGTACAATTTCAAGGTTATGAATTCACGGTGATCAAGAATACAATTCTTGACTGGACACCTTAGCATTTTAGCAACGCATCGTGCACTGTATTATTTCAATTAAGCACAACAAATTACATGGAACACCGATTTGTTACTAACCCCACTACGCTGAATAATAGCAAGCTACTATACTCAAATACTCGATACTACATCAAAATCTTAACAGCGGTTACGCTACATCTCCTCCTAAAAATTGTTCAACAGTTATCTGAATGGTGTATGGTAGTTTTGTAAAGCTAGTTATGAATTTCACCGACTCGATAACAGGTTCACAACTGGACAAACTAGAATGTTCTGCCTCTAACATTCGCGCTTGGGTGGATTTAAACGTATCTCACTACACCTCATTGTTTGCACTTTAACCACAAGATTCATGGTTAAGGGTATTCTCATGCATTTCTAAGCTCTATACCCTTTCTCGTGTTCTCAACCTAGGAGGTACGTCGGCAGATAATACTTCTCTCTCGCTGCTCTTCTTCTCAATATGAAGATATCTATGTTTTCCGGTGGTTGCGGAATACACCAGTTTCCGACTGAGAGGGCATTTGAATCAAAGAAACCATAAGCCACCCACTTCACTGATTTTACCGGGTTTTCCACATTTGTTCCCTAAAGCCGGTGGTTACTGAGTGTGCATACATATTACACATACCTAGTAGATACGTCTTTTGATAAAATATATTTACAACTCCGTATTTAAAATGACAATAAGCCCGATTATGAAGCTGATAACTTTTAGAACATTTGATTCATTATTCAGTAATAAACCATTGTAATCGCTCTTGAAAAAAAATATATACCCCCCACCCCCCCCCCACTGAAAATTTCATGGTTTACGTTTCAAAGGGTGTAGAATACAAATCTGCAATACAAATTCTTCCGCCCGTCTGCCGTACACCGTACGCACGATTTCTCCCAAGCGGCTGGAGCAAAATATCTGAAATTTTCAGGAAAAATCCATGTTGGTCCAACAACGCTTCAATTCTTTAGCCAGCTCTCTCACTTAATTTAAAGTGCCCTATAAGGGTTGTCAAAGTTTTGTGAAATTCCTAAAAACCTCAAAAGAGTCAAGGCGGCCTAAATTCAGACTTTTTTTGAAGAACTTTCCATGAGAAATCGCATGAGCCCCTCGCCAGGTCCGTAGCTCAAACCATTCCCGATGTATGGCCCGATTTATGGTGCCAACATTTGCATCCACATTCACTACATCACTAGGGTACTGCGATCAAAACAAAAACAACAGCGTTTTTTTTTTTTTTTTTTTTTTGAACGCAGTGACCTAGTGATGTAGTGAATGTGGATACTTTAGTGAACTCCTAATAGGGTTTATAGTCGATACATGGGTTGAAGCATTCTGTTATGCATGCTCCGTCTTACGAAATTTAAAATTTTCAAATAGGATATTTTTCCATTGTAATCGCTCTTGGAAAAAAACGCTGCAAATTCTTTCACTGGGGATTATTATTCAATGATTCATGATTTAAATTTCTACTAAGCTTTGGAGTGTGCGTGTTTCACAGGTTACAGAGCGATTATTGAATTTCAGGGGGCACAAAAATATGATCAACTGATCAATCCAAATAGGTATTTTGATTGAGAACAGATTTACGTGCTCCATGCATATCTCCTGAAATTCAATGATCGCTCTATCACCTGTGAAACACGCACACTCCAAAGCTTAGCAGAAATTAAAATCGTGAATCATTGAATAATAAACCCCCGTGAAAGAATTTGCAGCGTTTTTCAAGTAATTGCATTGTCCATTTCAAGATTGACCCACTTATTTTTATTTTATTCCTAATAAGAATGAATAATCACAGACAACGATTCTACAGAAGGGTTATCAGAAATATTAATTCATTTTGCCTAATATTTTTCCGTAATTTTTCTTTTTTTTTTCAAAAGAAATGAAACGCCTTCCTTCGTCCAATGTTGGTATTCATTTTACTGAATAAATTCTACTCGTTGTAAGGTTGAACTTGTAAAATGAAACGAAAGATCTGATATTGTAAAGCCGGGGATTAGAGGAGGGTCTTCCGAGGACTAAACACGGACATTAAACTCTTGTCCACTTCTGCAAGCCGCTCCTTCCAAAATATATGTTTTTTCATCTAATGAGCGCCAATTCAACCTGAATAAGCCTGGGTCGTTTTCTTCACCTCAAATGTTTGACGTCAGCCATGCTAACTTGCCTTGTATTTTGTTTTTTATAGTTGAAAGTGGAAGAGCATTCATTTTCAAGTCACAAACAAAATGGGCTGGTGTAATCTCTTTAGAAATACTATTCTATAACATATTTATAGAAAAATTCTTGGAAGAAAGTCTGTAGGAGGACAATTACGCGATTAACATAACAAATGGACACCGGTGGTGACTCTTTTTGCTGCAATCAGTGGGCGAATACGCAACGTCCAAGGAGATGTGAAGGATACTTTTCATTTCATTTGTCACTAGTTTTAAATTGACTTGATAACACAATTCATTCTGCATCATATTAAGTAAAACGTATTGTTTAGGATTCCGAAGAGCTGTAAAACAATTATAGAAATTAATTATAACCAAGCGAACGTCGCAACGGTCACTTGGGAACTCATGAAACTGAGTAAAGTAGGTAAGCAGAAAATTGCAGTGTGAGAGAATAATTGCACAATCCTCATACATATTTTGAGGTATTTTATGAAATTCTAGTATATCTCAATAGCTATCTTATTTATATTTTCATCTTGTTTGTCATTTAAATCTGCCTTTTGCAATCCTGATTTGGAACACAAGTTACTACTATTCCTTCCGGTGATAGCGATAGATTTTTAAGAAAACAGTTCTTTGCATCGGAAATTATCAAATCAATCTAAAATCAAAAACCGATGTCCGAGTCGAAACATTCAGCAATTGAGTAATTGCAAGACATTTGAAACCATCATATTGAAGTTGTCACATAACAATGTTTACACATAGTTGTGAATATCACATTGATTGTTTATGCATTGTATAGAAGCTTGTGCGAGATTTCGAACAATAATAATTTGAAATGTTGAGTAGATTTGACTCTGAAGATCTGCAACTTCATGGCACAGTCCACCCCACTCGTTCCTCTCATTAAAGAAAAACTAATTGCAACCCGCCACACGTTAAGTTTTGCACCTGTAATGCATAACATTAGAGGAATGCCAGAGATGGAAGAATCCAATATCATACAGGGTTTTTACACTTTTGGTTACTAACCTCCTGAGATTCGATTCTAAACCAACTCCTAAGCCCCTACGATTGACTAACAATTGAGTCACTGAACAGTCGTAGCAGTAACTAAAATAGAATAGAAATGTGATTATAAAGATCATGATTGCTTGTCAAAAGAGGCAGAGGTAGAAAGTGAAGAAAGTTCAAAATGAAAGAGTTAATTTCTTTGCCGTATCAAGTTCTCTCCAAGTGCCACCAAAGTGCGTACGGAGAATTCGATTGTCAATGGCATGAAATAACAACAAAAGAAACTAGTACATGTCTTCTGTTAGTACTTCGATAGTAAGAAAACTCGAATGTCGCTCAACCGTAAAACCTTGCTGGTGTCTGCCCCCATGGTAAGGGGTATGAGGCTTTTGGGTTAATGGGTTAATTTTTCGCTTTGGATGGAACTATTCAGGGTTTTCGTCCCAAAGAGTCAAAATTCGCGATGGATGACTTCAAGACAATGGAAAAATTATGTGGGATGCTGTTTCGTCAGATGCCTTCACAGATTTGAACAACGAATGACCCGCATGCAACGCACATGAAATGTCATACATTTTCCCCTGAGAAACACTTTAATGAGTTTGGTGTTGGGTTCAGCCACCATGAGCATGTCATTCAATATTGAACTTCTTCTTGTGGTTTGTTTGTTGATAGTCCTTTTGAAGGAACCTTTTGGTAAGCCATAAAGTGTGCAAATGGGCTCATTAAATGATGTTTGTGAACCTACTCTTGCAAGCTCTTCAGAATTACCAGTTGTACTTCTTTGTCCCAGAACGACTTGAATACAATTAAAGTTGTAAAGGGTTAGCATGCAGCATTGTACCACTCGTGATGAAGTGGTTGGAGCCATTGCTGCTCTTATCGACTCGAACGGTGATGCACGTGGCAGATGATATTCTTCTTTCAATAAAAGATTGTACATTCCGAGATTTGGCTGGAAATCAGCAAACAGGGGTCTCCAAAGCCGAAAAATCCGAGTCAAAATTCTGAATGAAAATTCCTCGTTTTGATGCTCCGTGCAACGTATTACCTTCCCTTCGATATTATTTATCAAATACACGTGATTGAACATACTGCTACGTGCCATGAATATAATCATCGTATCCAGCTACACTTCTCCGTCCCGATATTGAAAATATCACATGAAAGATTGTTATATGCCATAGAATTTTTCCTTCGTCGCCTCACGGGAAACTGAGATACGGTTAAGTGATTGACAGCCGTAATTGCACGCAGGTGTCAAATGTCAGTTCACTGACGTATCAGTTTTCCCTGCGACGTCGTACAATATACTCTTATTAGAACCGTTTTATCCTACTGAGCGTCAACGATTCCACTTATAGAGGAAACCAAATATTGTTGAATTGTTATTTGGAGTTTTTTTTTATAGCTGTCTACTACAGCACTACATTCGAGTACGTGATCTATAAAAGCAATGTGTAACATTTCATTTTTCAAGGTAAGACATCCCTCTTGTCTAAAATTTTAAGAGATAAGAGCGCTCTCGATGATCTATTAATTTCAAGAAAATCTCAAGAACTTACAAATCACTATTTTGTGTTTACATTTTGACCTTTTAACGTTAATCGTATACGGATGTACAAATAACTAGATCTAATCGATTTCGGTTTGTTGAAGAATGATGTCTCCCGTTTGGACATCAGCTGTTACTAAATTTCCATACTCCATTGCAAACGCAATGGAAGGATTAATATCCTTCCAGAACCGTGACATTCTTGACGACGTTTAGCGAGTGAAAGACTGTAATTTATAGATTAAAAATTATGTTCAACTCCGACTGTAAATTATTTCTCATAATGACTCGATATGGCTTCCAGAAAAGGAATTTGTGCGTGTTATATAGGGTACTGCGGAGGAAACACATGAGAACACATGGCCAATCAAATACCTCAGAAGTGTTGAATATGATTAATGCTAAACACAGAAATGTTACGGACTAAGTCACTCACGACTTGATAGTACCCATTGAAATAAAAACAGCGTAGGATAGAACGTTGTCAATATTTCCATGACCCTTCCATAGTATGATCAATAGGGCACTGTCCGTACGAATGATTGATCAACATTTATTGGAAGAAAATCTGTTATTAAAAGTATAGCCGCAAGTAATGGATATGGGGGAGAACTCGTTGGTTCTATTTGGAATAAGCATATGAGAGAAATCTAAGAGAAAAAGTGGATTATATACCTTCGGTAAAATTCTGTCGTCCAGGGGTTTCAACGTTGGGTTTAAGAATAAAAATAATCTCAAATCTTCTTCGGGTACGGTTAAGGATAAAATTAACGTTCAGGATAAAAGTGGGGTTTATAAACTAAAATGTTCTTGTGAGTACTGAGGTCAAACTGGTAGGAAATTTAGGGAACGAATAAAAGAGCATGAAAAGGATTTCAGGGACAATAAGGGTGATTCCGCCTTTGCAAGTCATCTGAATGAATCCAATCATAGTTTCAGTTTTGATCTGAAAAACAGGCAATATGTAGAATTTCCTCACTTTTGCCCAAAGGGAGGTATGTTGGATGTGCTAGAAAATGATTCGAAATTGTCAAAAGTGATAGGTCAGGAAAATGTTTAAATGATGTCATTCCTCAAAATATTTCTCCATTATTGGGTTCTTTCTTGTTTGGTTCCGCCTCTCTATAATGATACTGTTTGTGCCCCTTTCACTTTGTTAGCCTTGAGTGGCATTGGTTGGTCCTCCCCGCCCCCTTTCAAGCCAATAGGATTCAATCTCCTCTCACTCAATCCTATATAAGATATGCTTTCTGTGATGTACTTTCAGTTCATGTTTGTTTGATGATGACCTAACCGTCGAAATCGATTTAACAGTGTAACTCTTTACTTTCGTGGAAATATAGACAACGTTCTATCCTACTCCGTTTTTATTTTTTTTACAGAAATGTTATTGATAAATCTTCAAGTTTGACTGATAGTCCACATTGAACGGCCAAAACAGCGTTTTGTAAGGAATCAAACAATATTATGACCATTTTTTTTAGTTGAGCAATTCTAACACCAAAATTGAGTTTTTAAAGCATTGTTTTTCAGAAATTTTCTGGATTAATCGAACGCACTGGTTTCCCGGTAGTATCCACGAATCAAATAATCAAACCTTGTTTATCCTGCTACAATACGCATGAGTGTGAACTAGGATTCGACCTGGGAAAACAAAGTCTTCGGTTCTTGAGGCCTACATACTGGAAGTTTAAGTTGTTTATTTTTTATGTTAATGACTCCGTTAGAGAAGTTTCAGACAAGATTTTGGGAAAAATCACAAGTCATAGGTGTCCGACTTTCCAAACACCTTAGGTATACGATTTGATTGTTAATTACTACTTAAAATGAATTGAATCCACAAAGTTCTCAGAACGAATGAATCAATAATTTGTTCAGTAACTATCAATCAATTATGGCACCTGTCAAGATCTCCACAAATATGACTGTAGGAGAGAAATGATAATCAATAACTGAAATCAATGAAAACTAGTGTAGATAGTCCCCTAATATACCATAAAACATTAGATTATTTATACTGAAGCAGCAGCTAGTTCGTGATCACGTTCGGTTTTATATAAAAAATTATAACCCCGAAATCAGTATCTCAGTCTGACAGTGGCAGCTTGGTTTTCAAAAAAACTGCTCTGCCATATAAATATTCCCTCATTTCATTCATTTTCCATTTTCTTGTCTAAAATTTCCCTTGCCCTTATAAATGCAGGATAGTTTAACTTTACAGTACGTTTAGTGACATGGAACGTAATTGTCACACAATGGATACTCTGTACCTTACAATTACATTTTTGTGTCCAAAATTCTGTACAGGTAAAAGTTCCATCACTGCACCCAATTGTTCTTGAATTGTTATCCTGGCTGCGACTAAATCTCCAGCAACTGAACAGTGGGACAGTCCGTTCGATCGTTTTTTAAGCATTGTTTTTACTCGGAATGTTTAAAATATATTGTCTAAAACCAACTCTGAGCATAGTAGCTTTTGTGCATGAATAATTTTCTTTAATTTAAACCTGAGCTTCAAAACTAATATTTAACCTAAATTCATATTTGTTTATACACTAAAATTTTGACAGTCCGTTTGATCCGTTATATTTTTCCTACTTAGATAAGTACTTAATATTAATATTTCTGCTTTCTACAAATCGTGGGACAGGCCGGTCCCACACAAAGGGCGTTGGTCCCAACGACAAGCATTGCTCGCCCTTGCTGCCCGCGTGAGTGTGCGGGTATCGAGTACGATTTGGATCAAAGATTTGAAGTTGGCCTTCGCTCGCTCTCTAGGCGAGCGATTTCGGAAGTTGGAAGATGTTGGATGGTGTTTGACGTATTGCTCGAGGTTCGCCCACACATGCGCCCGAGAGCATGTGGAAATCTTCACTACTTCATTTCCCGTTTTATTATACATTTCATTATGTAAATCATATTCTGGATTATAGCTACATTCTGGAATTACGTAAAGTGCTCTGTTTCGCTTGTGGGATAATATCCACCATCTTGAGAAGAAGATATCTCATACTCAAAACCACGAGTATGAACAACCATTTGTTCCTAATCCATGCTGAACATCCAACGACACCCCAAACAAATTTCACCCAACTACTTCAAATATTCGCCGCCTCTCGCTCTTAAGTTCGGAGTTGGATTCAACACCGCGTGTGAGGGCAGAGTACCTACACTTGATCGTGCATTCGATGAGTCCAACGTCGCCGAGCAAGTTCGAATATTCGGGCGAGCTCGGTGTTGGAACCAACACAGTATGTCTGGGACCTTCTTTAATATTATCGTTTATGGGATTGTATTTATGATGAAGTGTTTGGTGCAACGAGTCAATTACAAATTATGAAGTCACAATGAATAACTGGAGGAACCTAGTGGCCAATTTCTTTCCTCATCGATAAACCGTGGTCTCAGTGACCAGGGGTTCTTCCCATCCTATATCGGAAAAAAACCGTAGTGAAATACATGTAAAGCTGTTTTTATGACGTTTAGAACACAATTACAAGATCTGGAGGCGCGAGGGGCAGAGGTTAGATCGTACCACAGACCACGTCTAATGAACATGTGGACAAGCGATCCACGCAGAGGGCCTTTGTGTATTCGTTTGTAGTAATTGTTAGTTATAGAAATCATTCCAATGAATCGGAAGGGCCCACTGGAAACACCTACCGTTCGGTTCACGTTCGACATCCCTACGGGAGGTTTCCTTACGGAATATGAATGAATATAGCCTTGATGTCCCCTGACGATCGAAAAGAAGATCCATTGCAATTATATTAGCTGGCGGTATGATTTCATATTTTCAATAGTTCCTTTTGAAATCGACATAATTGCTTTTGTTACAACTTTTATTGCAGACTAGTGAAGCGTAGGTAGCGGTTTTATTTCATCTCGTAAAATTTCAGATGTTAAATTCGTGAGGCTCCACTTTTACGTCAGTTTACAATATATTGCGCCAATGACGGTAATTGATGTTAGCTTTTGTTACGTACAAAGGGTCTTCTGAAACACTTACGTAAAGAGTTATATTTTAAACGAAGTGCATGGTGAAATCGATCTAAGGTTGAGAAATGGGACTCGGAGCGTCCTTCAGGGCGTATACTGCATAATGAAAATGTATGGAAGCACCCTGATCAGCTGATCAGCTCTACGGATACTTTTTTGATTTTTAATTTCAGTAATGATTCTTTGTAATTTACCAAGAAACAAATTCTTTACTCCTCCTTAAATTCAGTTAAACTCCTTTTGAACTTGATTATTTTGCGTTTTTTACACTAATGTAGTTCATCAGTAAATAAATTATTGCAAATAAAGCAAACCGAGCAATCTAAGTGTCCCCAGGCGGTATTATCTCTGATTTCACAGACTAGCTTTGGGCTTGTAGGCCGTTCTGACGTCGTCCGTTAGTCATTTCGTGTCTTTCTATGTGTTCTTGTAACATGCCTTATTTCTACCATTTCCTTCCAATAATGACGAAATTTTCAGGGAACGTACGAGATAAGCTGTAGATTAGGTGATCCCATTTCGCTCAGACTTTGGGGAGAAAAAGAGCAACACAATGGCATCATATTAATTTTATCACTTTTCGTATCACAATTCTGTCCACTATAGGGTTAGCTTGATAGACCCGCTTGTCAGCTCTCCAATTTAAAGAATTGAATTTCACGTGAATTTTGATCCAACAAGTACCCAAGGATGTGTAAGATTAAAAATCGGAAGCATACTTATGTAATACTTACACGAGGATTCTTGAGACGTTAGGTTGCCTCTCCTATAAGTAATTATATATTTAGTAATTACTTCACTCTCAGGGGAGTAGTTGGATGAAAAGGTCTGTTTTATTGTCTTAACGTAATGAATGAAATTTAAAAAAAAATTTTCCCAGTAGGTCCCTACTTAGCTGCATTTAGCTCTACATCGTGTTTTATAACATGTTTAATAATTAATCTACGCTAAAGCAAATAAATATATATAAACGTTTTTCTTTTCCCTAATATGTATGTACGTCTTGAAATTTCAATTAAAACATTCAGATAGCAATTTCACTTTTTGTTCTTGCCCGATAAAAAGGTTCATAAAATAAAATACTAAACCAAAACACTGTGGAGTTATATTTCAATAGGCTCGCGCCATTGTAAAGAATCTCTTTTACGGCGTTTTCTGTTTTATCTCTGATACTTCAAATTAATCGATTGTAATGTAGATTTCATGTCAATTTGACTTTCATATCAATCACTTGATGGGTCGCTATATAAACGGCGATCAGTTGAAGCCGTTCCATTCCAAGTTCAGAATGTGGAGGATAACATCTATCCTGTTTGTCGTGGTAAGAACGAACGGAACTAATATTTTTCCATACTCATCAGTAACTATTAAACCAAATAACTGGTAATAATTGTTTCATAAATCAACATAACAAGTGATATCTACGCGATCACAACATAACGATTGAACATGATAATGCATGCTTTACATAATTTTGTTAGGCTTTTGAGGTTTTGTTTTCATTGAGTTCAGAATCACGAACAATAGTAAATTATCGATACATTAGCTTGAAAGGTGCCTAGTCGTTTCTCTGGTAGCCTATTGACGTAAATTTAAAAAAGAATCAGCAAAAATCAACAGCTACTCGTATGTCCATAACTTTTGTCTTGGCAATCTGGGTAAAGAAGTATTGTATCCACATCCGGGAAAAAAGTACATTTTTATCTCAATAAAAAACCAATTCACACTAGTTTCACGCTTAGAACTATTCTGAACAAGTGTAGGATCTAGTAAAAACTTTATTTCTAGTTTTAAATCGATTTTCATGTAATTCTCAGAGAATGTACGATTTAAGCTGCGGAAGATTTGAAATGATTTCAAGTCTTTGCGATTCTATTGCTCGTTCTGCAAAGGTCTAGACATGAAATCCACAGAAATTTACTCGCGTCCAATCCTCCCAATTTTGCTTAAATTTACGGGGTATTGGAAGGGGAAGATTCTACTTTCCTTTACTAATTCCGGTGACTAAACATCGTATCGGTAGTCACTGCTGCACATTCCCAGAAATTGAACTCTTCTAACTAACACTTCTAATTTAACAATTTTCATTCGATTTTGACAACATTTTCTGAAAATCTTTCTGTCTGAATATATCTGCAGGTACCGAAAATTCCTCAAAAAGATGTATCTGCAGGTATTGTGATTCCTAAAAAAATGAAACAGTTCCGGATACAGTGATTAAGAAGCCGCAATGTATTACTAGGAGGCTCGTTATTTTTATACTATTAGATGGCCCTTGCATGTAAATAACTCATTTATGTTTTAAAAAAGTTGTCTGTGGTACATTGTCTAAATTAGGCGCTTCCAAAATTTGTAATTGTATTCTCGAAGCCGCAAAAGAGCCCTTTCTTCATTTCAGCATGCTAGAACGAATAGGTAAAAAACCAGTCACAAGGGCCCTTCAAATGATCGGTGAGTGTCCATATCTTGAAATTGTAATCGAGATATTCCGAAGACCGTAAGATTTTGTTTATAGATATCCCACTCAGTTCGCTTTACAATCTCCTATTTTCTCTCCCTAAGTCAACACGACTGTGCATCTAAACTGATTCAAGACGCTAAAAAGGCATCGTAAATTATGACGAATCAGCTGCTGTATTTGCAATTGCCTTTAAAATCGAGTTTTTGATCACTTTTGTCCTGCTATCCTTGGGTATCTACGTTTGTGTTGATACACATTCATGATTGATCGAACTGGAAAGGAATTAGTCACATGATCCCTTCAACTGCGTGTCTCCATACTTTGTAATTGACTTCTAGAATGAATTGTTCTTGAATATAACTCACTTAATACCAACTAGTCTCTTCCTACGGATCAATAGCTGATATCCAAATACCTATAACGGTGCAATATATTGTACATGGGGACAACGTAGAAATGTACAGATTAGTAAAATATATAGTAATCCAAAAGATATAGTATCTACTCTTCACGTGCGGCAAAAAATATAAATAAATTTTGAAAAACTCGGTTGGAGAGAACAATATAGTATATTAGAATAGTCTCTCTCTTGGACAGGGTCTGTTGGCAATTCGTGAGCGCAATTCGTTGCGAGTTCAGCAACCAGAGTTGCTTTCCCCTGGACGAACGGAATTTCATTGATAGCCCTTTTTTCAATGTTAATTTTTTTGTATGCATGGAAAGTTAGAGGCACTCCTCCTTTAAAAAACGATTTCTCTCTGGGTGAGTATTTTTATCGTCTTATCCGTAAGCGGCTTCTTCTGTCTCGGTTTCGAAATTTTAGGAACTTTCGGGGTCTTTTATATTGTTAACATTTGCTTGGTAGTGAGCAATGACATGTACATGACATGTAAAACTCAATTTTCTCAAAAAGGTTCCCCTTGAACAACAAAAAACTAACTATACCGTTGGAAAGGTGAGGCTTTTGCGCATTTTTAGGCTTACAGACTTATGTATCAATAGAATTATGGGGGACTAATGAGCCTTTAAAAAAAGTTTTCATTAATGATATGACAAAATTTTCTTTCGGGCTCATTTTTCCGTATTTCCCTTTAAAAAAGTTTCGTTAGGGTCTGAGAAGATGGGAAATTTCACGTTCTTCACAACGGTAATCCTCAGATTCACAAATACTTCGAAAAGTAATGTTAATATTGAAATAAAACGGAAAATAAGCCTAAAAAAACTTTAAAGGGCACTTTTTGTCGTAAATTAGTTGAGAAGCTCGTGCGTGAAGTTTATCGGAACATAATCTGGACACCCTAAATATTCTTTGAAGATTCATATTACAGTTTAGTTGTTACTTTTGAATGGTTCAAAGATTATAGATGGGAGTGGTTGTTCATTTTCTTACGGGCATGTTAAAAACTATAACGTAGTAAGCTATTAATATTGGCTTTGCACATTTTTTCCGGAATCCTCGTTGCTATGCTCACACCAAGAATGAGTGAAAGAAGAAAATTAATCGATTTCGGAGTGAAACTTTCCAACTCCGTTTTCAAGGCTGATTTCAAACATTTTCAAAGAGAGGGTTGTTATTTATTTATTTATTGAACGGGACAAGCCCAATTACATGTTGTGTTACAAAAGAGAAAAAAATATAATGAAAGATAGTGGCAAAGAAATGATTTACAGGGTGGTAGGCAGAGATAAGATGCGAAATTTGAGTATGGAGGCGGAATCGTTGAAAAAGTCATATTCAGGGAATAACTCCAGGTAGCGGTTCGCTGTTCGTGGGAGGCGGTGAAGTGGCGAATTCATTAGATAGTTCGTTGGCGTATGTATGCTGGGTGCTGAAGAGGAGAGGTGCACGGGAGGAGATGTGGGGAACCTGGAGACCCAATCTGGAGAGCAGGTCCGGACAGGATAATTTGTTGTTGAGCAGCTTCCACATAAGGGTGAGGTCCGAGATAGATCGTCGTCCTTCCAAGGAGGAAAGGCGACAATCCTCCAGTAGGACCTCATAGTTCACCTCATCCGAAGGTGTCCCCTGCTTAAAGGCGACGTAACGCAGGAACCTTCTCTGGACTCTTTCCAGGACATATCTGTGGGCCGAGTACCTAGGAGACCAAATGGGAGAAGCGTACTCTAGGATGGGCAATACAAGCGATTTATAAAGTAGAGTGATTGCTTGCGTATTGTGGAACTCCCGGGTGCAGCGTTTTAGAGAATCCGAGGCGTTGTAAGGCTTTTTTGGCGACATTATCGATGTGACCAGAAAACGAAAGCTTGGAGTCAAGGGACACTCCCAGGTCATGCATTTCACTGATTCTTAGAAGCTGGGTGCCGCTCAGGTGGTAGTCATATGTAACAGGTTGCCGCATGCGATGAAAAGAGGTGATGGAGCACTTGACGGATTTAGAAAGAGACCGTTGGTCGAGCACCAAGACTCCAAACCAACAAGTGTCTGCTCTAGGGACTCGCAATCATTTTGAGAGCTTACATGGCGAAATATTTTTAGGTAGTCCGCAACTAGAAGACAGTGCGTCTCAGGATGGTCCACAGCTATTGATCATCAGCAAAAAGCACAAAGGTCCAAGGTAACTACCTTGGGGAATACCTGAGGTGGCCACGAACGGGGAAGAGAGAACCCCCTTTAATCGAACTCTCACTTCTCGCCCCGTTAAATAACTCGTCATCCAGCGTAGGAATATTCCGTAGACACCCACGGAATCAAGCAATGCCAACAGATGAAGATGGGAGAGTTTGTCAAAGACCTTTGCGAAGTCCGTGGACACAGCATCCGTCAGGCATCCAATACGGAAACCCTCCATGATGGTGTCCTGGAATTCCAGGAGGTTGGTTACCGTGGATCTACCGCTAAAGAATCCATGTTGTTGTGTTGCAATGTGTTGGGAGAAAAGAGGCGTAAGCTGGTTAACAATAAGCTTCTCCAGGATCTTAGGAGTTGTGGATAGAGAGCAGATTGGGCGGTAGTGAGTAATTAAGTCCTTGGGCCCTCCCTTACGGATTGGGGTTACATAGGAAGATATCCATCTGGATGGTAAGTGGCCAGTCTCTAGTGACATGTTGAAGAGAATGGTTAGAGGAAAAGATAGGGTGGATGAACATTATTTCAGTAGAATTGGAGGAACACCATCTGGTCCCATTCCTTTCGTCGTATCCAAGTTCGCAAACTCTCGCTGCACGTCTGACTCACTGACTTGAAGTGAACCAATTGAGTGTTATGGCCCAGTGTATGAAAGATCTTGGGCGGAGCCCCGATTTTCCGATCACAGTCACACATCGTTGTGAGAATGAACCAAATAGCCGTTTCATCTAGCTTTGATGAACAAGAAAGTGGAAAGGTGTCCGACATTCCCGTAACATACTCTGACAACAATCGATAGACCCCGATTGCTTGATCCGTGAGAGTGATCAAATTCTAGTTCCTCGAGTTGGAGTTTAATTGATCGTATGTAATACTAAAGGCCGAATTCGCTCTAGTCTTGGTCTTAATGGCTCGTACTTGGATTTTTCCGGCGTTGGGAATCCATCGGTGTTCAAACACCGTCACCGTTAAAAAAGGTCCTTCTACATTTCATGGGATGTTGGCATACTCAGATGCCAGCAATACAATCTTGAGGGCTCGCATTAATCACATGGATCATCTCATGTAGGTTTAGTAAGTAAATAGTTCGTTCAAGTTGTGCACCAACTATGTTACCATTTGATCGGGTTGTGGGAATTCTTAATTTGTAATTAGAAGATACAATGAAACATAGTAAATTTTTTTTAAAAACGGTTGTAACATATTACAACATTAGATCATCATGTGTATCCCAATCGAAGGGCTTGAGAAAAACCCTTTTCAATATTCAAACAATAAACAGTAGTTCAAAATTCAGCTTTCCAACTTACCAAGTTCCCAACAGCTCATTTATAACATTCTAGATACGTATACATACACTCGTAAAAACCCAAACAGGTAATGAATCTGAAAAGTGTTTAACTATTCAATGGTATTTTGAAGGAGTTAGTGGTTTAAAATACATAAATCATGAGACAGCAGAAAATTATTGTAGTATGAGCGCTGCATCGTTAGGAGGCTAGTTACTATGTTATGGTAAAGTGTCAGACGTCCTCATTTTACGAAAAATAGTGTTTTATGGAACTATTGCTCTTGTTCTAGGTGGCATCTGCATTCTGTGTTCTATCGAATGAACCCCATTACTATCACTTTATGAACTTGGCTCAACGGTTGGATGATCAATCATGGAATCTGGGGAAATCTAATCTGATAGGTCTTGGAAAGGCTAACTGTACTGCTGTTTTTTCCTGCGCTGACTGCAACACAGCTCAAATTTGCAAACCAAATACAGCAGGAGAGTACGAACCCGTAAGATCTATTCCTTGTCCACCTAGCGCACCTTACTGCCAATACAGCACCGGAACTTGCACCACCGAACCAGATCTTTCATGTGGTAAAACTGACGATTTCATTTGTGTAAAAGATGGACATTTTCCAGACGCTAACTGCACCATTTATCACGTCTGCAGAAATTTAACATCTAGCATGTTCGAGTGCAACGTCCCAGGGGAGAACTATAATGCCATTAGCGAAAAGTGTGATCCAAATGTTGGATGTGGAACATTCACCTGTGATGATAAGGGAACGAAGGTACCTCATGATTTGTACCCTAGCTACTACGCTTACTGCGCAAACCCCGGGGCCGCTCTGGTCATTGATAGATGCGTCGGAATCAACCAGCTGAATGAAACAAGTCAACTGTGCGAGCCCACGTGTGAAAAACAAGGATTACTTCAGGACGTTGAGGACTGCTCCAATTACTACCTCTGCAAATACGCCTATATTAATGAAACCGCGAGATTCATGACGAAGACAAGAATGGAATGCGTTACGGGTACAGTTTTTCAACCAACTCAAGGAATGTGTATTAACCAAACACTGTTCCCAACTTGCATACCGCATCATCCTCCACCACACCCTGTTTCAACTATTCCGCTTCTCAAATTAGAATTGTGATGATCATCACTAGTCTAATACTAATACATGATGGAAGAGTAAATTTAATAATCTGTCCCCTGAATCCTGTCTATTTGGACTTTTAGTTTGAGAGTTGAACCAATGTGTAATAGTAAATGATTAAATCTTGTATCTGATCTGCTGAAATAAACTATTTGTTATTTGAGGTAAACTAGCTAACCACATTTCCACTAAGCTAAGCTAGCTAACACCTTCTTTCTTCGCAAAATTGTTTACTTCTGAAGAGACAAGGAGTTCAGTTTGTATAGTACATAATGCTATGTGTTATGAGTTTTGGTTTATTAATTCAGTAGCAAACATTTGTAAAAGAAACCTTTTCAAAAAAAGAAAAAATCCTTCTGTCCATAAACCGTCTGCATTCCGGAACATTTCTCCTAAACTACTGAACCTAAGATATTGAAACTTGGGGCAAATCACATATGGGGTTTACAAAGGACTGAATTCTTGGCGACGCTCTTAGTAAACCCAAAAGGGTGAAATCGAAGTGCGGAAATTTCAGAAATCCGAGCACCAAAACTTTCGGAATATCATCATAGTTTATATATTTGTTAATGATAGATGTGCCTTCAAAGAATCGAATGGGCTCACCCGCACAACTTTGTGCTCATCAGTTCGCTCTTCGTAAGTGCTGGGACATTGGCAGCATGCAGAGTGCGGATTTGAACGTGCTTGAACATGGTAAAAATGGCATAGTACATTCCGTGTTAGGATAAAATTAGATGATATAATAGTTACATGCAATTATTGCCGTGTAATTTTGTTTCATAAGTCTCTTTTTCACATCGAGTTTTTCAATTCTTATGTGGACAAGTGGTATGTAGGTGGGTGTTTTATATTATCTTGCTAAATTTTAGTGGTTCTACTAGTGAATTTCAACATCGTGTGATATACAGTAAGTTACACCATCGTAGGTGTTGGCTTTTCAGTCACCTGCTCCACACTCGACGGTGGGTCCACACAATTGCCAAATGAGGATTGGCACTCGATTCAGGTGTTACTAGGAGGTCAGTGTTTTGTTTAGTTTGGACGTCTTGATACTACGCTTAAATCTCATATATAAGGAGGAACAAATATAATAAATGTATAGTTTTAGTAACATACACATATTTGTACGAAAAGATCGAAACCAGTGACAAAACTATCGCGGTGAAAACTAGTGGCCTCTATGTTAACATCTAATACGTCGCGGCCTCCGTTTAATACCCAATACAAAATGGAAATTGAGCTATTGTGCTTGCGATTCTTGCGTGTACCCACCGTCGAGTCCTGATCCACTGGTATATACAGGGTGTCCCAGGAGTTATGCATAATCCGACTCCTACGTGTTTTACAACTCATTTCCGACCAAAAATGTCCCATAGCAATTTTTTGCCAGCGGCCTCGTTTCCGAGCTATTTGCGATTTACGATTTTTTTCGTGTTTTCGATCTCAAGTCATTAAAACTGTCATTACTCCCTCAATTTTGGAGATAGCTCATATTTTATGACCCCGTTGGAAAGAGAGTTAAATTTTCTATCTATTTGATATCAGAAAACGTTTTTTAAATAGCATTGAAGATTTGCGATTGCTGCGCGAAATGGCTGTTCTGTCAAAATCTTGAAATCGCCTGTTTTTCATCTCGCCTAGAAACCCCATGAATGCTTGACGCAGAACTGTGCGGGCCAGGTAAAACGTGCGCCAAAATGTCAGCTTTCCAACGGTGTTGTCGTTTTGGTTTTTACAAATATTTTTAGTTGAGGAAACTGCAGAAAAACGTGTGTTTTCTGTTGAAATTGAGGTTTTCCCAGGACTTATGCACAATCCGACTCCTACGTGTTCTGCAACTCATTTCCGACTGCGATGAGTTGCATTCATCTTCTAGACTTTCGGAAAAACCTCAATTTTGACAGAAAACACACAGTTTTTCTGCAGTTTCCTTAACTAAAAATATTTTTTTAAAACAAAACGACTACACCGTTGGAAAGCTGACATTTTGGCGCACGTTTTATCAGGCCTGCACAGTTCTGCGTCAAGCATTCATGGGGTTTCTAGTTGAAATGAAAAACAGGCGATTTCAAGATTTTGACAAAACTGCCATTTCGCGCCGCAATCGCACATCTTCAATGCAGTTAAAAAAAAAGTTTTCTGACATCAAATAGATAGAAAATTTAATTTTCTTTCCAACGGTGTCATAAAATTTGAGCTATCTCCAAAATTGAGGAAGTTATGACAGTTTTAATGACCTAAGATCGAAAACACGAAAATAATCTTAAATCGCAAATAGCTCGGAAACGAGGCCTCTGTCGAAAAATTGCTAAGGGACATTTTTGGTCGGAAATGAGTTCTAAAAAACGTAGGAGTCGGATTGTGCACAACTCCTGGGACACCCTGTATAAGCTCGTGCGCCCTAAACAACTGTTATGGTTATTTGTGTTAATCAACATAAAACCTGAAATTTGAACGGTAGCCTGTGTAAGTACGGAACCTGAAATCTGATGAGGTGGTGAGCCCAAACACGATTTTCTGACCTAAGTAAAATATAAACCTAAAATTTGAGATAAATCGAGGGCTCTCCAACGTAAGATATTGAAGTCATTAATACCCATGATCTCACAAGCAGAGCTTCGTAAGCAGTAAGTTGTGATACCAGCTTCTGTTTAGTACAAAGGGACTTGTAACGGTTGGTGCTCACGGAGTTACATTTAAGACAAATTCTTCCAAATGTGTTTAAGCGCCTGGAAGTCAGTTACGAGGTATGGAGAACAGTGATCACCTAAACGCCCTTATGGCTATTGCCAGGTTCCTAATCGATCGAACTTGCTGAAATATGGAAGGGACTATTTTTATGACTCCCAGAGTAGAGAAGACAAATTATGTAGATGCGAAGTGACGATTTTTGATGAAGTACTATTGACAAAGTTTTTCTCTAGTAAAATTTTATGTTTAATTGACGCTAGTCTGCAAAAAAATTATAGAACTGTTTATCAAAATATACCTTCGTTCAAGACGGACCCAGTAAGTCCACTATTTATTTTCGACAACCTTTCCATCCAGACAACTGTGATTCACTGGTTTCTTCCGAGGATGTAAAGAAATAAGATGAAGACCTATTTGTTTCCTTAACAGGGACAGGTTCTTCGTCTGGACGGATCGGACGGGGCTCGCCTTGATAAGTTTGGATTTTGAAACGAACCAGGCACTGAAGGAAGGCTTGTATACAGCAGAGCTATCCGCTTCTCCCGTAGTCCAGCGTTTTTGATTTTACCGAAGTTAATGAGGAGAATAAAGGCTTTTCTGGCTTTTGGTTCCATTTTATTAAGAACTGCGCAGTCATAAACAAATATAGAAGGATGCCGACTTCCCCAATAGCAAGAGCATTATTTGAGGCGTTGATAGCCAGAGTGGGCCATCTCACTCAGCTGGTGAACTGAGCGACCGAATTAGTTGGTACACGGGAGATGTTTGTCAGTGCATTTGATTGCGATATTGTTATCTAACCCTTCAACAAGGGGTTTTTTACTTAAGAATGATATTTACGAATAATTACCAATGAGGGAGATTAAGAACAAAAATATACCGTTTACATAACGGTTTCCGCTCAAAAATGTTCGTTTATCGTTTATTGTATCACTAGCTATTGTCCGTTCTTGTATGAATATTGGGCTTGACGTTTCTTCTCAAAGTGATCTTATTTGTTCATTTGCATTCATGGTAATTTACATCATTAATTAATTTTTTATGAACATTCCATGGAATTCGCGGGTTATGCTTTGGATTGTCCCCAAGTAGTTTCATTGTTCAAAGTTCAATATCAGTCCTCACATGCGCAAACATCATATTCCTAGGTACAAGTTTAAATAATATACCACATGGCACGTCCAATAAGGCACTGAAATGTATCTCAGTTTGTTTGGTGGTAGTGGCCCTTGCACAAAGGAGGGGCCCTCTTGTTTCAATGTGATTGAAGGTTTTAGCCACTTTGTCTAATGCTTTTCCTTTTACCGTGTAGGTGAGATCAGTGTATTGGATGTTTT
The DNA here is from genome assembly GCA_031894815.1 of Creontiades dilutus. Classification (NCBI taxonomy): domain Eukaryota; kingdom Metazoa; phylum Arthropoda; class Insecta; order Hemiptera; family Miridae; genus Creontiades; species Creontiades dilutus. The sequence continues at coordinate 527,620 of JAVIWC010005236.1, read as the reverse complement.
TCTATGACGGTACTATTGATATTAGTAGATACTATTTGGTTGACTATTTGGTAAACTTACCAAGTAAGTCAGTAAGTAAAAAGTCTTTTTATTCCTTTGGTTCTCCATACATCTGAAATTTTTTTATAATGATATATTTTCTTATTTTACCCGTATCAAAAAAGGTTGTTCGATGTTTATTTTTCCTTGATACTGACGCTTCCGGCATAATGAAAGCTCATTGTGGGTTAAGATACACAATAATACTATTAGTATTTCACATCCCCACCCTCTTCCCGTCAGTTCGGGTTAAAATGTTCTGTTGACGTTGATGTCATTGAATGAAGAATTCAGTCGTAGAGAAATCAGTTTCTACATTTCGTCGTTTATACTACCAGAATTATTGATCTAACGTGATGAAATTGGCACTTGATTGTCTTTCCAAATATGTATATTTTACAAACCTTCGTACACCATCAATTTGTTGAATTTTAGAAGATTTTTTTCAAAACGAAGTGGGTTTCAATACTGGTCGCTAACAAAGACCTTGTGTTAGGTTTTACTGTGTTCAAGTCTCCGACTCCTATACCACTACGAAGGAAACTGATGAAAATAACCATCTCTGAAACTTCCAATAATACTTGATTATCTTCTTCAATTTTCTTGAGAAGAGGATTGCGGCCCATTTTTTAAGCATCCTGGGCTTTAAAAGATAGAATTTCTCAGCATTGTCGTCGGTACTTGATGTTTTTCTCTGTCGTGGTAAATTATGTCATGTATATATGTCATTTCTGGCCTCCTGGGCCATCTTCTTAATTACAGAAACCACCAATTGAAGACATTTTGCTAGAACAAACATACGAAAATAGATAGGCAGCTATAGAATAAGAAAACGACTGACACACGTGAATTATCACAGTCAGTCCTGTTGTTTCTGTAGTATAGTGGAAAGTTGGTAATTCAAACGATAACACAGTGTACACTAAATGAAATTGAAATGGTTAGGGTTTGTTTAGTGAAGACAGGGCCGAAATACACATAAATTAACCTACAGAAAACTATTATCTACAAGAAAGAGAAATAATAATCTATCCAATACACTTGAACGACAAAAATAAAAGGTCGATTACGAGATTTACCAGCAGACTCCACGTCCAAGCCATGATAACCATCGATGCCATTTTTAAATTGTTATCATTCATTCCCATTATGCTCTCGGTTCCCAGTAGTTCATATTATTTTAAGGGAAACGTTGACTGATCGTATTCGTGCTTTTACGAAGTTGTAATAAGGAGGTAGATTACTCTGGAAATTATTAGAGAAAATACCTACTATCCACTTCGAAATGGCGGAATAATAGACTCGCCTAGTCTGCGAAGATGCATGGGCCTCTATCTCGGCGCCGGAGCTCCTCCTGGCCTGGAGCCTCCACGGTCGCATCCGAAATGCGGCGATCGAAGGGAGGCGGTGCTGGTCTTCCTGACAAACGCGTCGGTGGCGGTAGGGGATAGGTGTCCTCCCTATTCAGTTATCTTCGCTTGATACTACGTTGCAGAAATAACCAAGCAGCATTATTTTAACTCATGTTTATGTACGTGTACCACAAGGGTAGACATCCACTTTTCTGTATGTTGCGACAACGCAACACAGGAGTATAAGAACCCTATCCGATGTGCTAGTTCCCCACGGAGAGCTTTAGGAGAAGATTCTCGCTTCGTTTTGGTCTTTCCAGCGTGCCATACCTACAACTATATTTTCCACAACACTCTGTCGTTCTGTCGTTCTTAAGACGCGGAAGAATTTGCAGCGTTTTTTATTTCAGTTTAATTAGGTAAATACTTACAGATACCTATCTAGTACTACTACTTACTTACGCAAGCGTCGCAACAAGCTTTTATGATTTTATGAACTGTCTATATAGGCTATAATAGACATATTTTTATGTAATTAAAAATTTCTTTCTTTCTTTCTAGGGCATTTAAATAAAAGCTTTCTTAAACAATTCTTTTGTTCAATTCATTTATTACTTTTCAGTCATCGCTAGCTAGGTTTCTGAGTCTGTTCATCTCATTCAAAGCATCATTGTTGCAAGCTCGTTTGCCGGTTAATTTGGAACAGTCAAGCTCTTCAATAAGGAGACCTTCTAATGTTTTTACCCTACTTAAGGCCACGTATCCAACCAACAGCAAAGAGCCTCGGACCTAACTAAAGAACGGCGTGTTCGACAGTAATACCCTGCATTTTGTGTACCGTGCAAGCCCAACATAAAACAATTGTCAGCATTCTTCCTCGCAACAAGCTCTTTCATTTGAAACCAATGTTCAACAAGCCCTTTCATTTGATACCCCTATTGTAAAAATGCATTAAAAATTACTGTTCCGCCACCTTGCATCGTCCGCCATATTTGAATTTAGAGTGACGTCACACAACTAATCGTGTATTGTCATCCAATCTAAAAGTGCATACAAAATTTCAGCTTAATCGGTTGAAAGTATCTGCTTCGAAATCAGGTCGCAAGATTCCACCCGAACAATGCATTCCATGTTAAATAAAAGCTTTTAAAAAAGCTCAGTATTCCTCTGAAACTACTGGAACAAACGAAATGGAATTGAATGACTGACTGAATTCTGCGAAACCTTAAAGACAAAACTAAATGACCAAAACTTAAAAATTAAAACTAATGTTTTTATTTCTGTTACTGATGGACATTGCGAGTCTAATGAGCCCGTACGAACCGCTTTACGTCAAACCATTCTCTCTCCAAGAGGTACTTGACAGAGAAAAACAACGTAAATACGATCGAAACAGCTGATGTAATTGCGATGCAATTCGCTTTCAACAGTTTTGATTCCTCCAGAAATCGAGTTTTTCATCACTTGAATTATATGTTTACGATCTATTGATAGGGTTTTTATTTTATATCGTCGAATTTCCGTTTTTTCATTCGAGTATGTCAACGTCTTGTTGTTGAAGGCATATTCCTACCGTCGTATTTATACTTACATCACCTATTGTTTTTAAAGAGATGTTCAGGGAGTTGCATTTATGACAAAGTCTTGATACCGCCTTTGAAACAAAACAAAGATCAAACTGGAACCGCGCGGCAATTTCTTTCCTTATAGATTTACCGCGCTGAAATATAGATGTACCTCTTTTGATGACATCCAGAACACAATTAAAAGAGCTGGAGGCTATAATAACTGCTTGTGAAATCATTTGCAGTAATTTTATTATTGTTATTTATTGAAATCTCTCCAATGAATAGAAAGCGCTCTCTGGAATTACTTACTGTTCGCTTTAATTTCGTCTTCCCTAACGGGAATTTCACGAGGAAATATAAATGAAAAGCAAAAGTAGAATCGAAACGAACCATTCCTTATACCTACCCTCACATATACGAGGTCTCGACAACCCTTTAGTTGTCAACGAGCATGTCGATCCAAATCCGATTGACGAAGATGAGCTCTCTACGCCCTGCCCGAACCTTCTAAAGAGGCCAACATTTAACATCAATTTAGGTAGGTATATCACGAGTTCTACTTGAGCAAACTTTTGCATCGTTATCTACCAGCAGGTAGCGGAAAATTTGATTTCACTATTGGAAGATAATATTTTTTCTCGCAAAATCGAAATTTAAACTTTCATTTGGCGTTTTATACCATTTTGAGTATAAATTTGCCCGTCGGTCTGCAAATCCTTGTATCAAGATTCCTTCAGTTTCCATTTTGATATAATTTTCAAAAGATGTGCGGGTTAGAATGTAGTCCCTTAAAAGTTACAATGCTCACAAATCAGTCGTCACTCAGCACATTCACTTAAAGGGTAAAATAACACACATTTTATGTTCATTTTTGATAGACGTGCCCAACTATACATCTTTACGTTCATCCGTTTTATCTCAATAAGAGACATTGTCAGAAAAAAGAGCAGAAATTTGAGTGTGGATGAGAACGCGGTTGGACATACAAAAACTCGCCAATCAGCATAGATCCTAAGATAGAACTGATGAGATCCTATATTTTGGGATCTCATCAGGTGAAATAATTGCCATGTAGTTTTGTCTCAAGAGTTCCTCTTGAAATCGAGTTTTTCAAGTCTTGATTTAGTCAAGGTACTAGTGAGGTGTAGATAGGTGTAAAATTTTACCTCGCTTAATTTCACATGTCGTGGATTTACACATCGTGTCCAGTCATGGAGCAGTATATTGAACCATGGTATGTATGACATTCAATGTCGTTACTTTCAGCAGAAATTCAAATGGCAATTTTTATGAGATATCTGACTTTTTCTATTTCCTGCCCTAATCAACCTAAAAAGCTGAAATTTGAGATTTAGTTTTTTTGGGACATCTGCACGAAGGTGCTTTTTTGGAAGGCGCTCCGGATGCAAGATGATTTGAGATCAATCAAATGTTAGGGGCTACGGCATGACCCATGGTCTGACGTGCAGAGCTTCGTGAGCTATAGGTTTCAATATCTGCTTCTGTTTCTTACGGAGGGACTAGTAAAGGTGAGGGTTCGCTGAGATATAGCTTTTCCAAGTCGAATTGAGAATTTTCCAAACCAAAGAGAGATTTTTCCAAACCAAATAGAGATTTTTTCAAACCAATTTGAGAATTTTCCAATCTAAGAAACTTTCACTACTAAAAAGGAAGAGGAAGTTTTCCAAACCGAATTGACAATTTTTTAAGGCAATCCAAGACTTTTATTGAAAACAAAATTAGAGAAGCAAAATGAAAGAATAGCACTTTATGAACAAATTAACATTGAAATCAAAAAGACAAAATGAACGAAGGATATTTCATAAAAATTACGCTCTTGTTAAGAACAGAAAAAAATCGAGGTCACTCTGCGTTTGGCAGGTCTATTTGGTTCGGAAAACTCCCTCTTCCTTTTCAGAAGTGAAAGTTTCTTAGATTGGAAAATTCTCAAATTGATATTGAAAATTCTCAAATTGGTTTGGAAAATTCTTAAATTGGTTTGGAAAAATCTCAATTTGGTTTGGAAAAATCTCTATTTGGTTTGGAAAATTCTCAATTCGACTTGGAAAAGCTATATACTCGTATTTAAGTCATCTTACTGACTTAGGACATCAGGAAGTCAATTACAAGGTATGGAGTTCAGTAATAACCTGAAGTTCCTTGTTGGAAATTTCTTCTCAATAGATCTAATGTACTGAAGTATAAATGGGACTCTTCTAATTGCATTTAGAGTGAACCAGACAATGTATCGCAAGGCGTCAGGTTCAGATAATGTATCACTGACTACGTCAAATATACACAGATTAGTGATTTACGTAGAAGGGTCATTGTAAAACAGAAATAACAAACCTCCGTGTATCATGTTATGGTGTTTCTGCGTTCATTCTAATGTCGCTTTCCCGTCTGGTAACTTATTGAATCACTCCTTTTCCCATTTGCAAGCTGTCCATCTTATATTTCCCTAAACGTTGACGATTGGAAGTCGATATATTATTTGGACCTTTTTTGCTTCTTGTGAAGAGTATCCCTCTTTTAAAGTCAAGACATGCTAGCATCATTTTCTCCATATTTTTCGCTACCCTATTTTGAGATGGTTGCGGTTAGTTTGCCCTTTCCGATTCTTGAATCCGCGTAACAGCGACTGGGACATCCTCTGATTTATTAGCCATGTTTCGTTCAAGACTGAGCTATCTCGAAAACACGATTTTTCAAGAGCGCATTTCAAGTTTAAGCTTTCCCATTCCTTAGAAATCATCCACCGGGGTTGCATATTAATTTTCAAATTTTACTCAAATCGTCTCATAGTTCTCTCTTATCATTCATCAGAGGGGTTGCCCCCCTCCATCTAGATGCTATTATCTATGACTAATGTATTTAGAAAAATTCAAGTTTTCAAGTAGGTATTGCTAAAATAAACCAGGTTAAAATCTGAATACAAATTCACAAAACAAAAAAAAAAAAAAAAAAACTTCCACAACTGGTACATTATTGAGTATACAGAATTGGCCTACTTCATCCTGTTGGAGGTTTATCATTTAGGTAAGTATAAATAAATTCCTAAAGCTACAAATTTATTAATATAGGTACTTTCTTTGATATAAGTTATTTTGGTTTATTATTCAATAATAAACCATTGTAATCGCTCTGGGAAAAAAAAATTCTAAAATTTCATGGTTTACGTTTCAAAGGTGTAGAATAAAAATCTGCAATAAAAATTTTTCCTTCCGTCCTACATACGCCGTACGCACGATATCTCCGAAAGGGCTGGAGCAAAAAATCTGAAATTTTCAGGAAAAATCCATCTTGGTCCGACGACGCCCCAATTCTTGAGCTCTCTCAATCAATTTAAAGTGCCCTTTAAGGGCTGTCAAAGTTTTGTAAAATCCCTAGAAACCTCAAAACAAGTCCAAGCGGCATGAATGTAAACTTATTTCAAGAACATACCGTCAGGAATCGAATGAGCCCCTCCCCAGGTCCGTAGGACAAACCATTCATTATGTATGGCCCGATTTATGGCGCCAACATTTGCGTTTTTTGGTTTATTATTGTTTGTTTGTAAGCCTGCCGATAGCGTCGAGTTGTAGTGAATGTGGATACTGGAGTGATAGCCGATGTGAATACTTGTAGTGTAGTTAGTAGCCGATACACGGGTTGAAGCATTCTGATATGCATGAAACGCTGATAATATATAGGTGAATATTATTCAATACTATTACTGGGGTTTATTATTATTATAGCACGTAAATCGGTTGTTAACCAAAACACCTATTTGGATTGATCAGTTGATGATATTTGTGTGCCTCCTCTACATCTGTCTACCTTTGGCTACATCGTTTAAATTTGGATTTGGGGAAGTTTTAACGCAATACGAGTGCTAAAGGACTTGATAAATTATAGATGTTTTTATTGTGGGGGGGTATTGAGGTTCAATAAAAAACGCTGCAAATTCTTTCACTGGTTTTTATTATTCAATTGGCTTGCGTTCATGATTTGAATTTCTACTAAGCTTTGGAGTGCGTGTTTCAGAGGATAGAGCGATTATTGAATTTCAGGAGAAATGCATGGAGCACGTAAATCTGTTCTCAACCAAAATACCTATTTGGATTGATCAGTCGATCATATTTGTGTGCCTCCTGAAATTCAATAATCGCTCTTTCTTGTGAAACACGCACTCCAAATCTTAGTAGAAATTCAAATCATGAACGCAAGCCAATTGAATAATGAACCCCAGTGAAAGAGTTTGCAGCGTTTTTTTAAAAAGAACAAGATCATGTGATAGCTCCGTTTTCCATGAAAGAGGTAGAATTGAGGAAAGATTACTTACTTGTGGTTTATCACGTAAAAATTCAGTTTTGCACCACAATTTAGGAGCTTACAGGAGTTTGGAACTGGAATGTCCCTTCTTCGAAAACTTTGAAATGAACCGAGTACGCAATTTCGGTCTGGTGGTGTTCCGGTCACATTAACTGAATCCAGACTTAAATGATCCATAAAAACCACTCAAAATCGATTGTTGAGACAGGTCTGGTCGTGTACTGGACCAGCGCTTTGTTTTCACTCAAAATTTGTTAGGACTTTCCTCTTGACCTAAATTTGGATTTTCACGATTATGATATTAATTACCGCTAAGAACCAATCGAATTTAATTAAATAACCGAAAGTTCAAACAATGTCATGAGTTCGAAAGATGACATTTCACCCCAGCCGAGCGATTGATGTTATTGGGAGAATTACAAGTATCTAGTCTTGTTTTCATTCCTATAGGCAGACTCATATTATGGCCTTGCTTTTACTTTCAAAGGGTCAACTCGGTGAGCTCATTCTTTACAATCATACTAATGACATCGGATAGTTCGAAGATTAATCCGACCCTCCTTTGGGAAAGGATGGGAACCCCAAAATTTGTGTGTCGCAATTCGTTTCAAGCCGAATGAATATGCGATCAGCCGTGGGCTATAGCCCGTGAAGATCGAAGAAAAGATAAATCGCAATTATATCATCTCGGCGGTATGATTTCATATTTGCAAGAGTTCCGTTTGAAATCGTGTTTATTGCTTTTTTAATGACTTTTGTTATTGACTAGTGAAGCGTGTGTTGCTGTTTTATTTCGTCTCTTAAAATTTCAGATGTTGAATTCGTGGGGTTCTACTTTTATGTCGGTATACAATCCGACACTGTCGGTAATTTGATGTTTCTTTTTGTTCTGTTCAAAGGGCCTGGTGATGTCCTTACTTAAAGAGTTATATGTAAGATGAAGTGCATGGCGACATCGAACTTCGGTGGAGAAAGGGGAAACGGGTCTCGTTCGGGATATCTTCAATACAGTCACAATGTATGGGAGCAAACTAATCATCTGAGTCAGCCGTTCTGTTAATTTATAGTTTTTTATTTTCAATAATGATTCTTTGTAATCAAACAAGAAACAAATTCACCGTCCCCCAAAATTCATGTTTCAAGTTCAAGATGTGAAAAATCCGAAAATCGAATTAAAAAAAAAAAAAAAAAAAAAAAGTCCGTCCGACCGAAGAATGGAGCTTTTTCCAAAACTACTTGATGAAAAGTATTGAAACTGGTTAATCCTAAATTTTGAAATCAAAAGTATTTAGTTATTTATTTTGATACGGGCAAGCCCAATTTACAATATACAATATTCAGATGTCCGCGACAAGAAAACGGTGTTCAATAACTGTGATATAATTTAAATAATATATGTATTTTTATGTAAAATTGTATATGTTATTATCAATATCTATACTATCGTCGCGATGTGAGGAAGCTGATTATAGATTCTTCGATGGAGTTTAATGAGGAGTTGAAATGGTCAAGAGTAGGGAAGTTAAAAAGGAGAACATTAGCAAGCCTTGGGATTCACGTGAAGGGGGCATTTTGTAGGTAGCTCGTGTGGTGGAACAGGACATGAATGAAACTAAGCGCTCCAATAAGGGGGAGAGTCAGTTTTGTTATTTAGGAGCTTATAAAGAAAGACCATGTCCGCCAATCGCCGACAATGCTGGAGGAGCGGGGTGTTGTGTATGCTTTGGAGAGGTGTAATTCAACTCAGCCGCCGGAATACCTGGGTTAAACGCAATATAGTGAACGAAGCTCCGCTGGACCCGTTCCAACTATGGCCGATAAACCCCATAGTGAGGAGACCATAAAATCGAGTTATATTCTATTACCGGCCAGACTAGAGTTTTTTTTAGAGAAGTATTAGAACTGGTACATTTGTGTATTCACGGGTACTCCTTTCCGGAAACCCAGGGCCTTCTTTCCCTTCTTAGTAATATAGTCGATTTGGTACACAATTTGGAGGTTAGTTGCTCGTCCAAAGTTACCCCTAAATCTATAATCTGTGAGGCCTAGTTAGTGGAATGCCGCCCAGCTTATACTCGTTGGAGTGCTGAGTTCTACGGAACGACATGACTGAGCACTTGGAACTGTTCAAAAAGAGGCGATTGAAATCGTACCACCGCTCCAGCCTCTGAATACACTCTTGCAGTGCATCACAGTCCGACTCCTCAACGATCCGCCTGGAGAGTTCAAGGTCGTCAGCAAAGATGAGGTATCTCACACCACCACTGAGTATCTGAGAAGACATAAGAAATATGGGCGCCTGAGGACGCCGAAAAGGGGGTGGAAAGTGTACTTTTTAGTTGCACTATAAGTTGCCTACCTGTCAAATAAGGGGGAAGGTTCCATGGACAGCAGATGAGTCTAGCAAGGTCTGGACATGGGCGTGCAACAGCTTATCAAAAGACTTGGTGAAACCGTCGATACGATATCAACCCTGCACCCACAATGAAATCCATCCGAAACGTACTCGCAAAGTTCCAACAGATTGGTGGAGATGAACGAACCCTACAGAAACCGTGCTGTGCATTAGTAACAGATGGCTAGAACAACGGGAAAATCTGGGGAACCAGTGTCTTCTCCAGCAGCTTAGGCACCGTCGAGAGAGAGCAAACTGGACTGTGTTTGGCTTGGGCTGCATGCCGGGAGATGGTAGGCCAATCCATGGAGGAGTAAGAGACTGCGTCACCGTTTATAGCGCGTGTATCGAAAAACGCAGGTCTCTCACGGTCCCACACGCCATGGACCTTCATGTCCGCTACCAAGCCGGGGTGTCATCAGCACTGTCACGTAAAACTGGTTGTGTGACCACGCCGTTCCATGCAAGGCTCGCTATTTTTGCACATTCGTTCCGTAGTTCCCATGTTCGTTATCGATAGACGTGCCTTCAAAGAATCGAATGAGCCCATCCGGACCGCTTGACGTTCATTCCGTTCAGTTCGCCTAATTTCGATAGAAAATAGAACGCCTAACACGAATGTGAATGTGAATGTGAAGGAGCTTGGGCATGGTGTGAAAGTCGCATCAGCTGCTTTTCAGTGGGATTGGTTTAAAGAATTCTTTTTCAAGTCGAGCTTATCAAGGCCTAATTAACTTAATTTTGTACAAGTGAAGCGTAGATGGGTAGATTGTTGAATATCAATTATTTTACTCGCATGTGCGTTTTAGGATTTTTACGCCTCGTTCATACATGCATTCTATCATTGTTGGCATTGATATGTCCATGTCCATCTCCTTACTTTCAACAAGCTTCCTGGGAAATATAAGCTGGTAATTTACAAAAAATACTTCCTATATTTATTGTTTTTTTTTTTTTTTTTTTTTTTTTTTTTTGCCATAATGAACCCAGAAAGCAGGAAGTTGATAGGTAGCTCAACAATTCAATCCTGGTACAAACAATCATCTATTACCTCAAGAGTGATTGGGGTGCCCAACAGAAACTGTGCCATATAACATTGAGGATTGTCGGGTGGTATATTGGTGCTAATTTCACTCTACAAAAATAAATTCTGTCCTAGGATATTTAGAAGAGGTGTTCGAACAGCTTCCCGTAGTTCAGTCATGCGAGATTAAGTACTGAGGACATTAATAAGTACCATCCTATTACTGAATCTGTTTTTTTATTTTTTTTTTTTTTTTTTTAGCAATATTGAAAAATGCCAGGTTCTTTGTATTGATCGAACTTCAGGAGGAATGGCCAAAAGATCGTTCATATAACAACATGATTCCTGCAATGCCTACATGCATGCAGCGACGAGGGACAAATTGGAAGCATGAACCTTGTCAACCCATCCCAGAACTCAGGGAAAAAGTGGAAGATGGCAAAAGGTTCCATCTCTGGTGAAGAAGAGCGAATTGCGACTATATATAGCCAGTCGAAGAACTGAGTTTACCAACTGATCTGTCGGAAATGTGATGACAGTTCGGCTTTTTATGTGGGGATGGCTGCAACCCTAAACCTGAGGATGAACAATCGTAGGGCCACAGTGGCTCAACAGAAAGCACTCCCGGTTGGTGTGCACGCACGTTCCCATAATTCATCATTTGATGAATGCTTCGGGGTGAAAGTGCTGTGCAAGATGCCTGAAGCTTCAAATGATCGCCAGCTGCAGCAGTCAGAAAGGGCTCATAAATGGGTTGTGGGGGCTAATAGACACCCTGGCCTCAATTCAAATGGTTGAAAATTTTGTCATCATAAATTATTTGTTCCAGCCTCATATACCAAATTGAAACACCTCGACCAAGACTCCCAAAATCATTCCTTCTCCAATTTTTCTGTGATCAAGATTTTTTCGAAATAAACTTTTTCCTTATTCTACATATTACTTGTCTAAACTTCTTTCTCATAAATAATTGATGACGACTTGTTCGAAACGTTGTGGTAAATTTTCCCTTAAGTTCATTTGTTGAACCCCCGTCTAAATTGTCAATTTATGTACATATATATATATGTTTGTGTGTGTGTGTGTGTGTGTGTGTGTGTGTGTGTGTGTGTGTGTGTGTGTGTGTGTGTGTGTGTGTGTGTGTGTGTGTGTGTGTGTGTGTGTGTGTAAATATTCACATCTTGAAATGTCAATTAAAACATCAAAACATCTAGTGTTCTTTTTTTATTCTTGAACAATAAAAAGGTACATAAAATAAAATAATAAACCGAAACATTAATCAACTATGTTACAATAGGCTCACGTCATTGTAAGGAATCATTTTTATGGCGTTTTCCATTTTATTGTCTTGTCTCTGATACTTCAACTTAATCGCTTGATGTAGATCTAGTGTGAATTCGACTTTCATATCAATTACTTGATGGGTTGCTATATAAACTAGGACCAGTTAAGACCGTACCATTCCAACTTCAGAATGTGGAGGACAACATCTATCCTTGTTGTCGTGGTAAGAACAAAATAGTTTCTCTTACTCGTTAGTAAGTATAGAACGTAAAAATTGGTGATAATATTTATCTTAATAATAATTAAGAGCAACTATTGTTCTTGATAATAAAATTTACTGCTGATAATTAGGTCAAAAATTAACATAACAAGTCATATGTCCACATCTACAGGTTCATGATTCGCTAGAATGTTGGGAAATGTATGCACATCAGTCGGAAGAAACTATTTTTTTTTCTTGATCAACCATCTCACTTACGGTTTACGTCGAAGACCATGGTTAACAAGTATCGGAACTCGTAATTAACTGAATTTCTATTTTCGAACCGTTTTTCATGTAATGATCAGGTGATATGTGTATTTACTTGCAAACTATTCCGCATTAGTTTCAATCTTCGCGATTCCTTACCAGTTAGCAGTTCCAAAACGTAGAATCCACAGAGCATTTCCTCGCGACCAAGCTTTCCAATATCAGGAGGCACACAAATATGATCAACTGATCAATCCAAATAGGTTTTTTGGTTGAGAACCGATTCAAGTGCTCTATGCATATCTCCTGAAATTCAATAATCGCTCTATCACCTGTGAAACACGCACACTCCAAAGCTTAGTAGAAATTCAAATCATGAATCATTGAATAATAAACCCCAGTGAAAGAATTTGCAGCGTTTTTTGGTTTATTATTCAATAATGTACCACTGTAATCGCTCTTGAAAAAAAATGTCTAACCTCCACCTCCTGCAAATTTCATGGTTTACGTTTCAAAGGGTTTAGAATCCAAATCTGCAATAAACAATTTTCCGTCCTTCCGCCGTACGCACGGTTTCTCCCAAACGACTGGAGCAAAAAATCTGAAATTTTCAGGAAAAATCCATGTTGGTCCGATAACGCCCCTATTCTTTAGCCTGCACTCTCACTTAATTTAAAGTTCCCATTAAGGGTTGTCAAAGTTTTGTAAAATCCGTAAAAACCTAAAAAAAAAAAAAAAAATCAGGGTAGCCTAAATATGGACTTTTTTTGAAGAACTTTCCACGCGGAATCGAATGAGCGCCTTCCCAGGTCTGTAGCTCAAACCATTCCCGATGTATGGCATAATCTTATGCTGCCAACATTTGCATCCACATTCACTGCATCACTAAGTTACTGCAATTAAAACCAAAACAACAGCGTTTTTACAAATTAATGAATTTATTTTTATGATCGCAGTAACCTAGTGATGTAGTGAATGTGGATGCTGGAGTGAAATCCTAAAAAGGTTTATAGCCGATGCACGGGTTGAAGCATTCTGATATGCATGCTCCGTCTTACGAAATTCAAAATTTTCAAATAGAATATTTTTCCATTGTAATCGCTCTTGAAAAAAAAGTTGCAAATCCTTTCACTGGGGTTTATTACTCAATGATTCATTATTTGAATTTCCACTAAGCTTTGGAGTGTGCGTGTTTCACAGGTGATAGAGCAATTATTGAATTTCAGGAGGCACACAAGTATGATCAATCCAAATAGGTATTTTGGTTGAGAACCGATTTACGTGCTCTATGCATATCTCCCGAACACCAGGGAGCTGCAGCGAGCAGTCGACATCGTTCGGCGGAGGTGCCGTCTCTGCATTCAGCAGAATGATTGACATTTTGAACAGTATCCACAGTAAAAATGTACAATTTACTTATTACAATGCCTCATTAACAATTTTTCATTTAAATCCGAGTTCGGTTTTTTTTTCACCAGACGAATCAATGCATGATAAAAAACCGGAGTATCCAGTCAAAAACCAGGTTTTTCTTACTTGAAAAACAATTTTCTCCCAGAAAACTACACGGAATTTCAAATTTGTTTATATCGCTGGAAAGCCTAGATTTTGGCGCATCTTTTAGCACTACAGGCTATAGTTCACATGCCTTATTACAAGGACTCATAAGCGTTTGAAGAAATCCGATATCTGCACGATTTGACATTGTGTCTTTTTTAAGTTGATTTTTCACCCTTTTTGCCGGCTCAAAAAAGTTGGTTGGAGCGATAGGAAATTCAACGCTCTTTCCAATAGTGGAATCAGATTTGAACTTGCACACAAAATGTGGGAGATAGGGCCGTTTTAATGCGGCCGAAAAAACGAGAAAAATCTTAAAATTGAAAAAAAAAAAAAAACGCGTTTCCAAGGGCAGAAACAAAAATTTCTATGAGGCATTTTCGATCAGAAACTTTCAGTAGAATCTTCTCCTGGCCTGTGACCGTCACGAAATGTATACATAATTGCTCCTATTATACACTTAATTTATTATAAATGTCAAAACCAATAATTTATTGTTATATGGATATTATCAATTTATAAATAAGAATTTTTGTCTCACTATATGATTAATCTCAGCTTGATCGTCAACTGATGAAGGACAGCCAATGGCCTACACCTTATACACGTTATTCATGAATTGGGCTTACCCTACTATATTATAACTATTCTCTTCTTTAATGCTGTCAACTTCATCAAGTATTATATTTTTTGTTTATTTTTCTGGATGTAAATTAATAACTTTGTAGTTTCTTTTTTCCAATAAATTATTCTCTCTCTCTCTCTCTCTCTCTCTCTCTCTCTCTCTCTCTCTCTCTCTCTCTCTCTCTCTCTCTCTCTCTCTCTCTCTCTCTCTCTCTATCAAGCGGAAAATAAATGTTCTTGCAGTATCACCAGATGAATTAAATATTTTCTTTTGTCAAAATGAAGTCAAGCCCGTCCATAATGATGAGGTAATCAAATTATATAAAACGCGACCAAAGAACTATGAACCTTTTGAATTTAGAAGAATTACTGAGAAAGATGTAGAAAAGGCACTCAACCATATCACATCCTTATCAGTAGGAATAGATGGAATCCCCATAGACGTAGTAAAAACCCTGAAAGAGGAAATTATGCTAGTACTCGTCCATATTTTTAACGAATCTATCACAAAATGTGTCTATCCTAAGGTATGGAAAAACTCTATTATTCAACCTTTACCGAAAGTAAATAAACCAGAGCAGTGTGAAGATTATCGAGCAATTAATAAGTTATGTGCTGTAGGTAAAATTTTTGATAGAATAATTTATGATCAGTTTGCATCTCACGTAGACAGTCAAGGAATAATTAATGATAAACAATCTGCATACCGGACAGGTTATAGTACTGAAACAGCGTTAGTAAAAGTTTGTGATGATTTTAGACGGAACATGGATGACGGGAAATTAACTATATTTGTGCAAATTGACATGTCACGGGCATATGACAATGTAAGGCATGATGTTTTTCTTGCAATGCTAAAATACTATAATTTCCGTGTTGAAGCCATTGCGTGGTTTGAATCGTTTCTAACAAAAAGGGAACAGTATGTCGAAATAAGCAAACAAGTTAGATCGCAACCATTGGAATTGAAAAAAGGGACACCTCAAGGGTCGGTTTTATCGACAATTATTTTCTCATTGTATCTCACAACTCTGCCTGAAAATATATCCCACTGTAACCATCATTTGTATGCTGATGACATACAAATTTACTTAGCGTCAACAATAGAACAAATGAATGAAAGTATAAGAAAAGTGAATGTTGATCTACAGAATTTATTGTCTTGGTGTGAAGCTCATGGACTTAGTGTGAATCCGCAAAAATGTAGTGTAATGATTATAGGTTCTAAACAACGGATTTTTCAACTGAGAGAATTTGCATCAACTGAAAATATAAAATTAGGCATTGAGAATGTTGTGAGGGAAGAAACAGTGAAGAGTTTAGGAATCCTTATTGATCATAATATGGACTGGGGACCTCAAATATCATACATGACGGGCAAAGTTTACGGGGGTCTGTACCAACTTAAGAATTTAGCAAATGCTTTTCCACAATATGTCAAAGCACAGCTTGTGCAATCATTAATATTCCCAATTTTCGATTATGCGAAGTTGGCATTTTGTAATTTGTCTAGAGATAAAAAAGAAATTTTACAGCGAGCTCAGAATGCTACAATCAGGTTTATATTTAGTTTAGATTATGACGAACACGTTACTCCTTATTACAAAAGATTAGGCTGGCTTAAGATTGAAGATAGGTTTCAACTCTCCGTAGCGGTAATGACTTTTAAACTTATGAAATTTAACACGCCACCGTATCTAGCCGAACACCTGCGTCGGCGTGATACTGTGCACAACAGAGAAACACGTAATGCAAATATAATGCTGGAGATCCCAAAGCATAAGACGTCCTTCTATGGAAGATCGTTCGTAGTTCAGGCGATAAAATTGTATAACGAGCACGAAGACAAATTTGATATCAATATGTCAATTAAGTCTTTTAAAACCTCAATTACTGATATGCTTTTAAAGAAGTATGTATAGGCGTACCTAGAGCACTTTTAATTTCAACTATAAGAATAAATATTTGTTGTATTGATTTGGAAATATGTATTTCGTTTATTTTTAGTTTATTTTGATCGAAATGAAACCTGATGATTCATTAAGAATGAATTTAATTTTAATTTCTGTGCATAGTGGAAGAGAGGGCTACGCGAGCCCTAACTCATGTACAGATTGTAAATAAATGAGTTAATCAATCAATCAATCAATCTCTCTCTCTCTCTCCTCTCTCTCTCAACTGGTATTTCAATCTGTTCTCTGAATCTCTCTTTTTGAAAAATAATTCTCCTTATTATAATCATATTTTTTATTTTGTAAGTAAAGCAGTTGCTGTTTATATATATATTCACGGGGACACCCCTCGTTTAAATCCTGAATTTTATATGATCGTGTCATCGTAAGTGTTTCATGCGAAACAATACTCTCTCTCTCTCTCTCTCTCTCTCTCTCTCTCTCTCTCTCTCTCTCTCTCTCTCTCTCTCTCTCTCTCTCTCTCTCTCTCTCTCTCTCTCTCTCTCTCTCTCTTTCTCTCTCTCTCTCTCTCTCTCTCTTACTGGGGAATTTTGTCATTTTTGAAAAAAAAAAAAGTTTGTTGCAAATTTGGCCGAAAATTAGAGAAAATAATTTTGGGGACTTCATCCAACTCTGGCATCCAGTCCCTTGACCCGTGATTTGTTCAGGGATATGTCTCAGGTGACGTACCTACAAGAGCGGAATCTAGGTGGGTTGTCCACAAATTCCGTCGTTAGAAGTCCAGCAGCCTGGGCTACCCCGAGGTGAGCATTCAAGGTGTAAATTGTGTGAAACTGTTATTGAAGACTCTAACTTCACCTCACCAAATACTTCCCACAATTAAGTACAAATGCCAGGGGCAAGCAAAATGTCAGTCTCGAATGTGTGTCCACCAGGTGATCTGTCGGCGGTGTGAGCAGGATCAGCTCAGAAGTTTCAATGTTGGGAAAGCTTCTCAACTCAATTTGAGAGCTAACAACCATAGAGCTTCGTTGAACCAAGATCGAGCCCTAGCTTTAAAGCTGCACGCAAGGTCACACGCTCCCACAATCACAATCAACGACTGCTTTGGAGTGAAGGTCCTAAAGAAGGTACCACAGCCGAGCATGTCTGCACACTGTTGCTGCAGTCTGAACGAGCTCATTGATTGGTACTTGGATCGATGCGACCTAATGATTGAAAGACGGGGAATGAATTAACAAAACCATGAATTTTAAGATGGTTACATCCAGGACCCCATCCAACCCCAAAAATTCAGAAAATCACTATTCTTCTACTTTTGGAAAAGATTTATATCGAAATATCAAAATTATTCTCTTATCTTTCTGTTTGTGAGATTTCTCTAAATTTAATTACTATGTAGTTCAGTTGGACAATTAAAATCACATGTATATATTTATGAATTGTTGTAGTATGAGCGCTGCATGGTGGAGATGCTCATCACTTACGTTTGCGTTAATAAATTGCGGCCTGTCTTAATTTTAAAAAATTGTATTTTATGTTAATATTGCTTGTGTTCTAGGTGGCATCAGCATTCTGTATTCTATCGAATGAACCCCATCATTTCCACTTCATGAACTTGGGTGATCGGTTGAATGATCGATCGTGGAGCCTGGGAAAATCTGTTCTCTTGGGAGCAAGAAAAAATCCCTGTAAATCTGTTTACTCCTGTCTTGACTGCTATACAACTGAACTTTGCCGACCAGTCCATGGCGGAGGGTATGCTCCTATAAGGAATGTTTCTTGCCCTGCTGATAAACCATTCTGTAACTTTAAAACCGGCTCTTGCACCACCAAACAAGACGATTCATGTGGAGAGAGTGACGATTTCGTTTGCCTAAATAATGGACATTTTCCAGATGTTAACTGCTCCATTTATCACGTGTGCGACGAATTGAAATCTTACAAGTTCCTGTGCAACATCTCAGGAGAGAGCTACAACGCAGACACCCATAATTGTGAACCAAATATTGGATGTTCAGCATTCACTTGCAATGAAGTGGGTAAGAAGGTGCCAAATTCTATGTACCCTAGCTACTACGCCTACTGTTCACACGCCGGGGCACCTCTGGTTATCGATAAATGCGTCGGACTGAACCAACTGAATGTTACAAGTCAATTGTGCGAGCCCACGTGTAAGGAAATTGGACCACTTCAGGACGTAGAAGACTGCAGCAAGTACTACCAATGCAGTTACGTCTATATTAATGACACCACGAGATTCCTGACGAGGGAGCGAATGAGCTGCCCTGCGCATACAGGATTTCTACCAAGCATCAGCAATTGTATAAACCTCACGCAGTATCCCAATTGCATACCTGGTCACCCGCCACCAATCATTGCCCCGAACATTGAGCTTCACAAGGTATAATTGTAATAAAAATTGTGGCTTATCGGAAATACAACAGCAAGAACAACAAAGAAAGGGTAAGAGTAATAGTTTTATCAAAAATAAAATCCAACATATTTGAAGGTGTTTTGTTTGATATACTCGCAGTTGAATCAGTGTTAATTGAACAATGATTAAATCCTGTATCAGCTGAAATGAACTATTCGTTACTTTTAAGAAACGTAGCTAACCCGTGCCCTCTTTGTTGGTTGATGAAAATTCTACTTGTGATGAAATTATGAGTGTGTTATCAATGATATGTGATACTAGTTTTTCTCCCGTAAACAAATCTTCGCTAGGAGGAAAAGAATAATGAAGATGTTTTTTTGAAAGACACCTTTTGATCTAGACGAACCTGATTTAGTTTCCTGATTGAAGAAAGAAAAGCGTTTTGATTTTGTAACGAATCGACAACCAATAGCATTAAAGGAAGTCGTTAAGTGGGATGTGATAAGAGATTTTGGGGCCTCTACTTTCACGAGTATGCAGGTCTTTCTTCCCCTGTTGTCAAGCGTACTTGGGTTTCCCAAGTTAATGAGTCGAACGGAGGTTCCCTGGTTGAATCCATTTCATTAAAAACTGCTAAGTTGTTTTAGAAATATAAAAGTGATGATGAATTATATGCACACCTTATCCAATTAGAAGGGAATTTCATAGGAATGTACGAAATCTATCAAGGTAAGTAAACTTTCGAGCGAGTTCGGGTAGCATGGAAGTTGACCAGACTGTTGCCTTTACCTTTATTACCAGTGTTGAAAAAATTTCTATTTACGAGAGATGAGAATGGTTAACATTAAAAAGGAAACAGCCAATTAAAAGAGTAGAATATTGCCTGAAATACTTTTTTAAAGTCCATTGAATAATAATATACTTCCATCGTTCCATATATTTATTATATTTAAGGTAAAAGAACCCTGCTTCAGTATGATCCACAAGTTTAGAACCACATGATGTTGGCCTAGCCCATTCTGGTATTATTTCATTCATTTCAATAAAAGTTACTATGGAGTAAATACAGAAAGCATCGTACTCGGATATAGCACGGAGGCAACTAGTTTTTACCTCGTAAAGTTTGTCACAGATTTTGATTTACTTCTTTAACAAACTATACAACAGTAGAAGAATCGGTTTAGGATATTTTTGTATATATTTTTTGAGATCCAATCTAACAAACTAAACAGTACACTGACAGCTGAGCAATGAAACTCGTAAAGACCATCCGCATGCTAACCCGCTCATTCCCTGAAAATGTCATCTTACGCAGATGGAAATTGTACGAATTATGCTTGTTACGAAAGAAAAATTGCTGATACACGAATACACACACTGACAGGAGACTGAAGTTGCCCAAAATGGTCTGAAACTCAAAACGCGATTGAAAAGTTTGATTTTGAAGAAAAAAATTGTTCATCTCCCGAACGCGAAAACAAGACTACGCTACCGATAGGTCGACTCGAAAGCAGGGTGAAAAACGTCTGCCAAGTGGGTGTGGCACATAGCTTCCTCGCATCCATAACATGACTGTATAGATCATTGAAAATTATTATTGACTGGAGAACTTTGTTCAATTAGACGAAGTAAATATTGAATTAGGGTAAATTTATTGTTATGCAGGAGCATAACTTGAGAAAATAAAGGTAGGCATGTTCAACTATTGAACAAACTATAAGATGTACCTAATAATAAAAATTGACATTGACGCTGAATGGATAGATGACTGAAGTGATAAAAAATTATTATGACTTTTCTAAAACATCAGTCCGAACAATCACTGAAAATTTCATCGGAATCAGTCATGAACTCCCGGAGTTATGCGTGCAACAAGGATTTCACGTTTGCGGATGCTCAGATGCTACTATTGATTCGGGAGTCATGAAACTTACAAGGGACCATCTACGTATCAAACCGAACAATCCCTGAAAATTTCATCGAAATTGGTAAAGAACTCCCGGAGTTATGCGCGTAACAAGGATTTCACGTTTGCGCATGCGCAGAGGCTATTATTGATCCGGGGCTCATGAAACCTATAGGGGACCATCTACACCCCAACTCGCACAATCATTGAAAATTTCATCAAAATCGGATGATAACTTCGTGTAGTTTTGCCTGTAACAAGGATTTGCTGACAGACAGACAGACACACAGGAACCAAAATTGTTCAGAAAGGTCTAACACGCAGAATGCGAGTGGAATTTTATGATTTTGGAGACAAAAAAAATTCACATTCCGAAAGTGAAAACAATGCTTCCGCTACCTTGGTAGACTCGGAAGCAAAAACCAAACACGCTCTCCACCGTGAACCAGACATTACTTTAGTTTCGTGTGAGACCACTCGGGGTGGTGTGCGGCGATCCATTCGCTCCCCGTTCGGAAAAATCTGAAGGTTGACATTCACACGAGGATGAGTGAGAGTAGATAGTACAATGGTGGGCGACAGCATCTAGGCTTGGTAGACCTACTCTAAACTGATCTGCTTAGGAGAGCTATCTGATGCAGAAATAGAAAACCTCTGGGTAATAATGCTGCATCGGTTGAAGATTGAAGAAGTAATACTTTAGAAAGTAACTAACTAGAACAGGCCCAAACAGAGTACAAACCAACCAGGGAACTGCTCTCTAACACCCGGAGCGTTGGAGTTGAGCTTTGTTGTCAGAGAAGTTCTGTTCATCATTCCTCTACCCACCAAACCTCTTCTCAAGCTGTTTGTCAAGTAAAGTAGTTGAGATAAAGTACATCGCTGAAGACTATCAGGTGCACTAGTTTCATTCTTGTTATGCACCCTTTAGCCGGTTCAGGATTTGTTAGTACCCAGTCAACTACCTAATCCTCCCGTCTTGTATAAGATTTTTCTTTTAGGGATAAAACCACATCTGAAGATCATTACATTTGTAATACAGCTGATGGAATCCGCAATGGGATGACAGCAGGCTATAATGCTCCAACCTGAACGATATTTGCTTTATTACTAAATAATAAATCGATGAGATAGAATGTAATCAAATATACTGTGAAAACGAATGGGTTCAATTCCATTGTCATTAGTTCATAAAAAAAGCAACTGATAACGGGAATTTAGCAAAATTCATAAAATATAATGTAATAAATAGAAAAATGTCTTACAAGATGTTATTTATAAGTTGGAAAACAGTGTTTAGTTCGAGACAAAGTTACTTTGTAATGAATAGACACATAAATGAAAATATAACTTCTGCACGATACAGTACAAGCCTTACATTTAAGTAAATCTATGTTTGCTGAACGTGCTGATGGCTTTCCGAAGTGTTACAGTGATGAATATAAGTCAACAACAGCTGTCCGAGGCAGAGTGATGGCAGTTATTACGAACGGCCAACCTTACTCCCAATAAACATACCATATTCACCTCTGCCCTATTTCCTCTAAGCATTCCCATGAGCCTTTTTTCACAGAGAAAGAGCTTTCAGCCGAGAAATAAACCTCCTCTATTGGGATGATTCCGAGCGTTCATCACTTTTTTTTTGTGTACAGACATGAAAGACGATGTTTTTTTATCCCGCTTTTTCTATAATATTCACGCATAAGTTGATATTAAAAAGGATTATCCGGTAGACATCCACCCATTCCAGCCTTTGTGTTTCAGTTTTATATTTTTGTAATTTACGGACGTGCTTGGTTGGTTCTTTCTCATGGGAACAGTCAGATGTGGCCGGTAATCCTTTGAACAGTCCGTCCCTCGATTTTTTGCTGCAATGTAGTTGAAACCGAGTAAAAATATATTTATTTGCCTTCCATACAAGTTTAAATTCCTAGACAAATAAGCGTTACCATTTATTTCCCCAATAAATGGCATTTTCGAGATACAACGACAAATTCGGTTGGTACACGAGCGATGTTTGTGAGAGCTTTTGATTGATGTACTATTATTTCACCCTTCAACTGAATAGTGAAAATTATGAATAATTATCAATAAGGGAGATTAAGAACAGAAAATATACCGACAGCATGACGGTTCCCGATCACGAGTTTAAACCTATCGTTTATTATTTCACAAGGTATGTTTAGAGTAGTTGCCATTGGCCATTATCTCTACAAACTGTAGTTACTGAACTAATGTAAATTAACTTGATGGGATATGCACAGTTGTTATGTTATGTTTCTAATTAAAAAAAATTTTCGAAGAAAAAACAAGCTATGTCCTTTTGTTGGAAGTTTGGATATGGTTTCAAGTTAAAACTATCTACATTTCTTCTCGACTCAGAAGAAGTGATCGTAACTATGTGTTTCTTACATATTCATTTATGATCATTAATCTTCACAGTGAACCAAAAAAAAATTGTCCTCGCATTATTTTTCATCAGTTAGCGATGCATTTTAATTTTAGATCAGAAATGGGATACATACGTTTGATACCCTATTTCAATTAAGTAAACTTACAGCATAGGTGTACCGGTAGTGTAAAATATTAAAGTCATGCACTTCCCGAGTGGCTTCAAACTTGCAGGAGGTTGGGTAGTCATGTCATCTTGTAGTCAGAGGTTAACTAGGATTCAAGCATCATTTAGGAAATTGTGGTGCCTTCTCAATATGGCCGTACCCTAGTTTCCTCGTTTGTTGGGCTGTATCCTAGAGCACTGGATAAAATCAATTTTGTTCATCTGGTATTGAATTTAATGATGTTAAACACGTAAGGAGGGCAAAATGTCAAGTGGCCACTACTGAGACATGCACGTGTCCACTACTGGAAATTTCGTAATTTGATGTGGCCACTAATAGATCAAAATAAAGGTGTGAGAAAAAATTAATAAAAAATAGAAAAAAATTGTTCTTTTGATAGTTTTAGGCAATGGATATGTTAGGGAAGAGTCATATTCTAAATGAAAAAAAAATCAAATGGCCCACAATTAAAACTAAAGAAAAAAATTCAAAGATACCGGTTTACCGTTACGCATGTAGTGTATGATATTATCATGCACTTCCGAGTGGGCAACGTCCTTCTTATTGGGTAGTGAAATCGAAACTGTATTAGCTTAATTCAACTATACATTAGAGAAAGTCTGCCACGTTGTGAGTAGCACATATCTTCCTCGTGTCAGTTATGTGAATGTATAGGCCATTAAAATGTTGAAAAAAATAATCAAATATTCCGAATTATCAAAGATACAATGTATAAACGTTTCACAACAATTTGTGGGGAAAAAAAAATATGGAACGAAAATTATACCCCCGACATCAATGCCTTCAAATGAGTCAAATTGTATTAAAGGTTTGTTGCTCTATTTGTACAATGGATACAGAAATGTTAATATTAGAGTTAACAAATGACAAATACATCAAATACACAAATAAATGACAAATAAATCAACTTTCTCCAACTAACTTCCAAATTTTAGTAAGATTGGAAGATCAGAAAGAGATAAAATCATTCTTGACAGATCTTACGTTTGCGCATGTCTGGAATGAGATTTGTCAGTGACGAAACTCATAGGAAACCATAAACACACACACTCCTTATAAATTTCATCAAAATCGAAGAAACGACTAGTAGGAATAATAAAATTTTATCTGTGAACAGTATTATTTTGCCAAAAGTCGGTATTCGTCTTTGGATTTTTCGAAAGAAGCATGTCTGATGTCTGTTAATGGTATGTACAATTATTTTCCACCCCAATTCCGTGCTTCTCTACATTTGGGAAGATATTCAAAATTTCGTGAGCATCCCGTTACCCCAAAACCAAAGAAGGAAGGATTAGGTTTGGTGATGTTGAAAATAATGAAATGGAAAATGGGAATTAGTGGATTACGTGGTACGCAGTTGGTGCTGGGAAAATGAAATTCAGAACTTCGGAGAGGTAAACATTAACTGGGTCAAGCTGGTAGATCGCAAATAATGGTTGATTTCACAATGTACGCATTTAATAGTGAAAAACTACAATTAAAATAAGTAGACGAAATGAGAGTAAGCTTTAGAGAATATAAGTTAAGGCTGTATTCGAGTTGAAAGTTTACATTAGAATCCTTAGGGAACTATCCTTTTTATGTTTATATATAAACTACTGTAGGTACTATAATAGTTACTTACGTTACTGTACAGGTGGTGTTACAGCAGCAACAACTGCGAATAATACTCGAATAATGATGGAACGCAGAGAATGACAGAGTGTAGTGGGAAATACAGTTTTAGGTATGAGTCATCGATCATCGGAATACCCGATTGAAGCGAAAATGTTCTCCTAAAGCATTGTGGGAGAACTAGCACTAATGTTGGGGCTTTAAGAAATTTGGTGCGTTTTCGCAACACTGAATTTTTATGAATTTTTACCTTTGTGATGCAAATACAAAACATGAATTAAAATAATGCTCCTCATTTGTTTCCGCAATACAGCGGCAACGACCGTAACTCGTTACTACATTAGAGATTCAGGGGGAAGGAGACCAATTCTCACCCGCACCCTACGCGTTGGTCAACAAGACAGCGCGGGGTGCATCACCGCCTCGCTTCGATCGCCGCATTTTGGAAGCGACCGTGGAGGCTCCGGGCCAAGAGGAGCCCTGGCGCCGAGATAGAGGCCCATGCATCGCCGCACACAACCCGAGTCTGTTATTCCGTAATGTCTTTTGGTTTATTATTCCTAAAACAATCTTTGTAATCCACCGAAGTTGTAAAAAAAAGATGGAATCCGAAGAGCAAACTGCAAAAACTCCGTACGCTCGCCGTCCGGATTTTCCATGTGAAACTCGAAACCATGTCGAGTTGGTTCTGAATTCTCGGAATCGATTTTTGTCGATCGAAAAGGATGAAATTGAAGGGCTGAAATCTCTAAAATTCGAGCATCTGCGGATTTTGAAACAACACCGTTGATTCATGTTCGTAATTGATGTACGAGTCTTCAAAGAATAAGAGAAACTCACCCGCTTTACGTTTGTCCGTTCGGTCAACTAGAAGTTTGACCGAAAAAAGAACGTGAATACGAATATGGAAGCGAACGGGGCTCATCCACGATAATAGATTGTGCGCGATGTCCCAGGAGGGTATTATCTTGGAGATGGCAATTGAGAACAAGATCTCCTTCCGTAGGGGGCATGGGTTTAGCGGAATTGTACGTTCTACGCAACGGACAGGCGTTCATACCAACTAGAATTCCCACCCGGTTTTCGTGATATTTGTTTATTTTACCTCGATTAGGAATTTTTCCTAGTTTTAGATTATATTTATAAACTTGTAAATTCATCAGTGTGATTACTTATATGAAAACCTAACACGACGTCCCTGTACTTAATGCATGAATTATTTACCAATTTGTTTTGTTTTTGAACTACTTCACCGAAATGTAAACCGTAGTTACTACAGTCCGGATTCCTACTAACCGATGAGTTGGATCACTTGTTAAAAGTTGCAGATCAAGTTTCTATGAGTTAGCAGGTCTCATTTATCGTTGGCATTTATTTCTTTCTGTCGTCCCTTTATTTATAAGAACACTGCAACTGATCACAATCTTAAGAGCTCTTTACAATATCTAATTTTACGTTGTTAGTGTAATTACTCGTAATATTCATGCCATGTTAGTATAAAAGTCGATTTATTGAAGATGTACCATCCGCGAGAGCGGTTTTACTTTCTTAAACCCCACTATAACAACTCATACGAATTTCGTCTTTCCCAATAGCTAACGGACCTAAAGAACTTTATCTAATCAAACCGAACAAATAAACTTACCGAAACATCCTAAAACGATCTTGACCTTGGCCGTTTGCTACGGTTGAAGAGGTAGGGAGTGATTTGCGAAACATTTACATACACCGCACAGGATTTGCGTCCAGTTTACAATATTCAGTAAAGGTGTTTGGAAATAGTAAAAGTCAGGAGAGTCTGGAGAGTATCCGGTGGAGCCGATCATTGCCGATCCGACTATTGCCGAATATTCCAAGAGCCTGATAAGAGGTAGGGGTCACCCATTCTCTACTTCAATCCAGAAAACAGACTGGGAATAGATGTGTAATAGATATTTTCAGCGAAAACGTATAGAATCAAAATGCCTTCAAGACTTGCTTACGCTCCTGATAAATTCCGCCGTCTAAAGAAGAAAAGCAGTTTCACCGGAAAACCAGCTTTGGGAAAATCGAATTTTCGCGTTTTATTCCTTAAAAACCTCAATTTGAATTGAAAACATGATTGAAAACAGACCACGTCTGGGTTTGTGAAACATAAAGCACCTGTGCAGTTCTGGTTAGTTTCATGAATATCAGAATGCTTCAACCCGTCGGCTATAAACCCTTTAAGGAGTTCACTCCAATACATTCACTGCATCACTAGGTTACTGAGATCGAAACAAAAAAAAAAAAAAAAAAAAATGGAATGTTCGGCAATAGTCGGATCGGCAATGTTCGGGTCCACCAGATTCTTTCCAGACTCTCCTGTAAAAGAGGATCGCCTAGGGTCATATGAGGATCGCATCAGCTGACAACATTTCTGTGGCATTCTGTTTCATTAATTCCTTTTGAATTCGATTTTTTCGAGGCTCAAATTATATAAGTGCGGTACAAGTGAAGCGTAGGTTTTATTTTAATCCGCTGTTTAATAAATGGGTTTCTACGTCTCGTCCATATACGCACCATTATTGCATCATAATTGATTTATAAGGTAACTTCTGTGGTCCTTAGCCTGAAATCCCACGAAGGCCCTCCTGGTCAGCTGAGTGACCCCAAGGGCTATTTCCTGCCCTAATCAATGTTTAAAGCTGCCATTTGATTTGAGATAAATCCAGCGCTGTCCAACAAACAAAACAAAATGGTTTGAAATGATCTATGGTCTCCCGTACTTTCCTTCGTGAGCTATAAGTTTCTGTTTCGTACAAAAGGCCTTGTAAAGGATGGTATTCACGGAGTTATGTTGACGACGGAGTCACCCAACAGCGTTCGGAATACTTGAGGTCAAGTACAAGGTATGGAGGCTCAGTGATCAGCTGAAGGGCCTTTTGGCTAACTGCAATTCTAATCAATCTAACAGGTGAAATGTGATTGCGATTTTATGGCATCGTAAAACAATATAAGGAGGAGCGAGGCGTCGATTTCAGTTAATGTACCACTACGTCTAATATACAAAGATCGGTGATTCACGAGAAAGATGAGATATAAAAATAATAAACCAACTGCAGCGTATTCTTTTAATAATTTCCATGTTATAACTTCGTAGTAGTTTTAACAATACTTAGCATTTGTCACCGAATAGACCACTATTAAGCCTTACTAGACTATCACCCAATCAAAGCTCATCTCATATTCCACTCGCGACTTCCCACGCGTCCTGAGAAATAATTTCTGTATTTTAATAAATTATTTATGTTCGTGATACATCGTAAAATAATAACTAAGTAACGCTTTTCAAATTATTATGTACTCCTCTTTTCTCATAAAAACTGGAAGGCTTATTTATTGTTACATAGAAACCGTCTATTGTTTGCCAGCCGAGAATTATTCTGAACCGCTTGTTGACACCAAGCTCCCGCTCTGTCTTGATCAACCTGCTTTATCATCCCCCACTGTCCGCGACCCTCCTTATGTTATACTGTCGGAAACGAACGGGATTGATAAATGATTCGTCGAGGGTAAAAACGGAACACCTCCTTTGGGTTGGGCCGTTAGCCCACATGAAAGGCCTGCGAAGCGGATATAGATGTACATTTCTCATTTCCAGGCTCGCTGCAGCTCGGAGGTCCTGAGAACAAGAAACCCTGTTTTCTATAGCTCACTAACTTATCATCTCAGGCAAGTACTAACTTCCATTATAACATCCTTTCCACACGACGAAGACAGATCCACAAAAATATTTAGACCACCCACTTCCAACTTTTATGTATTATTTTCAGAAATTGACCTTCTCAATATACCTACCAACGTAAAACACTACAAATTGTTGTACTGAATCCCGTTGGTATTATTTTCACCTATTTTGTTTTATCAGCAATGCTTCCCAGTCTGCAGGAAGTGGACGCTTTGTTTTCTCTCGAGAGATATGAAAATGTATCTTTTCTTGCCGAAATGGGAAATATGCACTCGATTTTTTAACTTTCGTTGCGTGTCTCCACACATCTTCGTAACAAGCTGTGCTGGTCTATCAAGTATAATTTTCTCTGATCCTAGGAAAGATTTAGAGGGTGGTTGAGGGGGGAGGGGGGGGGAGTCGAATAATCCCATATCAAGCACCCGCGCAAGTAAAATCCTTTTAACAAGCATAATGGCTCCTATTTTTATGAAATACTCCGATGAGTAAGTAAGGGTGTAGATTACGTATAAATCGATACCCCAGTTGATATCGAACAATATTTTTTCACGTCCCAGTCTTCAAATCTCGCACAAATTTAGTGGACAGTTAGAGATTAATAATCTCGTATGTATTTAAAGACATCCATTTCTATATTCTACTCACTATAGAACTATAACCGCGAGAAATGCATATATGGAACACCCAAATTGTTTTAATGTATTTTTCATTTTCATCATTGTTAATATTTATATTCAGCTAATTGTGTTTCTGGAAACGGACATGAAAGGAATATTCATTCGGAATTGAAATGCCAAACACACTTCAATCCCCGTTTTAGGGTTGCGGAAGAGTTCATCGTCATGTATGACGTGCTGGGTTCATCACTACTACAGGTATCAACCGGCAGTTATGGTAACCACCAGGTTCATAATTGATTATGCCAACCTGTTGCAAGGCGAAATATGACTGAGCCATACACTGACTCTTTGGTGAATCGTACCAACTCGCAGTTGTTCCTCATTGTAAGAGGTTCGAGTTTCTTAATTTTTGCCTGTGATACCTGAGAGTGAGAGATAATTTGATGTGTGTAAAACGGTAAATGACAAGGCTTTTAAAGAGTGAAGTTTGCTTTACACTGAGCGAGCGAATAGAAAGATATTGTTGAAGAGGTAAAACGAGAATTTTTCGGTGTCACTCCCTCTTTAACTCAGTACGGAAGTGGCTTAGTGATAGGCTGGCATGTGAGCTACACTTCGCGCATGTGGGAAGGGTCTTCATTGCTAATTGTATGCCTCCCTGTGAATCTTTTTTAAACACTCGAATCGATTTATAAATTATTTCATTGCTATAGTTCTAGTTTATCAAGAACGTTCCACCATTTTCACCCCTGTTAACGTTCTTTTACTGCTTACAGCTGGGAGACAAACTAATCAGGGCAAAGTGATTCGAGTCTTCCCACTCGATCCAATGAAATGAATCGTAAATTTCCGATAAAATGTTAGTTCCCCGTAGTTTGGGATAAAATCTTTGCACAGCGCCAAGTGGTACACGTAGTGTGCAAAACATTCCTTTGCTTATCGATTTCACAATATTTACAAATGACATTGTGTTTATGGAAGTTGTGTAATACGCAGGGCCGATTGCTCTGAAATATGCTCAATAACTTTTTATTCGATTCAAATATAAATCAGTTCCGATAATGCCAGGAGTAATACCGTTCGGGTAGCTGGAAGATCATCACCATTTGAAAAATCGGTCAGGAGACGGTTGGGTTGCAGATAGCTCGTTATTGATCGGTCGGTGATCGTTCAATGATTGATCTGAGCTAGATCACGCGCCTGGTGATAGTCCAAGTACTATGATGATAGGATGATTCTATACGAATATAGTATCTATTACGTCATTTTTCAAGCTTTAATTCAGTTGAGGAGGACAAGTTGGACTATTCTTGTAAGCTGTATTTTCGTTATGTATTGTTAAATTTCAGTTGGATTTCCATGTATGTTTTCGAATGTACCTTACAATCATAATTTCTGGATGTACAACCCAGTACCTGTTGCAAGGAGATCCGCGTAGAAGGTTTATCAAATACATAAATAATAACTTTTAGTAATAATTTGCAGAGTGTTCGTAGTGCGAAGTCTTGGGTACAATGATGTAATATTTGTAAAAGCACAGTTTCGGACGACTTGGTGCAAACTTGAAAAAACCTCTGGAATTGAGTATCATTTTCGCTGTTGATTCATCATTTCCCCGCCGAGGTGCTGATGATTCATCGATAAATTTAGATTCCACCTTAGCGAACCACACGTCCGATTTAGGTGCTTGTGGTCTGTCAATTGTGTTCAAAGGTAGGCTCTTCCAACTTGGGCATCGAAAAATTTAAAAAATAAGATCGCAATGCCACAATAACATGAACCACAAGTCCGATTTAGGTACTTGTGGTCTGTCAATTGTGGTTCAAAGGTGGACGAGTGCTCCATTCCAACTTTAAACTTGGTTTACAAGTTATTTGCACTATTGCCAAATTTTCGTTAAAAAAATAAGTTATCACAATGCCTACGAAATTTTAAAAATGAAAATCAAGTAAATCGGATGGAAATAGACCAAAAAAAAAACTGTTTATCAATTTACCCCATTAATTCTATCCCTTTGTTAATGAAAATTGGAAGTTTTTATCTGTTTAAATACATATTAAACATAAATTGTGTACAAAAAAATAAAAGGTAAAATAAATATCATGAATCAGTTGACAATTGAACATTGACGATTATAAGGGTTGGCAGTTCCCTCTCCTGTCAACCAAGCAAAGTTTCCTACATTAGTTACACAACTAAACTTTAATTGGATTTGAACTAAATAAGAATCAGAATTTAGAAGGGAATGATTTCCAAGATAAGAATGATTACAAACCATGGAAAGTTACATTCTGTCCGTACAAAGACCAGAGTTCAATCAAGTGAAAAAAAAAAATTCTCTAAAAGGATATTGGATTGGTTCAGAGTGGAAACGAACGGTTCCGTTTCCTACACCAACTTTCGGGCTAACAATCTGAGCGAACATTTCTATAGGTGAGGCGTTTGGGCGGGAGGAGGTGTCACAGGGCAGCGGCTGGTGGGACGGCGGGCCTGAGAGGAAATCGAGTAGAAAGGCAAAAGTTGTGAGTTGCTGGGAGGCGAAAAGTTCCCTGCAACCCCCTCTAGACCCCTAAGTTAATCTTTCTACAAGATAGCTTCAACGGAGAGTCGGTCGAGTTTATCGAAATTAACTGACAGACGCGAACGTTTCTGCATGCACGGTCCACGATTTTTATCACTAAGTTGCTAACTTTTATTGTAATATTTTCGATCAAGAGCCCATAATTTTCATTTGACAAAGAAAATTGAAGAAAATAATCACCTTCACTCATTATTTTTTGGCTTAGATAGATTCACAATTAAATAAAAGATTCATCTATTATTCACAATGAAAGTTATTTTACAAATAGCTGTTTATATTTTCAATTCAATTCAAAACAAATAGTTTCAATCTACAATCCAATAAAGTACCAGCATATATATAGCTACATGCTGCTACAAATGCAATTGACAAGTGTTTAGTTTTCTTGAAGATTGCTCCATAAGTAGTTGCATTTTCATTTTTCGAAAAATGGTGTATCGGAAGTAGGTTTTAAAGGATTTTGAACAGTTTCTGATGCTGTGTACAGCATAGTGCATACATGCATAGTGTATCAGACATCAGGGATCGCTTCTACGACAATTTACAACAAATTTTGCCCTATAAGTTTGTTCCTTAACCACGCCGAAAACCATTGTCTTAGATTTATTATTTTCAAAATTGAACCTTTCTAATCAACTTAGAAGAAAAAATATTAGCCCCTTCATAATGTGCTGCCAAGGTTTATTGTTGTTGATAATAAACCTTTGTAAACGACCAAGAAAAACAAACTCAGAACCCCCTCCCCTCATGAATCTTAACGTCCTTTCACATAGTCAAAATGATACCACATTTCTATAGGCCTGAGGTAACAAATTCTTTTCGATCTTGTTATCTCTAAATTGAATTGGTCTCGCTCTCAATAGAAGAATAAGCTGTCATGTCTGTAATATTTATCATTTGCGCTTAGAACACGTTCTCTGCAATATCTCCATTGAGATTAACCTTCATTTAAATTATGCTGAATCTGTTGCGTTCTCTATCCAATTACCGTTTTTACCGACATTTCATATAAGTATGAATATTGGGATCACTTATTTTCCGACTAAGACACCATGAGGTAAACTTTACTGTCAACCACATCTGTATTCAAAGCAGTCGAGCAATCTGTAATGTCATCGATCAGCCTAACACTTGCCTGAACTATTGAAAACTTGAGTCCACCGAAAGTCTTGACTATTCCTATGAATGTTACTAACCGATCCCTATTTGACGAAACTTCGGAATACTAATATTATAACCGAAGTAGTACAAACCAGTTACCTATTTGAAAAGTGTATTAATGTGGTATGGAACGTAGCTCCGGAACTTAGTAGGATCATGACTTGGAGTAGCGTAAACATCGGGTCTTTAAGAAATGATAAGCCCTGGTTTTCTCAAGAATGTAGGGAGGTGAGATTTATTTCGGCCCGAGCCCGCAGGAAATGTAGAAGACTCTAACCTCTAATCTTAATATTTTCCTGTTGGTTTTTTTATTTATTTATTCTTTTTTTATAGCTGACATTATGGTTTGGATGGTTGTAGAGAGGGAACTCTTTTTGATATAGGCTAGCCGTATTTGATTATTAATTATTTGATTATTAATTACTATAATTATTGGGAGATTAAAAAAAAAGAAATATCTGCCTCCAATAATTATTGCCACTCCAACTTACTCCAAATTGTTAGGTCTCATGGAAAGAAGAAACTGTACATTCGTGCGGTGTTAAAAAAGTAAATTTTGTCCAGTAAGTGGACCGCTTTCTGGTTTTATAAATTCTTAAAAGCCTGGAACGTGCAGGATCGCAAGCAAGAGTGGAAGTTCATCCTGGGCCACTTTGTCTGGGGTGAGTTTTGGTCGGGGACTGAACATGAGAATGTTCTGGTCATTAGTAGAGTGAGTGTTATTATTGGAGTAGGACTGTTGGAAGCGAGATTTCTGGGTACCAGAGATTGTTCAAACCGGGTGTCTCAAACCTCTTCTTTGTCTTCCGATTTTTAGCCCAGGTCATTGCTTGAAATTGAAAATAAGTTGCCTTGCACTTGAAGCAGCTATATTTTAATGAATGGTTAAGAACTGGGTTAGAGTTTGAGAAGCGGGAGATAGAAGGCTTCGGCTGCTCGGTTCGGACCAGATAATGTCACCGGCCAGTGCAAAAACAATAATGTGCATGCATAATAGCTATTGCCAAACGGATTACCAAAAATGTCATATTATCAAAGATGTTTTATTCTTAACGCGTTTGAACACAATGAAGTTTAAAAGAAGGAAGAAACAGTAAAGGTACATGTAATTTATTGATACCAGGTTACAAAATAACAGTACATGTAAGTTTTTAAAAGAAATACGGAAAGAAACGGGAGATGCATATTGCTGCCGGCAGCGCGACAGTCTGCCGAGTACGTCGGATTAAAAAGTGTCGGATTATCGAGGGACAGCTGTAGTTTAAAAAAAATTGAGCGACTCGCACTAATATGAGGATGGTGATTTATCTAATCCATCAAAATAGCCCTTTTTCTGAGAATCACCTACATACCTCCGAACCCCTTAAAATGTGAGGCCCGTTTTAGCATGCATGAAACGGATTTTTACGTTGAATATGTTCAAATATTTTTTCATTATTAACATCAAATGTTTACTATTTCAATAGATTGATTTTCAGAGAATACAAATTAGTTAAACACTACTGTAAAAGTCATAATAGTTGGAATAATTCCTGTAGGTCCTAGTTTTTCCGTAATCACTAACCCGGTGCTGTACACAGTGGTATCTAATGAACATGTAGACTTAGAGGCAGAAGAAAATATATCAGAAAGAATTGCGAAGCTCAACGGTGGCGAGGACAAGAATGTTTCTCTAATTGGCAGAGGGATGTGTGCAGAAGTGGGTGAAGCACTAGACGTAAATGAAGGGGATAGAGAAGGTTCAGTTGAAGTGTAGAAACCTGATTCGCTTTGAAAGGAAGTATGAGTTTCTCACAGACGCATCTGCATTGATGTGTCCTCCGGGGATGGCTAAGTAAATTATAGCACTTCTTGTAGCGAGCATGTCACCCAACTGGGTTAATTGTCAAGCTCCATTTGACTCGATTACACGTTCATTTATAGAAATCTCTAAAATCGTAAGCTAAGGAAAATATCCAAATTACGTTTATTTTCACACAGAAAGGTTGCATGAAATTAAGATTTTCGTCTGTCGACATTTCGGTTGGACAGTTATTTCAAGTTTTTTTTATGTCATGATAAAATTCAAACATAACCTAAATCGATGATTTTTAATTGGTTTCGGTGAATCTGGATGTTCCTCGTCAAGAAATAATTTTAAAAGCAAATACGTTTAATCTGAAATACAGCAGTAACCCTGTATGTCGATTTGAATATTTTTACTGGACATGCAAGGGGCTCAGATACTGACTTGACTTCAAAAACACAAAAGGAAAAAAAAGCAAGTCATGCAGCATGATAATATCAGAATATTTTGATAAATAATCGCTTCAAATAATTTGTCATGAAATTATTCCAAAGTTCGAGCACTTCAATACGTTTCTCAATTATTTTATTATCGTGGAATCCGCTTTCCCTAACAAACTGCCAGAAAACGATGCCAAAATGTGCCACGAAAGTATCGGGTATCGTCATTCTCATTTCATCATTCCAATGAGTGTATTTTACTCTTCCAAAGAGTGGATATAAATGTCCACTCACAATCGTTCTCAACTAGGAGCTGTTCGGCCAACTGATTAGAGGATGAATCCACGGTTATTCATTAGAGTATTCAGTGGTGTTGCGGTTTCATCAACATATAGTTTCTAATTTTCGGAGCTATTTCTAATAACTACTTGGTAAATACGTTTAATGGCCGCCGAGATGTTCGAGGGAAACCTGTGAATCATCAATCACGATGTACCACAACTTACACCTCTGGCTTCTACACAGAGTTGGCCTAGGTGTTTAGGATTCTGAAATTGAGAGTTTACTTTCAAAAAGGCACAAATCCAAATCTGGGAGAAAACGTTTTTTTCTCAATTTTCTATCCCCGAATATGAGTTGAATCAGATCCCCCTATCATTTCCGAACAAAACAGAACACATCCACGTCAATCCCGGGGCTAAAGTTATGTGTTTGCATCAAAAGGGAACAAATCCGTCCCATACATTTTTTTCAGTGCCTTGCAATCGAAATGACACATATCCTCCGAATTTCGTCAGGCGATAAG
The DNA here is from genome assembly GCA_031894815.1 of Creontiades dilutus. Taxonomy (NCBI): domain Eukaryota; kingdom Metazoa; phylum Arthropoda; class Insecta; order Hemiptera; family Miridae; genus Creontiades; species Creontiades dilutus. Next base: position 491,503 of record JAVIWC010005236.1, on the reverse strand, counting down.
TCGTGGGTTTTCAAAAATGCACATATCCAAAAAGAAGCTCCTTCGTCTTGACGATGAATTTTTACAAGAGACTCGATAGATGGCAGGCATGGCAAATGGAAATATGGAGTCAGGTAAAGTTTTCAATAAAACCTACAGAATGGAGAATAAATTATTTTGTTTTCAAAAAGTCACAAATCCATGAGTTTTGATCTAAAGGGCACATTTCCAAAGTGAAAATGGATATACAGCCTCCTGTTTTGGAGAAAATTGATTCATAATCTGAGGCATCTTTATCTGTGCCTTCTCACACATTACTCCGATGAGAAACCGCAGAAAAACATCTCCACTAATCTGCAAATCGTTTTTTTCACTTCCTGAACATTATGTCGGAATGGATACGTGCCTGTTTGAAAGTAAGCTCCTCAATTGTGGATATATACAATAGCGTTTAAATTCTGGAATGAAAAATTCAGAATGCCCCGAACCGGCTGAACCTAAATAATTTTCAACTTTTATTTTGGGAAATTTTATCTCTTCGTGAAAAATTGAAATAGAATGTATTTTCTACGACAATTCGATAATGAAACCGAAATCTACGTGCAGTTATAAGGAAAATAGATTTGTCCTCAATCAGATAACGAGAACAGGCTGCTATTGGTGGAAATCAAAAGCCAGAGGGAGGTTGGTTTTACTAAGGAATTGATTCAATGTTGTGAAGTGATTGGAGTCATTCAATCAGTAAACCTCGCGAATTCTACTCATAATTTGAAATGAGTGCCCCACTGCATTTACAAATTACAGGTGCAGGGAATCATTCATACTGCCAACGAACGACCGACATTGGCTGGTCTATTTATACCCTCCCTTCTCGGTTTTTATCGCAAGAGCAAAGGAAACAACCTGAGAAGATGAGTTCTTTGTTTGAGATTGAAGGATCCTTTGTACCTAGTTGGGATTTCATCTCCTCCAGCTGGTATATAAAGAGGTGTAATGCGGAGAAGAAAGTTCGATCCTGCCGTGGAGTACGTGCTCGTTAGGCAACCGATACTGGTGGGGCAAGAGGGGCTGAAGCCGAGAGGTTTTCTGAGTGCAAACTCTCACTGAGTCCTTGAGAACACCAAATCTCCACAGAGCCAAGTTAAAGTGACCTTGGGTTTGAGCTGGCATTTTTCAAAAGAAGAATATCACGTTGCAGCCATTAAATTAGTTTGGATACTTTTCAAAAAATTGTTATCTCAAGGAGATTTGAGCTCAAATAATTTTAGACATGACTTTGAAACACAGCACTGTTCTTTCTCCTAGCCATTCACTAACTGACTTCGAGAGGTTGATTTTTATTTTCTTTGAATTATTTATTAAAACTTTTATTGAATTAAATTATTCAGCTTTCTGCATTTCCTCGTTGGCTTCAATACATAATACAATATAACCACTCAACTCCACTCGAACTTCGACCTACTTGTTGCCCCTATTTTGTTTTCACAAATGAACTTGGTTTGATTTGATTAGACTCTAACAGTGACCTAAATGTTGCATTTTTGAATGATGTACTAACAAACCGATATTATTATACTATTGTTTCCTACTTAGGTAAATGTGGGATATGGTTCTTACTTGAATGACCGACATTTTCGTTGGCAATTTTTTTTAAATTATGGTTCAACTTTTCCTAGGATCAATCACGATTTATTCACTAAATTTATTTCATGATTTTCACGGTTGAAGATGGTACAGCTAACGTACTAAAATCTAGGAATACCTTTAAACGACTTAAGAAACAAGAAGTTTCGATTTTTATTCATTTTGTTTTAAAATTCCTCATGAGGATAGTGTTACAATTCTGATTCGCCCGATACAGATATTCGGTATCGACTCTTGGACTTTTAGGTGTTACTGTTCCTGTAATACACAACCGTTTGCTTATTAGTTTACAAAACAAATAAAGCTCAATTTCATCACTTCTTCCTAAGGTCTATAGGCTCTCACAGTTCATTTAGTTTTACTGTTATTTCGAGATAAAAATATCAGATTTGGTCGTTTACACTTGAACCTAAGTTACCTGAGGTCATTTCTAATCTCCTTGAATTAGTAATTACCAAACACTTACCTTGTTGATGTTTTTCCTTCGCTATAAATAGTTCAGTGATTCTTGTATTGCTTGACGAAATCGATTTTGTTTTCTTGAGTTTTTATTGTTGTTGGAACGTGTGACACGAACGGAATACACAAATAAAAATAGTATCACCAGAAAACTGGAGAAGCTTAAATGGGGACAATAGTTCACAGTAGTGCACAACCTCATCATTATTCCTTCCGCCCATTATAATTAAAAAAAGGAATCAAGAACCAAATTTATTGGTGTGAAATTTACCTATTGTCTCAACTAGCGCGACGCTGAAACAAAAGTTTCCTCTGTATTAGAATAAACCCTGTAAGTAAATCATTGATTTATATTTATGTCTGGTTTTGTCCACTCTAGATGCAATAGAAAGAGCCGCATTTTTATTTCAGAAAGTTAGACCGATTAGAAAAAAATCAGCCACAAGGCTTCGGCCACTGATCCCCATACGTTGTTATTGACTGTTGGGATGGCTTCGCCTCAAATATAACTCTTTGTACACCAACCTGTAGTACTCCCTCTGATCGATGAAAAAGCTGGTTTCAAAACTTATACCTAAAAAAACTGCACTATACGTACGATTTAGTTCGATACGTTGCAACGCGTTGGGAAGCCCTCAATTCACCTCAAATCATCTTGCTTGTTTACATTTTAACTTTCAAGGTTGATTACGATAGAAAACCTACCATTCACTTCTTCACAATGATATTACACGAGAAATCAAACACTCGATCCGAAAAGGAACTCTTGAAACCAAAGTCCACAACAATTATACTAGCTGGTACCATTACGGGACACTAGGCGATTTTCACAATGTCGACATTGACATGTTGACATTCACATTTGTGTAGAAGTTCTTTTTTCCGTCAACGTTCCAGGTCTTAGAAGGAGAGCGAACGGATGAGCATAAATGAGTGGGCGATGGCAAAAAGAGCGAACAAAGCCATTAACGATCTGAAAGTCCACCTAATGGGGTGACACTCTCATGTAAAAAGAGCGAACGGAGTTCAAACTATACGCCATGGGGCATGTAAATAGAGCGAATAAGAATACGTAAATCTAAATAAACTTCCTCCAACTTTGTGTAGTGGGTTCTCATCGTAATCAGTTTGCCTTCAACCTCTCAAGAGTCATGCCGAATGTGAGTGAATGTTCAGTAACTTAACATTCACTCACATTCGGCATGACAATTGTTGTGATCGGGAAACAGGGGAACGAAATAATTGTATTCGAAGGATATCGTTTTCAAAAGGTCGAGAAATGGATTCAGGAGAAGCTAGTTGGAGGTTCGTACAACTTTTGTTCACCTGAACGTTTCCTAAGTTATGAAATTAATGATTCCTTGAGCAATAAACTATGAACGATGTCTTACATTTTAGATGTTGTAAGAATATGTGTTCAGCGTCCTTAAAAACCATTGTTCGTCGTAAAAAATCGTTCACTCCTTTTACATACCTCTGTACCTCTCGTAGGTGAAGTCGCTCGCTCTTTTACATATACTACGATGTTAAGTTGTTAACGTTCGCTCTTTTACATCCGCCCAAATGAGTTCGGGTGGATATTCGATTTTTTAAGTCATGTATATAAATAACGAACGTAAAAACAATACTCTTATTTCGAAAGTTTTTGATACTCTGCTTTTAGCAAGTCCATCCATAGATCGATCGATGACGAGAATTCAGACCCGACTTGAACCGAAACGTTTTTGACCCGATTCTCATAGACTTTGGTTCAGTTGCTTCGGAGAAAAGGTCCGTACGGCGGACGGACTACTTTTTTATTATTCGATATTTTGGTTATACACATCTTGAAACGTAAAGCAACGAAGTCTCTCTCGAGAGGAAACATTGTGCATTCATTTCAAATTTCTGTTTCTTTTGATGATCTCTCAATGGCGCTTCTACGAGGAACCCTTCATGACCCGTTGTTATACAGGGTGTCCCAGGAGTTATGCACAATCCGACTACTACGTGTTCTACAACTCATTTCCGACCAAAAATGTCTCATAGCAATTTTTCGCCAGAGGCTTCGTTTCAGAGCTATTCGCGATTTAAGATTTTTTTCGTGTTTTCGATCTTAAGTCATTAAAACTCCCTCAATTTTGGAGATACCTCAAATTTGATGACACCGTTGGAAAGAGCGTTAAATTTTATGTCCATTTGATGTCGAAAAACTTTTTTTTAAATTGCATTGAAGATGTGCGACTGCTGCGCGAAATGTCAGTTTTGTCAAAATCTCGAAATCACCTGTTTTTTATCTCGCCTAGAAACCCCATGAATGCTTGACGCAGAACTGTGCAGGCCTGATAAAACGTGCGCCAAAATGTCAACTTCACTACGGTGTAGTCGTTTTGGTGTTTAAAAATATTTTTAGTTAAGGAAATGGTGTTTAACTGCAGAAAAACGTGTGTTTTCTGTTAAAATTGAGGTTTTTCCAAAAGTCTCGAAGATGAATGCAACTCATCGCAGTCGGAAATGGGTTTTAGAACAAGTAGAAATCGGATTGTGCATAAGACCTGGGACACCCTGTATCACTAAATAAGACCTAATGTTTGTAAATTGGGAAAGCTACGGAGGAGGCATTGTCTTGGTCAGGGGCTACATATGCAATGACCCGCATGACCCCCAGGTCTTGAAGGAGGGGTTGCTTTGTGCGCCGTGTATCATCAACCCTATTATGATTTGGCCGTAGCATTGGGTGTTGCAATGTTGATAATTTGTTGTTTCTGACCAAGTACAGTTTTAGTAAAATGTTTATTGACTCGAACATGTTATCCAGCTGTTGGACAATGGTAAGATATTGGGGTTTAAATCGAGTTCATACAAAGAGTTAGAGTTTAAACAAGATTGTAAAGATTTAAATTAAAAAATAAATATTTAAAAATGAAATATGAAAATGAATTTAATGAATGAAAACGTTCGTTTGTGATCAGCTTCTACGGCATTTCCAAGCTATCCAGCCAAAGTCAGGATAATCGATATCCGAGAGACAGCTATTGTTTGTGTTCATTTACGATTGATTGCGATGAGTTGCTTTCAGTTGAGTAGCTATACCACAAGTGAGTATGTTGACATGATTTTTGTGTACGGTTTTGCAAATGGTAATGCTTCTGAAGCAGCAAGGGAGTCACACTCCTCCTGTGTACAGCTCACACCCTAGCGAACATGTCGGATAGTATGAGGAAAAAATATTGGTAGATAATATTGTTTATGTCACTGATCCTTCTTTATCTAGTAAACTATCTGTTTTTTATCTACTAATTGTTTTTTGTCGAGAGAAGTTACGTATATCCCGCCAGCAACCTTTTTTCGTCGAGACTTTTGGAAAAACCTCAATTTTAACAGAAAACACACGTTTTTCGGCAGTTAAACACCATTCCCTTAACTAAAAATATTTTTGAAATCCAAGACGGCTACCCCGTTGGAAAGCTGACATTTTGGCGCACGTTTTATCAGGCCTGCACAGTTCTAGCGTCAAGCATTAAAGGGGTTTCTAGGCGAGATAAAAAACAGGCGATTTGAAGATTTTTACGAAACTGCCATTTCGCGCAGCAATCGCACATCTTCAATGCAATTTAAAAAAAGTTTTCTGACATCAAATAGATGGAAAATTCAACGTTCTTTCCAACGGTGTCATCAAATTTGAGCTATCTCCACAATTGAGGGAGTTATGACAGTTTTAATGACATAAGATCGAAAACACGAGAAAAATCTTAAATCGCGAATAGCTCGGAAACGAGGCCTCTGGAAAAATATTGCTAAGTGGCATTTTTGGTCGGAAATGAGTTGTAGAACACGTAGGAGTCGGATTGTGCATAACTCCTGGGACACCCTGTATAAATACTTGCGTTTTTCAATTGTGAGATAGTACCAATATCATTCTATTCTAATTTCATCCACTAATTTCTGACTTGCTTGTTTCTTTTCAAAGATATAATTCCAAATCAAATTTAAAAAGCACAGTTTCCGTTTCATCAACTGCTCAATGAGGGAAACCACTATTCAAAGCGACCGATGAGAGCAAGGTCTTTTCAAGAACCCGAAGTTGAGTAAACAACCGTCCCCGCTTGTTCCTAACGTCGTTGTTTATATATATTTCCAATAAAACAGTCCAACGAATTTTTCAGATGACATTAATTAAATTCGTAGTTTCAGGTAGCATGATCTAAATTGTGGGTTGGGGCAGCTTTGAAGTTGCGACACGCGCGTCAGGATCTTTCTGTCTGTAATAAACGTGGTGGATTTGTTTCCCAACTTTTCACGAGTTTTTTTAATTCATTGCCCGGTTCTAGAAAACTGGCGTCATTAGATGGTTCTTGCAAAGAATTACTCATTTTTATGACGTATCACCTATTAACCCTTAAGGGTCACCACACAACTTACCCTTTCATTTTAGGAGTTTTAGATTTTTAAATTTTATGTTTTATCCTCAATGATATGAATGATACTGTATCATTCAATTTAAAGCAATGATATCTATTAAAATCTGCCAAAGGAGTCATCCTTGTATTTAGAAGATTTTCAGTTTTTTTTTAGAAGCATTTTCAACTCAAATTTGGAAGATGGTCCCACATAAATTTTGCTTGTACGTCTTCACTTACCTCAACCTAACCAACATCACTATGCCTCCAGAATATGGAACGAATTTAATATTGGATGCTTACTTATAAAGGTTAAAGAACTAATTTTTTTTTTTTTTTTTACAATAGTGCCGTGATGCCTTAGACAGTTCAGTTTCGTTAAATTTTTCTAGCTGTCAAATTCCCACCTGATTTCGGGGTAATGTCATTATTAACTATCCCTATGGGCTAGACGCATTCGATAGTAAACTTCAAGCTATGATATCATGTCGAAGTGTTTAATTTATCTGACACCAGTAACTTAAGTTGGGCAGCCATCCATCATCCAAGCTCGACTTATCGTAATGATTTGCTACCCGAACTTGGTAAAGTATGACAGCGTTGCCACTTAGGGAGGCGGAACACATAAAGATAAAGAAAGTACCGAAGAAGGAATGCATAAATCAGCCCGTAAGAAGCCTCGTGACCTGGAATTTACCGGAGCCAAAAGTTTCCCTCTCGATCTAACCTCTCTTCTAAGCAGATGCAAAAACAAAAACAACACGATTATCTTAAATCTCTCCAGTAAGTCCGGCATTATGTACTTGTGGATGTTTTTACTTTTTCCGCTCTATCAACTCAATTTGGCTTGGTAAATTGTTTTCAGTTTGTAGTTCATAATCCTAGTAAGCGGTTATTTTACAAATATGGCCTGAATAAATATGGAATTTTTCCAATAAATTGAAATAACTCATGGAGTGGTTTATATTTATACGTTGTTCTCAACACTCCGATATGTAATGGTAATTACGCTAACTTAACTAAGTTCATTTTAGTCCAGGAGTCAGCTCAAAACGTTTCCGTAAAAGCAGAGAATTGGTAAATATAAAAGGTACTGGGGTTTACTAAACTCTATCCGGTTATGGTAATGTGCCGACCAAAGGTGATGGGTTGAATGGCCAAAATTTGTAATAATTTCATTCCCACATAGAGATCAAACTTGGACGTTAGTCATTAAACGATTTTTGTACATAACAACAAACCATGTTTGCCACTGTAGGCCCGATGGAAAGTACAGGCAGATGTAACACGAAAATGTGTACTTTTTGTACAGAAATTTAAACTAATGTTCTGTTACGTGCGAATCCTTTAGTAGGTAACTACCGTCCAAAAGTTTACTACACATGAACCACCAGCTTTGAGTCGGCATGCTATCATAATTGGATTCAGGTCATTAACTACAACAAATAGGTATATCCTATATTTTAACATTTTCCGTATTTTACGACCATTATTCAAAATCGGCTCCTGAACTATTCCGTTGTTTTGGTTTATAATTCAATAATAAACCATTGTAATCGCTAAAAAAATTCTAACCCCCCTGAAAATTTCATGGTTTACGTTTCAAAGGGTGTAGAATCCGAATATGCAATAAAATTTTTCCGTCCGTCCGCCGTACGCCGTACGCACGATTTCTCCCAAACGGCTGGAGCAAAAGATCTGAAATTTTCAGGAAAATCCATCTTGGTCAGACGGCGCCCCAATTTTTAAGCCAGCTCTCACACTCAATTTAAAGTGCCCTTTAAGGGCTGTCAAAGTTTTGTAAAATCCCTTAAAACCTCAAAACAAGTCGAAGCGCCCTAAATTTGTACCTATTTGAAGAACATACCATGAGGAATCGAATGAGACCCTCCCCACGTCCGTAGGTCAAACCATTCCCGATGTATGGCCCGATTTATGGTGCCAACATTTGCGTATTTTAGTTTATTATTGTTTGTTTGTAACCTAGTGATGCCGATATCGTCGAGTTGTAGTGAATGTGGATACTGGAGTGACAGCCGATGTGGATAGTTGTAGTTTATAGCCGATACACGGGTTGAAGCATTCTGATATGCATGAACCGCTGATGGTATATAGGTAAATATTATTCAGTATTATTACTGGGGTAAATAAGTATTCTTTCACTGGGGTTTATTATGCAATTGGCTTGCGTTCATGATTTGAATCTGTACTAAGCTTCGGAGTGTGCGTGTTTCACAGGTGATGGAGCGATTATTGAATTTCAGGAGATATGCATAGAGCACGTAAATCTGTTCTCAACCAAAATACCTATTTGGATTGATCAATTGATCATATTTGTGTGCCTCCTGAAATTCAACGATCGCTCTATCACCTGTGAAACACGCACACTGGAAATTCTTTCAGTGGGGTTTATTATTCAATTTTATTCATTTGAGTTGCATTCATGATTTGAATTTCTACTAAGCTTTGGAGTGTGCGTGTTTTACAGGTGATATTATATTGTGGTTGATGATATTTGTGTGCCTCCTCTACATCAGTCTACCTTTGGTTACATCGTTTAAATTTGGATTTGGGGAAGTTTTAACGCAGTACGAGTGCTAAAGGACTTGATAAATTATAGATGTTTTTATTGTGGGGGGGGGGGGGGGGTATTGAGGTTCAATAAAAAACGCTGCAAATTCTTTCACTTTCGTTTTTTAAAATCCATATTTATAACAGGTAATACCTAGTAATTAAATAAACAATTAAGTACTTTTGGAGTCTTAGGATCATCTCTGAGAACTACTGGATTAATTATACTTGGATTAAATTATACTCGTTCACTTATTTCGACCTCCAGGATCAATGCGTGATCAGACTCCGTTGTGTATAATAGGTAGTTCAGCTGTCTAAGATTGCTGAGGCTATAACGATACCTAAGTCTATTACGCTTTTCTTACAGACCAATATTACAGGTACTTCGAGCACCACTATTAAACTTATTCGCGAAATTGGTACTTTAGACACTAGTACCCATAATTGAAGAACGCAAGCTGTTTTCAAGGTCAAGTACATCAAATAACGCTCATAATTGAACGAGGGCTCTAGTGGCAGGAAGTCTACTCTTCTGTATTCCTTGATGTTGCATATTTATTTGACAAGTTTCCACTCTAGGGTCGCATTCTTAAGCTGCCCAAAAAGCTGCCAATAAAGTAACTAGAGCTGCTTCGCTCTTATCTCATCACCGCTACAGCAGGATAAAACAGGATAATGAATTATCGGAGCCAAACTCGATCAATGTTGAAGCCCCACAAATTACTTGACTTGTTCCACTCCTGTATGTCATGTATCACACAGATCTACGAGAAATCAAAATGGGCATCACAACCACCTTCAAAAATGATGCAGCAAATTTTGGCAGTCGGTGTAAGTAACTTTTGACTAGACCACCAGATCGAATGATCTCGAACAACATCATACGCTGAATCGATAAAACGTGACCACAATGCCGGTCACATTCACATGCACCGTGTTTCGTTCCCGAAAAGGGTGTGGGTCCTAATCTGATCTAACTCTCGATGAAATGGGGCTGGTAAGCCGGTCGTAAAAGTGACGATGTCGTTTCGTTCCCCATGCTCGAGTTTTGGCTTTCTTTCCCTAAATAAAGGGTGTTACATTTCGTGATGGTCACAGGCCAGGAGAAGATTCCACGGAAAATTTCTGATCGAAAATGCCTCTTAGCAATTTTTTTCTTACTGATTAAAAACCGGAGTATCCAGTGAAAAACCACGTTTTTCTTACTTGAAAAGCAATTTTCTCCCAGAAAACTACACGGAACTTTAAATCTGGTTATACCGCTGGATAGCCTACATTTTGGCGCGTCTTTTAGCACTACAGGCTAAAATTCACATGCCTTATTACAGGGACTCATAAGCGTTTGAAGAAAGTCGAGATCTCCACGATTTGACAATGTGTCCTTTACAAGCTGATTTTTTCACCCGTTTTGCCAGCTCAAAAAAGTTGGTACCCCATTAGGGCGATAGGAAATTTAACGCTCTTTCCAATAGTGGGTTCAGATTTGAAATCACAGGCAAAAAGGTCGAAAAAACGAGACAAATCTTAAAATTGAAAAAAAAACCATTTCTAAGGGTGTAAAAAAATTGCTGAGAGGCATTTTCGATCAGCAATTTTCCGTAGGATCTTCTCCTGGCCTGTGACCGTCACGAAATGTAACAACACCCTGTATAACCATAGGCTTTTGAAAAACATATTCGTTTCTTGTTCGTTCAGCCCACTTGGAGCGAATGCGGAAAGTAATGAAAGTGTGCTTGTGATGGTCTCAAAAGTAGGTATCGCCAATAATTGGACTACGGTGTTACTCGGTACTTGTGTGGAGTAGATGCTTGATGGGGTCATTAGAAGATGATAGGTATAGAGTTTTTAGTAGTGCCCTACGTGCATAACCATTCCTCCGATAAAAGCCTGAATAGTCTAATACAAACTATCTGAAATTCAAGTAAGTAACACCAGATTTTATGTGGACGCTCACGATATATCAAAGGTTGAGAACCTTCACGAAATGATGAAAACTGATATACTTAAGGTAAGTAGGCTGAGCCATCCAATCTCATCCATCGAAGCTACTACCCTAACTACCGATAAACGGACAAGTGCCCTTCCAAACATGTGCGTCACTAATATAGTAAGACGTTTTGCGTCAAAGACGTTCTTTGAAAGTAGTTTCAACTTTATGATTTGAGGCTTCTTCAAAAACAGTAACCACAGAAAACAGCATAGAAATAAAAAAAATAAAAAATAAAAATAGTCATTTTTCCGCTTAAGTGGGGATTTCCATTTCATACATTTTTGATTGGACGGGAACAAATCAACTTTGTAGATGAAGCGGAGTGATGTTGGTTCGTCTCATAGGGACGGTTATCTGGTGGGAATGAAACCGCACAGAAGCCCGCGGGGCCGAGAACGAATTTACATTGAATAGGGACGAACCAACAAGAGCGGTCATATGAGCTCTCATCAAGATTGTGGAATTTTACCCGAACCTGGTGACGAGTTCTCGAATAATAATTCTGAAGGCTGCTGTAAAGAAGCGCGAATCTGTTTAACACCTCTAACAGGATAGTGGGCAAGTGCCAGGTGTTCAGGGAAAACCATGTTCCATAAATATTATAGAAGCACCGATAGAGAGAGGATACTGGGGAGGTCTCCTGCTAGTATTTTGGTTTAATAGCACGCACCTATTATAACTTTTCATCATTGTTTCATAGTTTTTCGACCACTCCTTTCCCCGGTAACCCTCTGCGTTCTGTATAGTTTGGTGGTCTGGATACTCGCTACATTTCTATCACAAAAATAAATAAAGATATGCTAAATCAGTCTTTCTAGTAGTGTAATGATTATTTGGACAAATGGATCCGAATCTGGTTTGTTTTGAGATCAAAACTAAGTAAGTAAGCAGTTAGAAAAAGTAACATTAACAATAACTACGAGTGAGTAGGTAAGTAATTGCATTTTTGACACATTTAGCAGTGGTCTTTACGGATCTAATATTCCCTTTTGGATTCGCGCTTTCAACACCAAACATTTAAGGTGTTTTTGGAACACAACATTCTTTCGAAAATCACCGTAGAATACGTAGAATACGAATATATTCTACAATGTATTATACAAAGTACATACAAAGTAGTATTACTATTACAAATTATATAATAGTAATACTACTTTGTATGTACACATCCCTCCAGCTATGAGTTGTCTGACCTCCCAGCTGTTAGGTACCAATTCAAGATTGCTGTGAACCCGATTTTATCGTCAATAACCAAATGGTATGAACATTTCAGATACCTAATTAGGTACCTGAACAACAGAAGATAGTATCTTTCCATCAATTATCGAATCCTATGTAAAGCCGTCCCAAAACGCACCTTGTACCTATTTCATTTGATTTCCTTAAACTGATATTTTAGGTAAGTACAACTGATGAATATTCAAAATTGTGTTTGTTTCTTTCGTTTTAATTTTGAAGGTGAAATCTGAATCAGATATTATTCGTGATTCATTCTTTTGTGTTTTCCCTCATTTATTTGAGATGTTGTCCGAAACATAGATTTTCAGATTACTTATTTTTTCTTACTTGATTTCTTTCAATTCGAGAGTCAAACTACCAACCCTCTTCCGAGCTCACAACTAGTTTGTCAATGTTATCATTTCTCGAGGAACGGATTGAAAAGTTTGGAAAATTTTTGCTACATCATGAGTTTCATGAACAAGTGAAAGAGCCTGAGAACTAGTTCAGAGCTCAGTCTTCCCTCGATGTTGCTTCAGTATTATAACTCGGAAAGGCCCAGTAGTATACTCAAGATTTTCTCTTCTCAATGTTTTAATGTTTCGCGGTAACATAATGCAACTGCTTATGTGTTTGATGTTATGAATAAATGTTCATAACCCCTCAGCTACTTATCAGTTCGCGCGTAATCATGATAGGTATTAACACTTCGAAAAGCCGCGAAACTGATTTATTTCAGGAATTTAAATTCATTAAGGACGTTAGATTTTAGGAAGGTGTTATTATCAAAACTTCATGAATGTGATATAAGAAAAGAGAGCGATTAAGGTATAATTGTTGGATGTACACGCGTCACACGTCATCAGTTATAAGGGATATGCTTGATAGAAAAGTTTCAGGATCGGTTCGACGAACCACTCTAATCCCGTGGGATTAAAAATCCAACTGAGTACTTATGAGTCGATGATGATGCCATATAGGCATTATGAGTTGGATTCCAATAATGATGATTGAGATTTAAATGTACCAGACATTCGCAACTATAGCTTGTAGTCAGTTGCAGGCAATAATGATAACCATAATTTTGTAATAATTATTCAATTATTATGATAAAATTATTCGATTGAATTATGCAATTATGCTGATAAATTGCAGTCGAGATATTATGAGAATATACAATTATGATAGGTACAGCGGGTAGAGGTTGAGAAAAAGTAGAGAAAGATTGAGTTCTTTATATCATTAACTATTCAGATTCTTATTGAAGACAAGTACACTACTACGCCGAAAAGCTGTAATTGACCCCAAAAGCGCTGATGGACAAAATAATATCAATTTGTGAATCAATCTAGTGAAGAACTTCAAGTGGAGAAGGCTGGTGCTACAAAGTCGGTTAGAAGGTGGAAATGCAACTGGTGGTGATAGATAAGGTGGAACGGAACCAATCCATGGGATAAATAAACTGTCATGTCACTCAAATAGTATTGGTACGGTACTTGTATAACTGTAATATACGACAGTTATATAATTGTTTCGATAAAGTTAAAACCTCAGGAATGTAAGGAAGAGCCGATGATAAACGTAGAGGTCAGAATATTTACACTGACCACTAGATTGATTTCGAACTAGCCATATGGTCTTATATCTGAATCCGTATATTATATACATACGTTTACGCATATGAGAGAAATAATAAATATAGATAAAAACAAAATGGCGGGGTCGAAAGGAATCTGCGTAATGAATATGCTCATAAGATCATGTGTAGTAGCGGTGTTGAGAAAGTACAGATTCAGATATTATAGTGCATCCAATATAACGTTTATTAAATAGGATGTAATTCAAATTCTGCTTTTAAATGAACATCAATGAATGTAGTGTTTGAAATAACGTAAATACACAAGAATTACAAAGGAAGTAGTAAAATTATAACATTTAATGTTAGCTTGCTGATCTAATGGAAAGATTCTTCTTTAGAGCAACTATTGATTAGGACCATATAAGAGATTGATAAATACGGAAACAAGTGCAACAGATGTCCCAAAGGAGCTTATCTACAATTTGAGCACGGAAGGACGACTATTATGATAATTAGCCGCAGGGTAATGTGATCCATGTGATCATTCACAGCACGATTTCGCAACCGACGTTCACTGCAAGATTTCGTGACTAAAACTGGTTACGCATTCATGTTAAACAATCCTTTTATGAGTGTTAATCAAACAAACCAAATTTATTAGAGATTAAATTCTTCACCAACCATCGTGGTACGTGGTGATAGGCGGACTACGTACGGTGGGGCATTGTGTTTTGCTTATTGTTTCCAATATTAGGCCATAATTTTTTTTTTTTTTTTTTTCAATTCACGCATAATTGAAACATGAAACAGCAAATCACGAGAAGGGGTGATCTTATTTTTCTTGGACGACTAAAATCGATTATTACTAAAATAATCAACTAACATTGTATGTTTACATTCAACGACGCATTGTTTCTAATACAAATTTGAATTTTCTTCTCTTCTTATGGTTTGCCATTAATGTATAAGTTTTCCTTTCCATTTATGTATGGTCATTTTAAATCAATCAAGAGACCATGGTATATCAATACATCGTAGGCCCTGATCGATCGAAAATCATTGAAATGAAAATTCCTTATTGCTTACACACAATCAGTCTGTCTAAAGCGTAATGATGTCTACAATTCCTGAAAAGTATGTTATATTACAATCTTTTAATAGTACAAGTCAAGACTACAAGACATTTCGTATTGTTAAATGCTTACTAATAATTGAAAACAATTTGGCATTGACACATCTCTCAGGTGTCCATGGTGAGGTGGTAGTTGCTACCACCCAGGCGATTATGAGTCCATAAAACATATAGAAGATGTATTGCATTGACATACAAAATTAATGTGACTTATTGTGTTACGATTTGAGCAAAATATCAAATTCCGTTTATTCGCTGAACAGGTTGGAGTTACACGGTGGAAACAATTTGTCCATACACGATTCTCTCCCGATGTAGTAGCATCTGAGGGTGTCCCAACTCAAACTTTGTGGGTCCGTTCGGAATACCAAGTTTAGGGTCTGTTTGTGAGGTCCTGCGACATCTGTTCTCACTTCACCTTATTCCCGCAAGATATCGCCATGGCAAATTCAATGGAATTGTGTCCTACACAACTTTTGTTGGAAAGTATCGCTGGTGTCTCAGATTATTCAACAGTTGTTGAAATAGTGGTTTCAAATATGCATAATTGTAATAATTGAATATCCGCGGCCCACTTTAATCTCGCTGTCAGGAAGGAAAACTTTTCATTCTACGTAGGATTCTATCAAAGTTTTCAGACGTGAGTTCAATAAAGTGCATCTTTTCCTGTAAAAGTTGATATTAACTATAGGAAACAGTTAAATACATCCATTTTCTCTGTGTATATCATATCGTGGGGTTCCGAGTAAAAGTGACCAAGTAACATTTGCAAAATTTTACAGGGGAGCGATCTGAAGTTTCACCTATTTTCTCCTTACTAACGCAGGTTGTGTGATGTCTCATCCGACTATGTTTCGATTTTTCTTTATCCTGTAGGTAGTTAGCTAGTGCCCGCCTATGATATCGTGCTTCAAAATTCACTTCAGATTAAATAAGAGCTGTTTATTCGGAAAACTCTATTTGATCATTTTTACCTGCCTGGAGTTTCAAGCTTTACTCATTTGGTCAATTCAATTCTTCGAAAATCAGTCGCATAGTTACATGAAATTGAGGGATTGAATAGTTTTTTCGTTAATTTATCGTGTTGCCAAGCATCTAAACAACAATGACATACCTATTTCTGTTAGAAAAGGTTATCCATTACCTATCACTGTAATTGGTCATTTTCACCTGCCCACTATGCAATCTTACAAATCTTACACAGTAAAAGTGATCAAATGGCAATTGATAACATTTACATGCACCAGCGAGAGTACATTTATAATCCATCTCGTGTTTTGTGGTTGAGTTCAAATACCATTTGGTCACATAAAACTCTTTGGGTCAGGCAGGTAAAATTTATTTTCAAGTATTTCTTGCACATCAGTTTGAAGATAACGTTCTTAGCAACAACACACGGTAGACAACGTTCCTTAGTACCGGAATGACAAAAAAAGCTCATTTTGAAAAAAATGTTACTTGGTCACTTTAACCCGGAACCCCATGATATATTATACATTCACCTGAATTATTGCACTTCTGTTATTTTAAGGTCCAAATTCTTTTAGAAAAATCGAACTGTTTCAAACCGAATTGAGTACTTCCGATTAGATTTGTGTTGCATATGGCGGAGAATGCAATACCATTTTTTTCACGGATGCAGGAATAAATTTTGTTGTTAGACATGCACCGTTCATAATTCCCATAATTTTCCATAACTGGAAAAAAGTAACACAGACAACCATGACTTCAGTAATAACCTAAATTATGGAAGCGTTGTCAACAGATTTCTCGAGCAAGATACGACCAGTCAATCCACCGAGGGAATCGGCAAAGAGGGGTGGAAATTGAATTGTACGCCTGATTGCCGGCGTGATATTGCAATTAATGTAATGGTCACAGGGTATGAGAGGATCCACTTCATCGCCTGAGAACCAATATTGCTCATTAATCGGGGTTCTATAGAAAGGGCGACGGATGGGGGTTGTGGGAGGAAAAGGGTTAGAGATTGGGTCTATCAAAACCTCATCAATTTCTTACTGTTTTCCAGACTTCGAGTGCTTAGAGGGATGAAAGGAGCATTTTCCTTTCCGCTACCTTCTGGTGAAATGTGGTTGATGGGGCGTATTATTGTTATTACCCTATACGCGTCGCTTTCTCAACCAATTACAGTTCTACTCCGATTTCGCGGTGTAGAATGAAATATCAATGTTACATTAGCTACATCGTAAGTTAGGTGGTACAAGTGAAATTCACAGGCAATGGAAATTGAGGAATATCCATATGTTAGTATGCGTTTGATTTTCAGTCATTCGAAATACATATTTTAATAGCTGTACATAAAAAAACACTGTTGAATGTATCGGAATAACCACGTGGTAAGGAAATACTGCCAGCAAGTGATCAATTATTTCCTTAGTTATGATTTACTGTAATTTTTGTGGTTGTTGTAATATAATTTAATTATTTTGTTAGTTAATGAGGAAATGGTTTACCTACCACTGGCGTCAAAATTATGTGGGCATCTCAATATTAATTTTTTTTTTTAATGAATATATAACTTTATTGCTTAGTAGCATTACAGTTGTAGTCACATGGCATCTGGCGTGATATTTTCTCCCGAATCTGATTGAAGTTAGTTGAATCTCATTTGACTTAAGCAATTTTCGAGCAAAGTATAGCTGAGGAAAGTCTATCTGAAAGCGTACGATGTTTGAAGGAAGTCGCTTTACGGTGGGCATGTCCAAAATCTATCCTTTGAAAGGTCTTATAATTGCTTTCGAATTTTTTAAGTATCAGTCTTTTTGGGGCAGTAACTTTCAGTTGGGCTTTTTTTCGAATGACTTTTAGCATAACTCATCAATATTAGGTAAGTATGTTTGAAAAGAAAAAGTTCTAATTTGATGGAAACATGTCTGATCAAAATTAGCTCGATATGAGCCTTAAGGTTTGTTTTGACAAGAGGTTCCGAACCAATTCGGGATAGAATCAGAACCTACAGGGGGAGGGATAGAACCACCGAGAACTTTCAGTATTCGTTCTACTTGTCCGAACGCTTTCCGAACTAGTTTGGAACCTAAAACCTGAACGTCCCTTTCCCGCATGGTTCCGAGACCAAAAAACAGGCAACAGGAACAATAACACATGATAATATTCCTACAAAAATCAAAACAACTTGACTACATAATTGTTTTAATTTTCTGACTGTTTCTGTCTGTGACTGTATTTTTGATTCTGACGACTGATTCTCTATCTGTACTTCTGCTCATCAATGGAAGGTAAGTTGGGAAGAATTTATCACTTATCTATTATTGAGTACATATTTACTTATGCACAAACTGTTTGTCTTCAGTTTCCTCCGTTTCAATGAAAGCTTTTTATCCAGTTCTGCCCTACACTTTCAGCATGAACATGTTTTAGCCATGACCAAAAAACGCAATGGACTCGTTTTTGTAAGAAGTGTGAAATTTGTTCGATTGTGTGAATAGATGATAACCGTTGATGACGCGATAAATCGACTGCGCATGTCTCGGACTAAAAGTTCTGGCAAAAATCGTCGATCCCATTGAACTAGTTCTAAGTGGTTCTGGACTCCTTGTCCGAACAGCGAACCAAGAGGTTCGAGATTTTTCAGAACTACAGTAGTAGTAGTTCTGGCGTGTCAAAACAGCCAAAAAGGGGCATGTACGGTTCTGAACTATTTCTGAACCTCTTGTCAGAACAAACCCTTAGAAAGTAGATATCTCTGACTTGAATGAACCTCGGACTAGTTCACATTCCAATGGCTAGATGATTTTGAGGGGTAGTAGGGCCGGGGGGGGGGTGAGAGAACACAACAAAAATTATATTGATTCTCACTATGGTTACCACCTCGCTTCGAAAGATCATTTGGAACGTTCCTTTACACACCTTCTCACCGTGTTTAGTCGGGAGTGCAGGCCTCGTGAGCTTTATGTTAAACGGACTAGTCAAGATCGGTGTTCACGGAGTTACATTTAGGACGACTGTCTTTCGTTGTCTCGAAGTCAATTACAATGTATGGAGATTAGAGATCAGAGGTAAAGTTTTCTGATGTACCGGCTCCGTCCATGGAGGATAGAAATTATCTAACACCCACTGGAAAATTAAACGGCGTTCAAATCATAAAAAGCATCTTACACTTAGTGAAAATGTCTTGGAAGAGGATCAGAATAGGGGCAATTTGCCAGTAAATACACCGAGAGAAAAACATGGCTGGACCTACGGTGGGCTCAACTAATTGAAGCCTCTCAGTAGTCCGTGTTGTCACAAGACCGCCTTGATGTTATATCTAAGACCAAGTATTTGGAAATCTAGAAGTGAATCAGGAATTATGTGGACTCAGTGATCAACAGAAGACCCTTGTGCATAATTTCGTTGCTAATCGACCTAATAGATGAAATATAAATGGGATACTCTCAATGGCCTTCTACAATGGACAAGGGAAAATATGGAGGAGCAAAGCGTTGAGTTTAGATAATGTACCTCTGCCCAAGTCTCTAAGTCCATTATATATATAATCCAGTGATTGAAATAGAAGGGCTACCCTGATACGACAATTCCTCGGTAAATATTACCTCTGTGTAATAATTTGCTACGTTTTTTCTAATTTTCTTCGGTTGACAGGAAAAATTACCATAGTCACAACTTCCATACTTTCGTCCGATTTATTATTTAAATTTTGTATCACGTAATAACCAACGGATCTAACTTTAAATTTTGTATCACCAGGATGTACTAATTGAAAAAATGTAACAGTGGAAAAACCTAATATTTATTCCTTCAAACATGATGTCTGTATTAGTTCTGCTGGATCCATGTTTCTTCTACAGAAAAAACTAAAATTATTTACACGTTTATTTTCAATTGGCTTGAACATTCATGTTTGAAGAAAAACTACCTGTAAAAGCTGTTTCAACAGGTGAAAGGATTATCACCTATAACAGGAATTATGGATTAGCAACTTCTTAATCCAAAGAGGTATTCCAACAGAGAACAATGATCTCAAACGTGCTTTATAGTCATATCTCCATTTCACCATATAATATGGTGCCAAACAAACTAGCCATACGTCTGAAACTTTTCCCCAATTTTTTCCAACATGCTTTTTTTTATTACCAACGGATGACTAATTTACGTAAGAGTGAAGAAAGTTTTTCCTACACACCTTGTTCCAAATATTATTCCCTTCAAACATGAGGCTTAACCTTGTTTGCTGATGTTTCTTCTACGTTTGAAAAAATAAACAGTGTTTTATGAAACTTCTTGTTTTTTTTCTAACAGCTTGCTTAAAAACAGAGTACTTGTATGCTTTCCGAATACTTATTTGGATGTCTGTATCCTGATATCAGTCAGATAGTACAATCTCCGAGGGGTTGTTGTCTTCACCCTTCACAGCGGGGAAAAAAATTCCACCAACCTACAAGTTATCTGATACGCAGAGGGGAGTGAGTAATCTTCTGCAACCCCTTGAACATCATAAGGGTCCTTGTGAGACGGGGCCTAGCTGAACTACCTGTCTGCTACAACAGGAAAAGGCACATCACCTATAACAGGAACACCGCCCCAAGTGAAAAGGGCTTAGCCTTCTTAACCCGAAGTGCAGGGCGAATCCTCCAACAGCGTGATCTCAAACGCGCTAGTCACTCAAGTTCACATTTCACCATATATACGGGGTGTATCAAACTCAACTAGCCATACGTCAGAAACTTTTCCCCCTTACATTTTTTCCCAACCCCCTCCCTTCTTATCAGGCAGTAACTTCCTCAATTTATTGCATAAATTATAATCTGATTATACCGTAGGAAAGAGCGTTAAATTGTCTAACTCCATGATACCAAGAATATAATTTTGAAGCTGACGCAAGAGCTAGAAAATTAGGTAAAAGCGGAGCTGCTGGGGGAATAGTTTCTATGGACATTCTTTAATGAAGTGATTTATTAATTAAACGAAGTTGACTTCTTTACCGATCTCTTGAGATGGTACCTGTGCTGTAACGGAATCAGAATTTTGATTTTCCTGAAATGATTATTCTTATTCTCGGTGATCATTGCATTACGAACAATTCAAAGTAGGTAGCTTCTTAGCTGTTTGAGCTGAAAACCTTCAATTTAAGGGAGGAAACCATGTGTTTTACCATTCAAACTCAATTTTATCAAAACATTTTCATTGAAAAATTTAAAATGACTATACCGTTTCAAAATTGAAATACGGTGGAAGCTTTTCCATTAGACGGTGATTCACGACCAACCCATTAAGAAGGTAAATAACAGGAGTTTAAAAAATGGAATTTCGGTAACTTTTTTAAAATTTCGACTTCTACCGAATTTTCTAGCTCCTGCGCCTGCTCCAAAATTCTTGTCTTGGCAGTGAGTTAAAAAATTCAACGTTCTTTCCAACGATGTAATTTGATGATTTCAACGGACAATTAATTGAGGGTTTAACGGCCGTTTTAATGAGGAAAGGTCGAAATCACAGGAAAAATCTTTCGAATAAAAAAATTAGGATCTTGCCGGAGGGGGGGGGGGGGGTAATTATCGGAAAAACGTTATTGCAAATTAGTCATACAATCGACCCGTAAAGTATGGGCAGTCGAGTCTGATAAACCCTGTATATATTTACCAGGAAAACGATCTGCCGAGGAGAAACCGTGCCCTCCAGTTTTTGGTTTCCCCCAGATCCTCCGCGCTTACCTACCGCATTCTCAACACGCTTCTCGCCTTATCTGAGCTAAGTGTAGGTAAAATGAAAGGAGGAGGTAGGAGACAAGCACTTGAGAGGTGATCGTGCGATGTGGTATATATATCTATATATTTTTACCTTCCTATCCGCTTGCCTTTTTGAAACAACACTTATTACGGTTCACTTACTGCGTAAAATTTGCAATGATGAATGTTTGTAATCAAACAAAATAAGAAGTACCTCTCAAATTTCATTGGTTCAAGTTTCAAGACGAGTAGGTTCCCCAAATCGAATGGTAGGAAAATCAAAAAGCTGCAAATTATTACACAGAGGTTTATTATTCTGCATGAGTGTAGCCCTTCTGCATAAATAACTGATCTACGTACGTTAGACGTAGACAGTGTTACATAATGTTGCCTTGCGCCTCTATATCTTCTCTTCTCCATTCTAGATGCCATCAAAAGAGCCCTATTTATATTTCAGCTCATTAGAACGATTACCAACGAAATTATATACGGGTCTGCCGATATGCTTGTAGTTGACTTCGAGATGATCAAAGAGAGGTGTCCTAAACTTAACTCCGTGAACACCTATCTTGACTAGTTCCTTTGTAAGAAAAATGTAATATAATAATATCATAACATGAGGTTCACAAGCTTCTGCACATCAGACCGTGGGCCATTCCATAACCCGTTTAGGAGACCTATTTAGAGGAGAAAATAGCGTTTTCGTCCCAAGGCACTTCCTCCGATTTCAAATGTCCCACAGAAAAGGCTGATTCAATTATCAGCTTTTTACCTTGATTACGACATGGAATAGTCATTTCAGTGATGAACGAGCTTATAATGTCAATACCTACAATTTAGCAATAATCTATAAATGAACAGGACATAAAACTCCACGAATAGAACAACTAAACTTTAACGAGGTAAATTAAAACACCTACCTTCGCCTCACATTTCCTCATTATAGTACGAGACTTGAAAAACTCGATTTCAAAAGGAACTCATAAAACGAAATTCCATTGCTTTTTTCATTCAAACGTCATATCCTCCCCTAATTAGTGAAATAAAGTCAAAATTGGTTATACCATTAGAAAGCTGAAATTCTGGATCAATTTTTCTCTTTAATAGCCGACGAAAGCGCTATTGATAACAAATCACAAATTATCCTAAAAATCGGCCACTTTCTGTCAAAATTTAAACGTTTTGGTTCTGCAATTTTTTCACCAGAAACCATTGTTTTTCGAAATTCAATTTTCAACCAAACAGATTGGTAATTAAACGCTTTTTCAACTGCATCCTCAAATATAAATTTAGTATATGAATTAGTGGAGCTCTGACTATTTTAGTAGCACTAGGTCTTGAACACAAAAAATTCTTGGAAGTGAGAAAAGTCGAATTTTCAGTTGAGTAAAGGAAACTCCAGAAGGCAATTTTTGTTGCAAATTAACTGTAGAGTGAATGCATGAACTTGTGCCATCTCGACGGAACACCCTGTATACTCTCCTTTGTTTTCTTGACAAAGGAAGCGACCGTTGGGGGAACGCTGGAGTTACTCGGGAACCCTCATTCCGGCGAGCTTCCCTTATGGGATATTTTATTGCATACGAGTCGAATAATATTTGTGGTTTCCCACATCTGTCATAGTTTTAGCCCTTGGGGGGAACGAATGGATGAACGTATTGCGATCGGGATGGGCTCATTCGATTCTTTGAAGGTCATCCATCAATAATGAACGTAAAAACAACAGTGTTATTTCGAAAATTTTCGATCTTCAGATTTTTGAAATTTCAGCCTTTTGATTTCACCTATTTCGATCAACAGAGACCGATACCGAGAATTCAGTCCCAACGAGACCCCAAGTGTGATTATTGGTCTAAGTTCCATAAACTTCCGTTCAGTAGATTTAGGGTAAAAGTTCCGGAAGTAAACGGACAAATTTTTTAAAATCCGATTTCCGTGTTCAACTTATTTTGAAACTTGAAGCAAATTTTGAGAGTATTTAATTTTTTTGTAGGTCGATTTCAAAGGTTCTTTATTGGAATCAAAAAAAAAAAAAAAAATCCTTCCACCGTTCCCCATCCAAAACATTTCTCCGAAACTGCTGAACTAAAATTCATGAAACGTCAAATCAAAAAAAATCAAGTATGGACCGAAATTCTTGTCACTCAAGTTTATTATTCAATTGGCATTAACAAATAGTTTAAATCATGATTTAGGAATTTCTCATTAAGCATTGTTAATCGTGTTTCACAGGTTTGAGAGCTTGCTTTACCAAGCAGAATTGAGAAAATGAATAAATTATTATTTTGCCAATCTGGGAGGTCAAAAATGAGAAATATGAAGTTCGTATTTAGGGTTATCCAGTATAACATTGAATAATATTTGAAAACTGCGGACAAATTTTAAACCTCGTATCGGCTAAAACTCAAACAAGTATCCACATCGGCTATCACTCCAAGTATCCACATTCACTACAACTCGACGCTATCGGCCAGACATCACTAGGTTACAAAAAAACAATAAATGGAACCTTGTAAAATATTCTTTTTTTAGTTAAATAGTTTTTTGGTTACCATTTTGGAAATCGGGCCATTTCATCAAATAGTCCTATTTGGGGACCTATAGAAGACGTGGGACAAAAAAATTTTGCGTATCGTTGCGTCTCCGGTAGAAATCGTCGAAAATCAATGTAAACTCGTTTTTTCAATGCTTTCACACGAGAATTTATTAGAGTCTGGAAGGCCGGTAAATGTTTTGAGAACCTTTTCAGCCGATTCGAACTTGAAGGCCAGCAATTTACCGATGAAGAGCTGTAAGACTATTGTGATTCATAAAAAAGTGACTGTTGAGGCAATGTGAGACTACTATGTTATTGTGATTTCTTATAAAGACGTTTATACAATTCAGTAACTTTAATTTTTTGTTGTACTACAGAAGCTATTCAACCCGGAACTTGGGATCAGGTATTGTCGTCTGCAACCTCGAGATGGATTTTAGTTAATTAAGTTAATTAGAAAATTGACGACACCCCACAGCCATTTTGAACAAAAAGGAAATTTTTGAGTTTTGGATTCGGAACACAGGGTGCCGGATGATTAGGTTCAGATCTATTCAGTAAACCATGATTAATTTTCAAAAATGATGTTTTCGAGTTTCTGGACAACCTGAATTTTTTTGGAATCCTGGAGGCGATTACAATGGTTTAAATATTGAATAATAAACAAAAAATCATCCCAACGCTCTCCATCCAAAGCATGTCTCCGAAACAGCTGAACTAAAATTAATGAAACGTGCATCAAAAATCAAGTATGGACCGACTGTGGTCCAAGTACATTGTCATCAAGGGATCCTATTTAAAATTTAAAATATTAACAAATAATATTAAATCTAACTCCAAAGGTTTTTTTAGTGCGATCCAGATAGGAATAGATCATTAAGAATTGATAATCGAAATTTCACTTTGTTTTGAGAACTGGTGCTTTACCAAGTGCTAAAATTGAGCGGAATGAAGACTGCCTTGAGTGTTTATGTTTGTCATGTGAAATCAATAAACAGCTAGACATAGGGAACTAAGGTGAAATCAGAATGTTATAATGCGAGCCTATCTTTCAGAAGTTAGAAGTCTGAAGTCAGAAGTCAGAAGAAGAAAGGCTGTCGAAAACTAGTGCTCTAGAATATCCTATGCGAGAACTTTTTTCGAATTAGAATATTTCAAGGATTGTCTGATCAAACTGATGGATTTTTTGTTCAATTACCAAAAGTTCCATTCCAAATAGGGTAAAGATTTGCTTTTCCGACAAATTTGACCTGGGAGAGACATCTCGTGAGATTCCACAAAATGTTTTCGAATATCAAAATCTGAATTTATGAGTATCTTACGAAAGTGCAGTCAATGATCCAGAATCTGTAAATACGTTGGAGTCAACCCCTTGACTTTAAAAGTTATTTATTAGGAACTCTAGTAGTTGGCAAATGAATGGTGCGGTGACATTATTTTTGGGAGTAACCTCTTCTTGGATTCTGTCCTTTATTTTGATGGTTAATACGTCACAAAACATTATGAAATCCCCTAAATTCTCCCAATCATTGGCCTCAAAGTTGTCAAATGGTAAACGGATTTCAATACTTTTTTTTCTCTTTTCAATCAAAGTTTACATTTACACGTTAAGTATTTGTATAGCCATGTACAGATTTAAATACCGACCACATGGGGGCAAAAAGCTAGGTTCGTAAATGGGACTGCAAGGGCTGGACAAACGGTCGAGAAGATGTTTGTTTCAGACATTATGTATGTAAATTTTGCCCTGATTTGAAGTAAGTCCCGCGTTCCTAAGATCACTCCTTCACAGTGTGGAAAAAACCACATATTTCAACCCATTTTCAACTTTTGTGGCAAGAATAACACAACGAAAAAAAAGGTCTATTTATTTATTTATTAACAATAGTACGGGCATAAGCCCAATAGCAAAGGGATATATTATGTCATAACGATCTTTGAAAGAGAAAGCGAGAGGTAGTAAATATAAATATAACAATAAATATATATAAAAATGAAATATAACAGAGGCAAAAACACTTGAACAAATTACATCTAAAATAACCGAATCCACAACTCAGTTCACCATAACCAGTGCTCCCAACCAGAGCCACTACTCATCTCGCAGACAACGGAGCCTCGCCCTGAACGCCGTGGGCGTCAACACCAACAGATCTGATGAGTCAGAATCAGGGAGTCAGTTGAATGACTCCTGGATCCGAATGACAGGATCGTTCCGCAGGTAATTGGTAGGGGAATGCCGCATATAAAATGTCTGCATCTGTCTCGTGGTGTACGGAGGAGCATAAAAGTTGAGCTGTGACAGGAGGAAGGGGCAATCAATACGTCCCGATACCAAGCCATGGAGGAACACCACGTCTGCTGCTCGGCGGCGACTATCCAGGGAACCAAGCTTACTCTCCCTCAGCGCCTCTCGATAGCTGTAGTCCTCCCAGCTCTTAACGCCCTTGAACGTTGAATAACGTAACGCTCCCCTCTGAACCCTCTCCAAAGACTCCTTAGCGTTGGCATAAATTGGAGACCACACCTGGGAGCAAAACTCCACACATGGACGGACCAGCGCCGTGTAAAGGAACATTATAACAGCTGGATCCGTGAACTCCCGCGTGTTTCTCTTCAGGTACCCCAAAGCTCGCATAGCTCTAGAGCTGATGTCCAAAATGTGGTCGGAAAAAGTCAACCCAACGTCAAGCAGGACTCCAAGATCACGGACAACAGACTTACGTTGAAGGCAGACACCATTGACAGTATAACTGTACTCAATACTTAAGGCAGATCTGGAGAATGAGACAACTGAGCACTTTCCTGTGTTGAGGTGAAGATTGAAGGTGACCTGGTCACCACGAATTCTCGAATTTATCGTTAAACACTGGAGTTATAGAGTTTCCATTTCTCGCAAAACAGAGAAAATCCTCTTTTTATTCACTTTTGAGAGTAAAGATCCTTTTCATGTGAAGTTGGGCAGATGAGTTGTAAATCTTTCAGTTTGACGTCGATAGAACACCACAATTTTGGAGTTACACTGGAAGAGTATGTCGTGATATATAGGTAATGTTGATTTATACTATTAAGGGGTTTCAATGCTGAATTTGTAAGAAGCTATGAGCAATTCCATATAGCAGCATTTGTTTGAAGAGAAACCCAATTGAACTCGAAGTAGTGAATTCCAATTCTTCTCAGGAAAGATTTTGCGAGGGACTACGATAGGGGGACTACTTCAATGATAAGGATGCAAAGGCTGATTTGATTCTTACATTGTCACCAACGGAACTAAAAAATATAAAACATCGAGTCACAGCTATTGATGCACGGATTGGGCTGAAACATGTACACCAGTGATCTGACCAGCAAGAAAAGCTAGACTATTGAAGCACGAGCCGTATGGAGGAATGACAGGATGTCTAGGGAGGAAAAGATTTTCTTAAAAACAATGCTGAACTTTTTGATGCTGCTGAGACAGTGGTGGATTTTGGTGCGAGTATCAACGGTGGTCTGTTGACCATCTTAATGTTGTACAGCCCTGATGAGTCGAGGGAGAGTCGTGGGTCTGAACCAATCCCACAGATCAAGTCCCACAAAAACTGGTGATTCGGTTTGTGTTAGAGTTAGTTTGATAAGTGTTGTAAAATGTTAAACGTTCTGCTGTTGTGATATTACAATGTTGATTTATCCCAGTGAGGGGTTTTAATGTTGAAGTTATAAGAGACCAATACTCCCGGACGTCTGTGACAGCCTGATTTCCGAGGTTTGTTGCACAACTACACGAAAATTGAAAATTGAAAGTAAGAATCATGGGAATCGCTTAAGAATTGCAGCATCCATAAAATTAATCGTACACATACACACAACTACACGTAAAGTTTTTTCAACGGATTTGGTCTGGAACGGGCTTAACTTTTTTCCCATGTTTGGGTTGTTCCACATACTCTTTGATCAATTTTAGTAGGCGTCCTACTAATGAAAAATCCTTTCTTCGGAGGCACGTCCTAAAATTTTGATTTCAAAAGGAGCTCTTGAAAAGACCCGCAATGTATTGAAATTATATCCGCTGATTCGATAATCACATTTACCGGGGTCAGACAACTGGTATTGAAATCTATAGGAATTCCAGATTCCAACCGCCAGAGCTAACCCTCCCCGTGGTTGGGATACTAGTGTTGTCACTGAAATTAACGTCGCGTAAACTCAGGTTGAGATGATTCTATTGAGCTTGAAATCAATGTTTAAGGAAGACGAGATCATCGCAGGCGTGTAAATAGTTCGTAAAATCCTATACATAGTCCCAAATAAATTACAAAATATACTTGCTTCACTTCGCTGACCATCTTTAAACGGCTATGAAGCTTAAAACGCTGCTAATTCTTTCACTGGGATTTATTATTCAATGATTCATGATTTGAATTTCGACTAAGCTTTGGAGTGTGCGTGTTTCACAGGTGATAGAGTGATTATTGAATTTCAGGAGATATGCATAGAGCACTTAAATCGGTTCTCAACCAAAATACCTATTTGGATTGATCAGTTGATCATATTTGTGTGCCTCCTGAAATTCAATAATCGCTCTATCACCTGTGAAACACGCACACTCCAAAGCTTAGTAGACATTCAAATCATGAACGCTAGCCAATTGAATAATAAACCCCAGTGAAAGAATTTGCAGCGTTTCATGCTAATCAGAATGCTTCAACCCGTGTATCGGCTACAAAGCCTTTTCGTAGGAGTTCACTCCAGTATCCACATTACTACATCACTACATCACTAGGTTACTGCGATGAAAACATAAACAATAATAAACCAAAAAAAAAAACGCAAATGTTGGCACCATAAATCAGCCGTAATGGTTTGAGCTACGAACCTGGGGAAAAGCTCATTCGATTTCTCATGGAAATTTCTTCAAAAAGAGTCCAAATTTAGGCCGCTTCGACATTTTTGAGGTTTTTAGGGATTTTATAAAACTTTGACAACCCTTAAAGGGCACTTCAAATTAAGTGAGATTGCTGGCTAAAGAACTGTCGGACCAATATTGATTTTTCCTGGAAATTTCAGATATTTTGCTCTAGCCGTTTGGGAGAAATCGTGCGTACGGCGTACGACGTACGGCACGGAAAAATTTTTATTGCAGATTCGGATTCTACACCCTTTGAAACGTAAACCATGAAATTTTCAGGGGGTTAAAATTTTTTTTTTCAAGAGCGATTACAATGGTTTATTATTGAATAATAAACCAAAACACACAAGTGCGAGAAGCTCATTTCCGACTGCTCTGATTGTACTGTCACAAATCAATTCTGCTCTGTTCTAAAATAAGTCCGTACGAACTCGACTGTTATTTATCATACTATTAGCCTCCCCTGTGTATTTTCCGAAAAGCCTGTAGTAAAATGAAGGGTTTTTGCGTGGCAACTGTGTATAATATCAACTTCATATATTAGGTATATCAAGCTTAAAAGAAATAATTTCTCGGCAAAAACAAAGTCATACAAGAGCTTACATATACTCGGAGCAACTAACCGCGAACTCCTTTCATACTTTAACTTTCTTTGTACTTGCTATGGGTTGTAAAAACAAGTCTCCGCGAAAGAGGATGGGGGAATGTATGGAGAAAATTCTTTTACCACTCGTCAACCTTTTATTACCTTGCCGAGACAACGTGTTGTGAACATAAAAGGAGTTTTAGTTCGTTTTACTTCGTTGGGTGGTGAATTTCAAAAGCTTTTGAAACTTATAATTGTTCTACTAAAAAAAAAAAAAAAAATTAAATTAAATTAAATTAGAAAGCGAATATCAGATTCGAATTCCAAAGCAAGACTCAACTTTTATTTAGCAACACAACAATATACAATCAACACATGATTTCAGGGAGAAGTCTTGAACTGGATTAACGACTTCCAATACGCCCCCTCAAGTTCAAACTTCTTCCAAAACCATCCCGGATTGCGTAGCGCAGAACTCCAGTTTCGTCTTCGGTACTGGTTTGGTTAAAAAGTCTGCAACCATGAGTTCCGTTGCCAAATGTTTCAGATCGATCAGGCCTTCTTGAACATTTCGCTTTATGAAGTGGTTCTTTATATCAATATGTTTTGTTCTTGACCTGTAAGCTGGATTTTTGATGTGCTCCTGCGCCCCCTGGCTGTCATTGTACAATACAATCGGTAGAGTCACAGGAAATCCCAGCTCTCGGAGGAACTTTTCAAGATATATTGCTTCTTTGACGCCTTCGGATATACACATGAGTTCAGCTTCGACGCTAGATAAGGCTACTGTCCTTTGCTTCTTAGACGTCCACGAAATCGCTGCTCCTGAAAGTTTGAACACATATCCGCTGAAAGAATGGCGATCAACCCTACAATTTCCCCAATCAGCATCCGAATACCCAGTCAGCTCTTCTTTTCTTCCGGAATATACAAGCTGGCGATTCATCGACCCTTTCAGATATCGCAGAATGCGTTTTGCTGCTTTCCAGTGAAGTTCCGTATAGCAACTGTTGAACTGGCTCAGGTAAATTACACTATAATCTATGTCTGGCCTAGTTCCAATGGCTAAATACATAAGCGATCCGATCAAACTTCTGAACGGATATTTTGCCATTTCACTCGGTCTTGCATCTGTTGGTTCAAATTTGACATTCACATCCAACGGAGTCGATATCGGGTTAGCTGTTTCCATTTTGAATTTCTTCAAAATTTCATTTATGTATTTCCTTTGATTAATCTTCAATTTCCCATTCTCGAAATCATAATCAAATTCCAAACCTAAACAGTAATGAATTTTTCCCAAATCTTTCATCCTAAATTCTTCCATCATCTTTTTCTTCAAACTCTTCAATTTTTCTTCATCTTTTGATGCCAGAACTATGTCGTCAACATACACCGCCAAAATTACTGCCTCCTCACCCTTGCCCAATGTGTACACGCAAGGATCTGATTCTGAAGGTAACATTCCTATTGCTTTCAGCCTCTCGTCTAACTTCAGGTACCATTGTCTACCCGACTGCTTCAGACCATACAGTGACTTTTGTAGCTTGCAATATTTCTTCCCTTCTCTAAATTCTCGCAGCATCCTCCACGCGGCTTCCACGACCTCATTGTCATTTTCGTTGTCTACGATGTCCATTAAAATTTGTTCAAAATGTTTCGGTGGTTCCATGTAGATATTTTCTTCTAATTCCCCATTTAAATACGCTGTCTCTACGTCCATCTGTTCCACTATCATTCCATGCCTAACAGCTAAGGCCATGATGGTTCTCAGTGAACTAAGTCGCACGACAGGAGAATATGTTTCGTGATAGTCGACGTTTGGCTCTTGAGTAAATCCTTTTGCAACTAAACGAGCTTTCCGTCTCTTTAACTCACCACTTGCTGTATATTTATTGCAAAGTATCAATCTACACCCCACTGCTTTCTGATCCTGTGGCTTTTCACGAAGTGTCCATGTTTTATTTCGCAATAAAGAAGAAAATTCTTTGCGAACAGCAGCATACCACTCATGTGACTCTGGACCCGCAAACGCTTCACTTGGGTTGACTTCAGCAGCGCATGCGACCTCACACATCTCAGTTTCTGCCTCTCCAAACACATCACTGTTTGTTCCACTGGTATCTTCGTCAGCCAGTTCCTGTTCATTGTTCTCAGAATTCGTACAGTCAGTCTTGTTAATTTTTGGAATCATGTTGAACACTTTCTTCCTTCTTCCAGGTCCTTCTGTCATTTTCACGAGCTTCGGCCTACCCCGGCCCCGGACCATTTCAAGTTCTGTACTCTCTTCTCTTACAGGAACGCTATTATCCGACTCAAAATTTTCGTGCTGCACAACATTTTCAGTCACAACTTCCTGCTCGTTGTTATTTCCACTAGTTGTTGTTCTTACATGCACTTCAATTTCGTTTTGTTGTTCCCTTTCATCTGTTCTTCCTGACCTCTTTACTGTTCCCAAATCAATTTCAAGCTCTTTTAGCCCGTCGAATTCCTTGGCTTCCACAGTTTTCTGATTTGATTCATCTACAAATCTCAAATCTCGGGTCACACAGATCTTTCTCTTTTCCACATCCCAAACTCTATATGCTTTCGACGTGTCAGAGTATCCTACAAATACACACTCCCTCGATCGTGGATCCAATTTGCTCTTGGTTTTCGTCTTATCCAGCAAGAATGCTTTCGACCCAAAAGTCCTAAAATATTTCACGTTCGGAGCTCTTCCATACCAAAGCTTGTACGGAATCTGGCCATCATTTCCACTATTTGGACACCTATTCCTCACATGCACAGCTGTCATAACTGCTTCTGCCCAAAATCTGTGTGGCAGTTTCGATTCGGCCAACATACATCGAACCATGTCCAACAATGTTCGATTCATTCGTTCGGATAAACCATTTTGCTGTGGTGTTCCAGGTACACTCAATCTTCTCCCAATCCCACAACTTTCCAGGTACTCTCTAAATTCTTTCGAATCGTACTCTCCTCCGTTGTCTGACTGAAGAAATTTTATTTTCACACCTTTTTGATTCTCTGCAAATTCTTTGTATACTTTGAATGCCTTCAGCACTTCGCTCTTCGCCTTCAACAATACAATTACGCACCATCTGGTTGCCTCATCTATAAAAGTCACATAGAATCGCGAACCACCAATCGAACTCGTCCTCACCGGTCCCCATACATCAGAGTGTATGATTTCAAGCGGTTTCACCTTTTTATTCGACTTTTTCGGAAATTTTGTCTGAGACATTTTCCCTAGAATGCATGTCTCGCACGTTGGTAGCTTCTGGTTTGGATTGAAATTGACTCCTCGCACTTTCTTTGTTTTGACCATTTTCTTCAAGTCTACTTCATTTAAGTGCCCAAATCTACTATGCCAAACCGATAAATTGCTGAGTCTCCTACCATCACGCGTGCTCTCGTCAATTGCATTGGCTTTTTCTTCCACTTCTCTCACGTAGTATAAGTTGTTCACTCTCTTCGCAATCAACACCTTCTGATCTTTTTGGTTGTAAACGATCGCTCTATCCCGAGTAAATACTACTCTCAGTCCATGATCCGTCATCTTCGAAACACTCAACAGTCCAATTCTCAGATCTGGTACATACAACGTCTCTTTCAATTCTATCGACCCTGTTTTGTCCTCGTTCTGTGCCTTAAATCTAACAATTCCTTTCCCTAGTACGTCTGTTGTGCAATTATTGGCTAGCTTAAGTTTCATGTCACTTACTGGTTCAAGTTCAACAAACTTTTTCGCATCGTTGCACATGTGACTGCTGCATCCACTGTCCAGACAGAATCCTAGGTTGGTCGTATTCGTCATCTGACACATCATAGAAGTACCCATGCTTTCTGGAGAATCATCTTCTACTGTTCTTGCCTGTTGACTTTTAGATAAACATTCAGAAGCTTTATGACCAAATTTATGACATTTGTAACACTTAAATTTAAACTCATTCTTTTCGTTCTTTTTATACTCAGGCTTTTTAGATTTTTGAAATTTCTTCCGAGCAAACAATGCATCTGAATCCTCGATCCTTTCACACTTCTTTCCCCTAGCTTCCGACTCTTCAATGATTTTTGTCCTAAGCAAATCGGGCGTCGGCAACGTATCTCGAGACTCAATCGCACACCTGAAATTTTCGTACTCATCTGGTAGACTATAGAGCAACATGATTGAGAGTAAATCATCATTCACTTTTATTTCCATATCTGATAATTTATCTACTGTATCAAAGAAATTCATGACATGTTCTCTCACATCGTCCCCAATTTTCATTCTGTGCAGAACTAGCCTCTTAAGTAAAGTAGCCTTACGTGCAGGACCTTTTGATGCATACCTCGTGAAGTTTCCTCCAAACTTCGTTTGAAGTTTTCAAGCCTTTCACTATCTTAAGTTCCGATGGACTAATACAAAGTATGAGATCAGACTTCGCCTCTGCATCTTTTTCATCCCATGCAGCTGCTCCAGCATCGTCTGTCGGTTTTTCTCTCTTTCCATTCACATAGTTCCATCCTCCGGACTTGATAAGTAGTGCCTCCATGTGCATGACCCAGGTATCAAAATTGTTCTTACCTAGTGGTTCAACTTTCATCACATTCGCACACATATTTCAAAGAATGATTTCTTCACTCGAAATTCAGCCTTTTTCTGGGCCTAATAACCTAATATATTTTACGAGCGAATATCAAATTCGAATTCCAAAGCAAGACTCAACTTTTATTTAGCAACACAACAATATACAATCAACACATGATTTCAGGGAGAAGTCTTGAACTGGATTAACGACTGAGGGAATCGAGCGCCTGAAGATATACTTCTGCGGAGCGATTGTAGCAGGTAATGGAACCAGTTTAGTTTACCACTGATTTTGCTTGTATAATAGGTTGGTTGAGGGAGGTCACATTAACTTCAATTTAAGTATTTGAGATTGATGGACGATCAAGTGAAGCGAAGGTGTTTTATTTTACCTTTGTATTTTCAGTTATGAGTACGAACGTTTGAAAGTTACTGACCACTGTTCCGCGTGAAAGGGTATACAATGAAAAAAATATTATTATTTCTATAAATATTTTCAGCATTTTTATTGTTTTATAAGGTTAGTGACCTGATTTATTGTGATATAAATTAGAGAGCTGCCTATCAAAGACCCAATGTCTGTGTTTGACGTAGTGAAAAACGATACAGTTGTGAGAGTTCCCCTTTTACCACTCTTCGATATCTTTATTTATCCTGTCCGCTCGTTTCCGGGGGAAGGTATTCAAACATTTGAATAATACATAGGTGTGTACATAAATTTTGGTATTGTTTGTTCTGAGTTGGAAAACTCCAATGAGGTTTCCCTAACGTCAACTGATCATAAGAGTTGGAAAAATATTTTCCTTTTCCGATAAAAATACCGGTCAACGCCTTTCCTCCCTAAATCGATCGATCCATTAAATACTGGTTTTCATAATATATACTTTGATTGCATATGTCGGGAGCCCTAAACCCATAGACAACACTCAGTTCATAATAATATCACTTGACCACATTTTGGGCAGATTTTTTCTTCGAATTTAGCTGTTTTTTTTTTATTGTAATTTTTTTAATTTGGAAACAGAATATTGTGTTTTTAAAAGGATTTCCGTTCCGAATCCATTGTCAAATTGACATTACCTTAATGATATTGTCCAGTGAAAACACATAACCGCATTTATTTCTTTAGTTGAGCCCACATTAGGCATTTGAACCATCCCATAAGCACGTTGAAAGCACCCGAGCAGGAGATGTGACCCCTGAATTCATGAAACTGAATGGTAAAAGATCAGCTGGAAAAGCACAATTATCCAAATGAACGAAGTTTGAAGTTGGCTAGTAAGAGAGAGCAAAACCAATTACAGTAGTAGTTATCTTAAATCTTAGTCTTGGCAAAACCTTCCAGAATTTTCAACTGTAAAGATTTTTCATCAATTGGTACACACTCTGATTTCTTCTCATAAAAGTAGCAGCGGCAGTCGCCGCTCCACCTTTACTTCCAGTGACTACCAATGCGGTTCCCATGGAGCAGGAGTAGAGAACGATGGTTGAACTTAAATCTTGGAAAGGTGGAAATCGTTCCAAGCAGTTATATATCCCGTCACATTTCACGGAACGGTTCTGTTTGGAACGTCACATACCTGCTTCGATTCCTCTGTCCACACAACATCTTCTCAAAACGCTGCGAATTCTTTCACTGGGGTTTATTATTCAATTGGCTTGCGTTCATGATTTGAATTTATACTAAGCTTTGGAGTGTGCGTGTTTCACAGGTGATAGAGCGATTATTGAATTTCAGGAGATATGCATAGAGCACGTAAATCTGTTCTCAACCAAATTACCTATTTGGATTGATCAGTTGATCATATTCGTGTACCTTCTGAAATTCAATAATCGCTTCATCACCTGTGAAACACGCACACTCCAAAGCTTATTAAGAAATTCAAATCATAAACGCAAGCCAATTGAATAATGAACCCCAGTAAAAGAATTTGCAGCGTTTTTTATGGTTATCAGAATACTTCAACCCGTTTATCGGCTATAAACCCTTTTAGGAGTTCACTCCAGAATTCACCTTCACTACATCACTAGGTTACTGTAATCAAAACAAAAACAATAATAAACCAAAATGACGCAAATTTTTACACCATAACTCGGGCCATACATCGAGAATGGTTTGACCTACGGACGTGGGGAGGGTCTCATTCGATTCCTCACGGTATGTTCTTCAAAAAGAGTACAAATTTAGGCCGCTTTGACTTGTTTTGTGGTTTTTAGGGATTTTACAAAACTTTGACAAGCCTTAAAGGGCACTTTAAATTAAGTGAGAAAGCTGGCTCAAGAATTGGGTCGTCGTTGGACCAACATGGATTTTTCCTGAAAATTTCAGCTTTTTTGCTACAGCCGTTTGGGAGAAATCGTGCGTACGGCGTACGACGTACGGACGGAAAAATTTTTATTGCAAATTCGGATTCTACACCCTTTGAAACGTAAACCATGACATTTTCAGGGGGGGGGGGGGGGGGGGTAGAATTTTTTTTTCAAGAGCGGTTACAATGGTTTATTATTGAATAATAGACCAAAATCACTAAATTTCTTAAGAGCTACGCATAAGGAACAAAGTTAGTAGGATTTCTAGCAGTTTAAAAATACTCTCTCTATTGTCCATTAATTCAGACTAGTTTGCCTCAAACTACTGACTGCCCACAACTGGTTGCAGTGCTAGCGAGTAATTCGAAGGGACGAGGAACAGCAGTTGTTCAAACACAAATAGTGGTGGCTCGTGAAAGTTTCCACAATCAAATACGAGGATGTAGGATGTAGGAACTAGATATTTGTCTTGAGGGCTACGAACTAATAGTTGACAGTGGCTATACTGAGAATTCGGAATTCATAAAATGACTTTTTCCCACCCAAATCGACCGATTTAATCACAAATTATAAACTATTATGTGTTCATTAGGAACATTTTATTTATTCAGTAAATGGTTGTAATATCGAGGTCCCATTTCATGAACGATATTGTTATATACCATCCTGAGAAAGATACATAGTACCATTGAATAATTTATTAGCAAGATTATCTGAATTTATGATTTTTTGAACGAAGCATTCAAGGGATATAATATATATACTTAGGGAATAATATTATTATTGTGAGGAGTATTAATATTTTAAATTGGTGTTGTTTCAACACCTTCGGATGAATCTAACTCATCGGTTTGTAATGAATGGTTTATACGTCCCTATGCCTTTCGTAAAAACATCTAACATATCTGGATTCTGCTGGATGGGCTCCTTCTGTTCTGACATAACATAAATGCGCTAGAAGAAATCCCTTGTTCTCTCCCCTCACTACTCAAAACAACAAACACCAACCATGTAATATGGATTTACAGTTCCACAAGGAGACAACATGTTTCAACAAATTGGTTTCTTCTAAATTACCTAATGAATAATTTAAACTGTATAATGAAAGAAAATCATTGTTTGAAAAACCAAAACTCAATATCGACAGATTTTATGCTAATTAACTGTAATTTTGGATTGTAAACTAAAAGTATCAGCTACATATAACTGCCCACAACATTTTAGAGGCCTTCTCAAAGAAAATTAACGGAATCAAATAAAAAACTATCATCCGAATCACAGTAAATAATAAGCCAAAATAAATTTGGTAAATGTTCAATTATCTATCTTGTAACCATACAACGGTAATATTATAATTATGTTGTAATATACACGCAAGATACACATAATGATGAACAATTACTTTGATTTCATCAGGAGCCAACAATGATTAAAACGATAAATTCAGGAGCAGGCGCACAATATAACATGTAGATGAGATACCGAGTTATATTAAATAGCTACTCATATATGTTAGTGGAGCGTGTTATGAGAAATATTGCAGTGAAAAAAATTAGTATTTCCGGAGAATCTGACAAAACCTAAGCTGGAGTGAAAAAAGGGAGACGATGGAGGAAGTAGTAACCAGATCATAACTCACAACACAAAACTCATAAACGTACCCTCGCAATATTTCACCCAGGTGAGCTCTACCGAGGAAAAATGAAATTTTCCTGCACCCTCGGTGTGTACGAAAAATGAAGTGCTTAGTATAGCTTTGTTGAACATATTTGTAATTACAGTATATCGCTGATGTACTCTTGTAATCTTTAAGACAATAGCAGTGCATTAGAGGAAGATAGACTCGGAAGACGGGGCGGAAATATTTCATGGAACCACAAAAATTTCTCATGATGGAGAAAAAAAAAGAAATTATTTATCAAATGAGCTTCGCTCGGCATAATCTTGGCAGCAAAGCGTAGTCAAGACCAGTACCTATGAGATGTTCATTATCCACTAATAGAACAACTGAAATGTCACTAGATGGAACAAAACACCGATCGACGCTTCGCTTCTTCGAAAATATATTTAAATAAGTAATGGAACTCGGCGCTAGGACCCTCGCCACGGGCAAGCCCTCTGGACCCCCGGATGCTTACTGCTTACAGCCTGCGGCTTTATGCATGATATTTTTGCGGTTTTCCTTTCGCTAATTTCCTATCAATCTGCTGGTTTCAATTTGCTATTTTCGTGTCTGCTACTTCGGCTTTACCTACGTAACGGATGTGCCGTAACATAACTGATCTCCGTGCTATACTGACTAAAATGTATGTATCGTAATAATGCTGTTAGACTGATTATGTAAATTAGGACTCGCAGCTCAGGTTCTTGCAGAAATATAAAGGATCATAGCGCATATGATGACTCACCCCAAACTTCCATAAAAAGAAGTACATTATTCTTATCTAATAGCTAAAAAATATACTGTATAAAATCTAGCGTCACCCTTCCGCGTTCCACTCCCACGTTCCACTTCCGCATGACATTTTTTGGCTAGTTAGTCCAAGGCTAAAGCGTGTTCCATGCTAAAATTTGGAGAAGGTGACATGAGCCAGTTGTAAATGTTGAACCTTTGTAATCGACCAAGAAAACAAAGTTAACCACCAAAAAGTTGTTGGTTTAAATTTATTTATTTATATAAAAACGGCACACAGTGCCAATATTACAATTCAAATTAAACATGATCTGCTGCCGATCTGTTTGATGATCTGTTTCAGATAATGACAAATAATATTTAAAAAAATAGTTTCTGCCGCATTGAATACAGCTGGCGATGTAGATGCACATCTACAAATAAAAAATAATCTGCCTGTCCGCCTTACGCCGTCATCCAGCTTTTCTCCCACGCTTCCAAAATTCACAAAAATTTGGCTCGAAAATCAAATAGTAATTCGGGATGGACCAGTAATTTCGGCATGTTGATTAATCAACTCTAATGGATTATTTTAAGAATCAATCCATCAAAAAATTGAAATCTCAAAAACTTTGAAGTGAGAAGTTTTTTTGTTGGATCATGAGATATTAATTCCCTGGAACGAATTCAGTAACGATCATCCGTTCGACCATTTGAAAAACCTATCTTCGGGTGATGGAAATCTCTCAATGGTCGGGTAGGAATCAGAGATGACAGCGTCCCGTTTAATACTGGGCAGCGTGGCTCTTGGCCAAATCGTAATTAATGCAATTACAAGATGAAGGTAAAGGCGCGAAGTTTCGAGTTTAGATGATGTACCATAGACTACGTCTAATATGCATACATAAGTGATTTATTAGGTGCTACTACAGAAACATAAACATTTTTTTACTAACTTACTGCACTTTTGCGTTTTAATCGCTCTGAAAAAAAAAAAAAATTCTAACCCCACCTGAAAATTTTATGGTTTATTTCAAAGGGTGTAGAATTCTGCAATAAAAAAAAAACCGTCCGTACGCCGTACGCCGTTTGTTTTGATTGCAGTAAGCTCTCTCAGTGAAGGGTTGTAAAGTGAAAATCAATAAAAACCTCAAAACAAGTCGAATCGTTTACCTATTTGGAACATACTGAGGAATCGAATGTGAACGTCTGTAGGTCAAACCATTCCCGAATGGTTTTTAACATTTGCCGATACACGGGTTGAAGTGTTCTGACAATCATAGAAAAACGCTGCCAATTCTTTCACTTGGGTCTATTATTCAATTGGCTTGCGTTCATGATTATTGAATTTCAGGTGATATGCATAGAGCACGTAAATCTGTTCTCAACCAAAATACCTATTTGGATTGATCAGTTGATCATGTTTGCGTGCCTCCTGAAATTCAAAAATCGCTCTATCACCTGTGAAACACGCACACTCCAAAGCTTAATAGAAATTCAAATCATGAACGCAAGCCAATCGAATAATAAACCCCAGTGATTTAATTCGGTTTTTGAAATATTTGCATCTTGAATCGTTTGCAAATCTACTACTTTTGACGGCCTGTTAAAGATGTAGTTTTCTTGGTAGATTGCAAAGGTTCATTATTGAAAATAACAAACCAAAACTCAACACCCGCTACCACTAAACTGTTCCATCCACTTAATTTCCAACAAGGAGGATCCCAGCATGTATATTTCACTGGCGGGGGAACAAGGGAAGCTCCACAAAGTGCGAACATTACATTAGGTATATAACGGCTATTCCTTATTCTCATCCTTCCGACCCCTTCGCGCCCGATGCGATATGAGAACATGTTTGAATACCGTTTCTATTCCTTTCCTCCGTAGAAGGATATCATTGTACTGACGTTCCACGACAACCGCCATGAACGTCAGAAACACCTGCTATCCCTTCCATCTCTTTTTTCATAACCTGCGAACTGGAGGGCCCTAAAAGGAATATACCGTATCAGATTTCCCCTTTCTTTGTCTAGTAATACTTTGAAAGTGCGAGAGGTTGTTACGGGTCGGTTGCACTATTTTTTTTGACAACTGTCTGAAAAACAATATTGATTTCATAAGCCACTTTGGTCATGACGTCATTGGGACAGTACTAAAATACGTTGAATACAGGCAAATCACGTAGCTGGTTATTGGGCCAATTTGCGACAGGATCCCTTGCCCCGAGATTCCCAACACAGTACCAACAGGTATTGCTTCGAGTCTTTGAAACCTTTTACAATTTTATTTTACTTTTTTTTGTTTTTATTTAATGGTTTGCCCCCTAGGCCTTCAAGGAGGGTCTCCAAAAGAAAAAAGTCGGTCTTGTGTATGCGGATCGTTGTAACTACCATAATTTCGAATGTTTTCGTTCGATTTTGTTGAAATACTCATAAATTGTGCCGATCAGTCCATTTTTGATGAATTTCACTGATCAACATCTTCCATAAAGCATAATTTTCACAATTTTTAGTGATCCAACATCACTCAAATTCGGGATGTATTGGGAAACGAACGGTCAAATAAGCACGTATCATGTTCAAAAGAATCATATCATTGCATGCATTTAAGTTGCCTAGTTTCTAGAGTGTATACCCAAGTTTGGTATATTTTCAGAGAGTGTAGGGGCCAGGATGTAGATAGTATCCGTATAAGATTTATTACCATCGTGAAACCCTTCAATCATGGTTGTACTACTTTTCTACTTATACAGGGTGTCCAAGGAGTTATGCACAATCCGACTCCTACGTGTTTCACACCTCATTTCCGAACAAAAATGCCTCGTAGCAGTTTTCCGCCAAAGGCCACGTTTCCGAGTTATTCGCGATTTAAGATTTTTTTCGTGTTTTCAATCTTATGTCATTAAAACTGTCATAACTCCATCAATTTTGAATATAGCTCTAATTTGATGACATTGTTGGAAAGAGCGTTAAATTTTCTATCTATTTGATGTCAGAAAACATATTTGTAATTGCATTGAAGATTTGCGATTGCTGCGCGAAATGGCAGTTTTGTCAAAATCTTGAAATCGCCTGTTATTTATCTCGCCCTTATCAATCCAGGCTTCCGTATCATTACCAACTCTTCCCTTTCGTCTCTTTCCTCGCTGTATTTCCTTCAGCGTGGTTTCCCTATTGCATATTCCCATTCATCATGGTGCGCTATAGCTACTGAACATATATCCTTATATGAACTCGATTCAAACCCCAATATCTACTAGCGTTTAAGATTTTGTCAATGTTTTTGATCTTATGTCATTAAAACTGTCATAACTCCCTCAGTTTTGGAGTTCAAGTCAACATACTTTTAACTAAAACTGAATTTGGTCAGAAACAACAAACTATCAACATTGTAACCTCCCCTTCCCCACCTTGCTACGGCCAAATCAGATGGGGGTTGATAAAACACGGCGCACAAAGCAACCCCTCCTTCAAGACCGGGGGGTCGTGCGGGTCATAGTCTATCCTCACCCCTGACTAAGACAATGCCTCCTCCGTAGCTTTCCCAATTTTCAAACATTAGGTCTTTTTTGGTTGTACAGGGTGTCCCAGGGGCTTACGCACAATTCGACTCATATGTGCTCTACAACTCATTTCCGATGAGTTGCTTTCAGGTGAGTAGCTATAGGTACCACAAGTGAGTATGTTGACATGATTTCTGTGTACGGTTTTGCCAATGGTAATGCTTCTGATGCAGCAAGGGAGTCAAACTCCTACTGTGTGCAACTCACACCCTTCCGAACACGTGTCGGATAGAATGAGGAAAAAATATTTGTAGATAATCGGTCACTATAATAATAATATTGGTCACGGATCCTTTTTTTATCTAGTAAACAATCTATTTTTATCTACTAATTCTTTTTTGTCACTAAGGTTTTGGTTATTACTACCGGCTATGACCAATAGCTATAGCGAACCATGATGAATGGGAATATGCAACAGGGACACCACGCTGAAGTCGAAATTCAGCGAAGAAAATGAGACAAAAACGGGTTTATACACGTCACTTGAGACGTCTGGCGTTGTGACCATTCGATTCAGCGAGAAAAGTTACGTATATCCTCTCCAAGCTTTTTTCGTCGAGTCGTTTGGAAAAACCTCAATTTCAACAGAAAACACACGTTTTTTTGCAATTA
Source organism: Creontiades dilutus (assembly GCA_031894815.1). Lineage (NCBI taxonomy): Eukaryota > Metazoa > Arthropoda > Insecta > Hemiptera > Miridae > Creontiades > Creontiades dilutus. Next base: position 448,380 of record JAVIWC010005236.1, on the reverse strand, counting down.
AACACCATTTCCTTAACTAAAAACATTTTTAAAAACCAAAATTACTACACGGTTGGAAAGCTGACAATTTGGTGCACGTTTTACCAGGCCGCAGCAATCGCACGTTTTCAATGCAATAAAAAATGTTTTCTGACATCAAATAGATAGAAAATTCAAATCTTCAAAATTGATGGAGTTATGACAGTTTTAATGACATAAAATCGAAAACATGAAAAAAATCTTAAATCGCGAATAATTCGGAAACCTGGCCTCTGGCGAAAAATTGCTAAGTGGCATTTTTGTTCGGAAATGAGTTGTACAACACGTAGGAGTCGGATGGTGCATAACCTCTGGGACACCATATAAAATGAATATAATTCAATTGTCCAATCTTACAAAAATCTAAAGGATTATGGGGCGAAAGCCGAATTATTCATCTCATACCGATTTTAACTCGATTGCGTCATTATTGTATCCTTTATTATGATAGACCCAATCATCAAAACTCATCCATCGACCGGCGATCAACCAGTAACAATGGCATCGTTTCCAACCAACCCTAATGGCTAATGTTCAAAGAGGTCTCAGAAACTTTCAAAATTCAATTATAATGTTTTAATCATTTTCTGGTTGTTAATTTCATTTTATTTATTTTTCTATTCCTGATTTAATCATCTCTTTGCATTTAGGTAGGCAGCAAGGATTCAGAAAACGAAATGGGATACGAACACCTAGTGGTAAGTGTACCTGCCATTCAAAACACAGATTCGGTTTAGAGTAAACCTTGCATACTAGGGCTCAAACAAATAAAAGCTAACCTCTACTTGGTCATGTATTTTTATTTTTCTCTCCTCCAAAACCAATTTTTTTATTTTATTTTTCTATAGTGTCCAGTCTTGTCGAACAGCAAACTAATTTATAACCCTATAACTTTAATTGGCACCTTTTCAGGAGTCATATAACCTCATCAAAGATCATTGAGAAAAATAACTGTCTAGCCAAATAGCTTCAATAACATAAAAAAACAGAGTTACGGCAGAAGAATGCGAGTAAAGCATATCCAATATTCACAATCTATACGTAAGGAAAGTAAATGTATGTGTGTGTTTGTCAGTGGGTTTCTGAACAGGTTTTGCGCTATATTAAAACCACTAAACAACGCTCCATCCTTAACTTCCTAATTTGAGAAAGCCTGTCGCCTTCGCCTGGCTAAGCCACAATCTGTTAAGGAATTCAATTTCGAGGGCACTTCATCGTATTCTCAGAAAGTATCGTTTACAAAAGATAATTTTACATCACAAAGCCAACAAAACAACAGCTTTTCCTCACGAGCAAGGCGAACTTTCTTTCAACTGTTTTTCAGTATTTTCCTAATCAGAGTGATCTAACTAAAAAGTTTGATAGGTAAATAATAGTCCTTTGGGCAGTAGGGTAACGAACACCAAATATTGGTAAAAATACAGTTTGAAGTTGTGGAGAAAAGTTATAAGATGTAAATCTAATAAAAATGTGACACGGATGACGAAGGAAAACTCACGCTAAACCCGATAAGGGGCGAGAAGAGCGTGGTAATGATGGTGGACCTTGGTGAAAGGACCGACCAAAATATGAAGGAAAACTGGGTGAACGAAAGAGGAAGGTCAACAACAGACCTCGACCGAAGGGTTTTAGAACAAGTGTGAATATTTTCCGGCGGAGATGACATCCTGAAGAATGATAGGGCTGAGAGAGCGTGCCAAAGTGGGTGTGAGGGGAGGGTATGAAAACTTGGACAGTTTGACACAACAAAACTCTCCCCAGAACTCTCTAACCTCTCCCTATACATATACACGAAGAGGAGAGATATGGAATTTCGTCTCCGAGGCAAATGTTATTACCGGCGGTATTCCCAAAAGTGGCAGTCAGAAATCATCTTTATGCAGAGAGTTACAATGAGATTTACCCCAGGATTATGCTGGTAGAATGGAAAAGAAAATATATAAAATATTTCGCAATGGAATCCAGAATTATATGTTCCTTTGGAATATTCTTGTGATGGGGTTTAGTGAATTCGATAAAATGAATCGATGGAACAATGGGTATTATTTACTGTTCACTCAATCAGCAGGAGTCCTATCTCCTAATATAAAAATAGTATTTGCTTTAGGCATTTGAAATAAACAAATTTCAGTCATTATTCCGCAAAAATTGAGTCAAATCAAAAAATGGATAGCATCACGTGAATCAGCGTTGAAAAACAATGAAAATGCATATGCCACACTTTACAGTTCACCATCATCCACTCATTGGCAATTTTTGGGTTGCGCAACTTTGCGTGCTCACTGAACCGGTTACGTGCAACCAAAAAAATTGTTTGAGGGGTCAAATTTTCATGAAATCTTGGGTAGAATCCGAATCTGCAATAAAAAATGGGGGTTCTCATTTAAAATAAGAAAGTTAGTGTCAATTGCGCATGGTTGCGCAGTTGCGCGGAGTGCGCAAATACAATATTTGAGATCCTTGAAAAAAATATGAAGATTCAAAAAAAATTTTTTTTTTTGTTTACTCTCATTTTGACGATTTTAGGAGGGGGGGGGACAACTTGTGGGACACCCTGTATGTGTCTTTATTCTCAAACATATACATGTTGGCCATCTTCTTTCAAGCTCTTTCCGAATCCAACTTCAAGAGATGGGTAGGTACATACAATTTAAATACAAAATGGCATTATTCTTTTTAGAAAAAATTACGTTTTTCGTACTTTTCCAACCAATGCTCCACGTACAACAAGCGTGTAATAATTACAATTAAAGTTCTTGAAATCCATCCTTTTTTCATATCAATTCATTTCACCACGAGCGGTCCCCCTTTGTGTCTCATCGACCCGTTTTGGCCAATTAGAAGCGATTAGGGAAGATCGAAAAAAAAAGTTCAGAAGATTCGAAAAATGTTGCACGGTATAGCAAATGAAATTTAGGTCCTGACTCCAGCTAAGCCTAAGGTCCCTTTTGAGCCAACGGTACACAAAAGTATCACCACTCTTATTGAAAAGAGCTTCCCTAATAAAACTAAGCTATTTGGAGGATGTGTTACAGCGGGATTCTTCTTTAACATTATTATCTTTTGCCTATAAAGCATCACATTATGGACTTATCCAGGTAGCTAATCTCTCATTGGGAACCTTATACATATAGTTGGAGTTATCTCAACCTAATCCCGGTACCGGATTCCCGGAGCTTGCAAAACACATTTATTTGTATTGGTTTCGGCAAGTTTGCAGGACTTACTGGTCAAAGTGAGTATATTATGTAAATTGTATAATTTCAGTACTAAATCAAGCTATTTCCTCAGAAATGGTTTTGAGCCCACCTACCGTCAACTATAACGTTCCGAAGTATTGCTAGGAAGGTAGAAAAGTGTCTTGTAAATAATACCTCGGTTGACATCACTCAAGGAATTCCCAGTAAGCCACCCCTCAGACCCTTGGAGGTCTGTCACCGCGCCAACCGGGGAAAACACTTCTCCTGAGCGAGGATCTCCTCCTGGGGATCGATGGATCATAGGCACCGTGATACACATTTTTGTGGAACAAATCCACCTTGCAGCCAACATAGTGCTTCGGGAATGAATTTAACTTTCTGCTCATTAAAATAGTAAACAATGCTCGGTTCATTTATACTGAACAAGTTTCGGCTTAATATCGTTCATTACCGTGACACTATTCATAGTGACAAGCGAGATACTTTTTCATTGACAAGTATACAAACGATGTGCTATCAATTATCTACAGAAACCCTTATAATGTATAACCTGTTTAGCAAGTCCGACACAATCAATCGACCGATCAATGGATCGAATCCAATAATTATCCCGTCATCAAGAGAGTATCTTAAATTTAAATATAAAATGGTGAGAGTTGGAGTTTTGCTGGAATCATGTGTTAATTTACTCATTATATGAACTGGTATTTTTTTTTTAATCAACACGATGTAACGATTCTGTGAACCGGTGTTGCAGAGGTGCCAGATTTTCGTGTTTATAAGGTGTTGCAGAGAGAGGTTTTAACATAAAATCGGAGATCAGCTCAGCTACATCTCTATCCAGGGAAGCTACTACATAGTTATATTTAGTGATTCCTGTACATACCGGGGAATTCGCAAAACCAAGTGTCGACTTACATTTTCCAAAGTTTCACATTGTGGCGCCAGAGAGGTGGACTCTTGATTGATACTCCAGCAACCTGCAACTCACCTTTTGTGCTGCTTGTACTCGGAAAGGTCGACAAACCTGGTTTTGATACCGAATCTGTCATTGTTGGTAGTTGTAGAAGTAAGGGAGCCCGAAAGTAGAAACGGCGTCGAAGGGAAAACGCGTAAGTTATGTGAAATGTTGTAAAAACTATACGGAAAACTTTGCGGAATGATCGCCGAGAGAAGGTAAAAACACGCGGTCCTTAGGTAGGTAAATACTGTGGAATACCCGCAATAGGGACTGGATCCTGAATACGGGCGTTATTGGTAGAACGAGATTCAAGTAGCGACGGTTAGGATTCGATTTGGGTAAAATTATGCTTTCTACGTCGAATTGTTCCATCGGTATATCTTCCAGTGATCCTTAAAGAAGGACAAGACGATGAAGGATTTGCCGCCTTTTGTTGCCAGGTAACGCTCAACACTTAATATTGTTGTTTTTGCTACCCTCAAAAACTTCTGCTAGAACTTGGGTACGACTTATTTTTGGTAAGTTTCTGCATTTATTATTGGGTTACTAGGCACCTCACGATACAATTACCGTTTCCAGGTTTAAAAAAGGTTTTTGTATAACTTGCAATGTTGATATTTGTCAGAAAAGTAATTTTTTCGTTGTTGTGAGCCTCAATAGGGACACCCAAATATTCATGATCGTATCATTTTCCTTGTCACTAAATATTTTCCTAAAGCAACTAATCACCTTCACTGCAGCGGCTGGTCAGTGGCGAATCAATTAGGCAGGTTAATTCTGAGTTCTTAAACTTGTTTTTTCGTAAACGTGTATCTCACATTACATTAGGTATATACTATTCTTGTTAATATGATATATTTTTCAAAAAGAAGAACCTTGTGCGTATTGATGAAATGGATGATATAAATGGGTTTTTGAAGAAAAATTCGGAGTGTCCCTATTCCGGAACCTATGCCCCTTAATCGGGACACTTTTTGAAAATGAAAAAAAAAAAAATACGAAGGAAAATAATTTTTAATGATTTTCCAACGTCATTATGTCCTGGTCACTCTGTAGAATGCAAAATGAGGGTTCAAAGAGGGGAAAACCAAGTTTTTCTGAAGGATAGTAGTGGAAAACCTCTAAAATCTTTCCCTATTGCGGGCATTCTACGGTACACCAAAACTAAGATTTTCACGGGGTCACTACGATGGTTACTGCTATGTGAGCCGGTTAAAATGAATAACTACAATTCTTAAGATAGTTTGAAAAGAAAGATTATTTATTGAAATGAATAGAAGAAAGACGATAACTAAGGAAAAGTGGATAATTAGAATCAGAGTCTGGATAGTGACGATCTATCAGTCAGTCGATAACCCAGGCGTTTTTAGCAATGGCGTTAAACGTCATGTAGTAGCCACAACAGTTATCTTACAATGGCACAGCCTTATATATAATCCCTGTATAGGGGACATGGAAACGGATATGATAAACTGGTGGTTGAGGGAAGGAGAAGACCTAAGGTTTTTGGTCTTCCGAAACCCTTCGAGCTTGCAATAAATCGTTTAACGTTCTTTTCAATTTTCAAAATTTAGTATTCACAGTCGTGTTTTCGAGCTTATTCCGGTCAGTCCATACAATGGCAGCTATCGAAAATACGGATACAATTTTCAAAATGTTATGAGATACCTTCCGAGAGTTTTCCCATTAAAGGACAGTGCAAGGACCAAACTACGAGTATAAACCCTCTGTAGTCTCATGATTCTTCTGAAATCTGTCGTAAATGTATTCAACAATGCTCCAGCTTTTAATGAAGAGCAAATATCAACATGCAATTAGGTAAGTGATCTATTGAGCAAGAGCCCAGTAAGTTCACAGTCGCATGAATTCTAAGAAACTTCACCTGTGGAAAGTGAAAAACCTTACCGTTATTCTCGAGATCACTATTTGTGGATTCACCGTGTAATCAAAATATTTTGAAAAAACAGGCTTTCAGAGCTTCTAGTTCCAATTACGCATCTCATTTTGTGATACTTACTGCCCAACGCTAATAGATCATGGACACATAGTCAAGACTACAGAGAAATCAAAAAATATATGCAACTGGACTAATTTCCATTGCTTATCGCTGATGGCCTCATATATCAATAAGGGGGATATATAAGAATCTCAAAATTAGATTTATAAAATGGATTTCATCAGTTAGCTCTTGCAGAAAACATGCCATAGAAATCTCTGCGTTTTATTGAAATTATCTTGGGCTCTCTTCTTCAAGCTCCATTCATAAACTTTTCCATTTACGACATCCTCATTGGTGGCAGAAATGAATTAGAATGTGCTCAAAAACTAATTTTGTTTTCAAGTGTTTGTTGGAGTAACATGTTAAGATGAATTTACAAAAACGACAGGGAAATTGATGGTACAACCAAAACTACTATGGAACTATCCGTAAGTAGATCACTTAAAAGGAAAAGATGTGGCATTCGGATGGAATAAGGAATGTGAGAAGGCATTCAAATTGTTGATAGAAAAAATAACATCCTATTGTATTTTGCAGTTGACAGATTGGGATTTATCATTCGAATAATGCATGGGTGCCTCTCATCATGGACGTGCTGCTGTATTGTATAGCTTTTCCAAGTCAGATTCGGAAATTTCCAAACCAATTTCAGAATTTTCCATTTCAATTTCTGAATGTGATCAATATCCGGGTGGGAGCGAAAAAAGGGGGATAAAGAGAAGGGAATAAGTAGTTAGCATACAAAATGTATTTAAAAAATTATCACGAGACGTGAGAAGGAACTGGTTCATCGAAATTAATAAAATATTCGCATGTTTTGCTTCCGAGTCTGCGAAGCAGCGGAAGCCTTGTGTTCACTTCCGGAAGCCAAACAATTTTTGTTGTCCGAATTCAGAATTTCCACTCGCATTTTGCGTTTCATAGCCTACTAAACAAATTTTGTTCCCTGTCTGTCAGTCCGCATATCCTTGTTACAGTCATAACTTCCACAATTTTGAATGAATTTAGCTCATATTTTGAGGGATTATGCAGATAAGGTCTCTTGAGGTCCCATACGAATTTCATCTCAATATAATCAGCGGTACGCTCTGCGCATGCGCTAACGTGAAATTTTTGAAACAGGTATAACTTTTCGGCTGTTTCAAGAATTTCACGTTAGCGCGTTTCACGTTATCAATTTCGATGAACCAGTTCCTTCTCACCTCTCGTGATAATTTTTTAATTTTATTAATACATTTTGTGTGCTACCTACTTATTTCCTTTTCTTTATCTCACTTTTTTACGCTCCCACCCGGATATTGATAACATTCTGAAATTGGAATGGAAAATTCTGAAATTGAAATGAAAAATTATGAAATTGGTTTGGAAATTTCCGAATCTGACTAGGAAAAGCTATATCAGCGACATCCAGCTCTTCCTAAACGCAAGCAGCTTAGGGTAATTGGATACTTCATTCACACTCCCCAGCTGAGCTGAATTACTCTGTCACGGAAAAGGAACCACTTGCTGCAGTTGAACCGATCGGGTATCATCTTGAGGGAAAGCGTTTGTGGTGTATACAAGCCTCCAGGCACTTTCTTACTTGCTTAATCTAAAGGAGCCAGGTGGCAACTGTACCTAATGAACCAGGACGTAACGGTTACCATTGATGTGACCTTGAGTTATCAGCTGTAGATGAAATCACGATTTACATGGCCGAAAATGAATCAAGACATCATGAAATATGAAAAAAACGTGTCTGGTTTGCAAAACCTTGTGAACTGCATATCACATTTCTCAATGGAAACAAACTTGATTTACCCACATAAGATTGTTATCAACAAAAGCAGTGAGCTAGTAGGTACTATAAAACTGGAAAGAACGAACACCTTAACATTGTATTGATCCGCCGTGCAAATACAAGGGTTTGTGTTGTTATCCGTTTTCAGAAGCAAAATGGTTTCAATTCGCATTCATATTTTCCAGACACTTCATCTTCCTTCGAAACTTGATTAAACATTCCCTCGATAAAGTATTGGATACCACTTCCTATCTCTTCTTCCGTCATAATTGCTTCGAGTTTAGGATACAATGCATCTCTTTAAGGTATCTCTCGATTTAATAAAATATTGAATTATTGAAAATATGACTCAACTCCTTGTTTTTATTGTGTTTTTTTTTTAGAATTCTTTTGGATTACACACACATTAGACAGCTGACAAAGGTTGCTACTTCTAAATGAAAAAAACAATTGTTTCTTCTAATTTTTTGAAGGAGTTGGCGATTATGATTTCCGGTATCCTACGCCTACATTCAAACCACAGTTTGTTTATTGGGTCTCCATTTTGTGGTCTTCTCTAATGTTTCTGAATCCTAACTTCACGTTTTTGCATTCAATCCCCCCCCCCCCCCAAACCAAAATCCTTTGCTTAGGGGGCAGTTTCAGTTTATATTTTGTTTCCCGAAGTCAATCAGCACGCCGAGCTGCGGACACGAAACGTAATAGTTGAGTTGACCGACAGGGTTCATTTGACTTCTGCTGAGATATCAAGAAAATCACTGAATCACATCAGCCAAATTAGATCCAGCTAATGATAGTGAAGAAAGAACGTTCAACAACTACCATCCACAGTAAACAATACAATATCCAAAATAATGAAAGTTACTTTAGTATTAGTCTTGTCAGTAGGCAGTTTAATAATGGAAAAAATACCTGGAGAATTTCTCTCGACGGACTCCTACGTTTATTTGGCTGCTGAATCCGAAAATTTGATTACGTCACCATAAAAATTTCAAAAACCATAAAATTTCGGCGTTTGACATAAACTCGGAAATCATGCGTCATTGCAACTGGACAAATTTTAGATAAGTAAAGCTGATGAATTTTCTAAAAAATAAAAATATGGATGCTTCGCTAGAAATTTGCGATTGTTCTTTAGAGCGCGCTGAAGTTATCCCATTTTCATTGAATAGGCCAAAATCTTCATATTTGTGACTTCCGAAGTATATTATACATCCTGAACCTCCACATAACCTTACACCACCTTTCCCTCCCACACCAAGTGTTAAGCAACACAGAAACCAAAAATAAAAAGGACGGAAAACGAATGAAAACAAGTCGAAATGTACTTAACAGTTTCTTATCCACCAATGGTAGCTCGAACTCCGAATTTCCTTTATATATTTTATATATATTCTCTTTATACTTTATTCTTTATATTTTTGAGGAGGTTGCATCGCAAAAAGTACTAAACTTGAAACTACTGAATCAGTGTCTTTGGAACCTGGGGCAAAACGACTTTTGGGATCTAGCTCGGAATGAATTCTCGGCATCGATCACAGTCGATATCAAGAGGTGAAATCAAAGGGTTGAAATTTCAAAATCTGAATACCAAAAACTTTTGAGGTGACATTACTGTTTTCATATTCGCCATTGATACGTGTACCTTCGATTATTTGAATGAGCTCTCCCGGACCGCCTTCCTTTCATCTATTCGCTCTCTCTAAGGACTAGAACCGATAGGGCAAAATAACTAAATAAATAAAGGTTGGGGATAGCGGAAATATATTTAAGACGAAGTCATCCAACTGTCTTTCGACATCTAAAAGTCAAATACAAGGCATAGAGACTCAGTAATGAGGTGTATAATCTTATTACTAATCGATATGACGAGCAGAAGTATAAATGGGTCTCTTCTTAAGAATTCAGGAGGGACAGGACAAGATATGGAGGCGCGAGATGCCGAGTTTACATAACGCACCGGTAACTGTGACTAATACACATGGAACAGTGATTAACGTTGGCACTTTCCCTGATATCTCACTTATCAGAAATCGTCGCCTTCTTCCGAGTTCCTGGTAATTTCCTCAAATGAGATATAAAATTGTAGAAATGATTACAGCTCTTGTACTTAGCTAAATATCATAGGCAGTGAAATTATTAAAAATTCCGAGCTCTACGCTAAACGTTAAACCACTTCACCAAGTTCGGGAGGGAGGCAAATCAGAAACACCTCTCACTCGAAAACACCAAGAGCTTTTCCGGTTGAGTGGGCTATTAAAACGCTCAACTTGTTGCTCCACCTTTGTTCCTGTCTCGCACATTTGAAGCAACAACCGGAGGACGAGGTTGAACTGATACGAACACCCTCCTTCCTCATTTTGAATTACCTTACCGTCCCAGTAGGAAAACACTCAGGACCCGGCAAACACATTATGCACATAACAAGAAGGGGAAGTTAAATCTTGAAGCCGCAAGAGCTGGAATAACTGCATGGAAATTCTACGGTCAGGCAACACTTCGAACCGTTTTTCAGGTAGGGATAGGTGCTGTCGTTATTCCTTGAAGTAAACTCACAAAAAGAAGCACATAACAGGGCCACTAAATACACTTCCTCGGCTGAATACAGAATGGCGCCTGTAGCAGAATTGTTCACAGAATGGTCTGTAAACATCTCTTGTTGAGTCTGCAACAGACCGATAGGTCTCGAGAAAGTGGATATTATTTGTATCGTTGTTTGCGCATGTGCACACCCCATCAAGGACATTGAGGTGCCAGACTCATGGATCCATCTATAGCCACCAATTTAAATTTTGTTACTTTACTAAATAGGAATTACATAGAGCGGATATCGTCCCGAGAATTTAACTAAATACTAGATTTGTTAGGTGGTGAGAAACCGATTACGGGAGTTTCACTCAATTAAATTCCGCTTGTGTGCACACTATTATTGATGCATTGTTGATAGAGTTCATCGGAAATTAACAAGCCGTTAACCCGCGCATTACGTACAAACATCAAGATATTGGGTTTTGATATCAGCCAATAACAAGCGATCTTAGTTTTTCATATAGTTTTGAGAGTGATAAGGAATTGACACAGACATGAGACATGGACGGAACCAAAATAGATCAGTCAGCTCTTGAACATAGTGAGTGAGAAATGGGGAAATTATTTTGGTAATCGACTGAAATGCTGACATTTCAAAAGGAGCCTATCAAGGACACGTCAAATATAATCACAACAAGAATCACTCTGATGAGCTGTTTGAAATTGATTCTGAAATTTGAAGCGCAGTCTCTAGATCACTTAGGTAAGCATTATAATTTGTGTGTCAGCTTTTTGGGTCGCTTTGTGGTTTTTTTAAATCACGAAATCGTCCTGCAATGCTGAAATTTTAAATGGAGCCTCTTGGCGGAGAAAGCATTTCAACGTTCACAATAACCTTATCAGTGATTACACAGGACACGTTATATATAAGAAAAACTGGTGAGCTGAATGTTTTTTGGCAAACATGTCTATGTTCATCATTCGTATAATTCACATATCTGATAAATGTAAATGTAACTGTTTAATGATTTCATATCGTTTCCAAGTAAAGTAAGTAAAGTAAAGTAAACAAGGAATTTCACCTTGGATTTTCGTCCGACTACCCGGAGGTGTCGCGGACGTCGCCAGCCGTCCTGGCAGAGAATCGGAACTAGGTCTGACGATTTCGCTCGTGGCTTCCCATTGCCTCACGCCCCTGGGTTGAGAGCGATTTGGATTCACGTGATATCGAGATCAGAGGTGAACTGTCTAACGACAGGACAGGTATACAACACTTGATAGGATTTTGGCCCTAATCATTGGTGCCTGTCGGATTCGAACTGGGCTAAGCAGTACTCACACTGAATGTAAACAGCCAAAGGACTGATGCCGTAACTCGCTCGGACGACCTGTACTAAAAAAAGGGAGGTCTGATGCGATCCACGTGTCACGTCGTCAGCAATAACATGAGACAAAATGAATTCAGTTAATGATACAAGTAACCCAGCTATGAATATAGTGAAAAATAAGTGAATAGGTGCTGTTGAATTACCTACAGATCACGATCACTTCCACGTTCGTGTTTTTTCTCTGAATTTCCACTCAACAATTGCTTACGTCAATAGTATAACTTTTGGACAATTATTTACTGTAGGGTACGTGTGAAAACTTCCCCCATACTGGTGATATGGTAAGTTGGGATATCTGATACGAAAATAGTGAACGTATGAATGATCATTAGAGTTTTTTGTTGTTTACCTTTTTAATTCGTTTTCCGATTAAATTTTTTTATTTCAAACAACCTCTTCCTCTGTCATTTTAAGAGAGAACAATTCTAATGAACTTCAGTTGTGCCACTTTCAGCTGCGATTTCTCTGATGAAAATGGAAATGCTTAGTTATTTAAGTATGAATCTCATTCCGCGGGGCATGACGTGTCGACAAAAAATGTGCGAAGGAGTCACGTCTGGCAAACAGGGGATTTTAAGCTTCGCACTGGCAGCTGAGGCCAACATGTTTACCACTTGGCTGCGCTACTGGGTCACCGTTTATTCTCGTGGAATAAATCCCAATCGATCAGCTGTAAGACTTCGAAATACGTCAGAATCCCTTTCTTCCAATTATGAGTAACAATAATTGTTTCATAGGATGATGAACGTTGCTTATTTAGTGGTTAAAATACCTGTGTGAGAAGTTAAACGAGTGAGGTCATTCAAGCGTATGAATTAAGTACCTACATACTTTCAGGTTTATAGTAGAAAGATGTTTTCTTATTATTTATTCTAGACATACTCGTATATTGTATGGCGATCAGTTGCTTTTACATAGAAATCAAATTAAATTGTGTGTGACTAATAACAAAAATTTACACGACTGGTTATCGATGTCTAAAGATAATTACCATTAAAATAAGTTTGTGGTAATGATTTTTATATGTATACTTTTGATGTAGTGCATTTCATTGAAATTGTAGGAAATTTTCGCTCTTTATATTTTACTACTTCATTTTATCACAACTTGCACATATATTTGAAACTTCTTCTTTTTAATAACATCTCTACTTGTTGCTCTTAACAATATCGACGACGTTTTTCAAACTTGAACATACGAGTATTTTGTACAAAACACGAATGAGCTGCTCTATGGGACATTTCATAAACCAACAGCAATCAATGTTTGAAATTAGAGTATGATTGTCTACTCAACTCCTACTCTCACCATCTCGCGGCGCAGCCTGTTAAAGCGAAGCTCTTGGAAAAAATATCTCCACTGAGCTTACGATATGGGGAGCATAATACATTTACGCGTCCTAGTTTTCATACCTCTATTTTCCACCCTTAATTTCCATCATAATCCTTAAAATATACTCCCGTTTTCAATCCAAGATGAATCAGCTGGGTCAATGGGGGATGGGTAAGGGTTGTTTAGTTTCTACTAGGGAGCTCTGTAGAGTTGGCCACTCTCGGCTTAATTACTAGATAGTTCTGGGCAGCCAGAGTGAGCTCAGGGTCTTACTTGAACAATGCTTAAATGAAGGATTAAAGGATGGAAATATAAGTACAACCTCAACTTCAAAAGCGATGGTATCACGGTGTCTGACGAAGAGAGGCAAGTAGAAAGCCCTTTATCTGAGGCAAACCAACTCCTACTATGGTGCCAACAGCTATATACATCTTGGGTCACAAACGATAAATAAAACCCAATAACAAGTCTGAAGAGAAATTATTCACCATCGACAAAAGTCTGCGAGGGGCAGGGAAGCTATGTTTCGAACCCTTCATTTGGCAAGAAAAATCTCGAAAAAAGTTGTAGTCCCAGCAAAAGTAACTATACCTACCAAGTAGCCAAAAGGAGAAAAGTGAGGGAAGTCCTGCCTCGACCGACAATACACCTAGCAGCCGAACATCAGCAACGAAGAAAACTTAATTCACTTACGGTGGTTGTAGACCAAACTTCAGCCAATGGAATAATTCGCCCGTTCCACATACCTGTAATGTAGACAAAAACAATTATTTAAAATACTTTCTTCAAGCAGTAGGTAGTTACTTATCGTTAATATTAATTAGTGTTTTTATTCCTATGTCCTTACTACCAAACAAAAACGGGACAATATACCTCTATGGTTCTACAGCCAAATCATTTAAATGATTAATTTTACACATTTAAGTACCGAAGATGAAAAATTGCCAATGCAACCTACAAATATGGGATTCTAGCTCTGAGGAGGGGAGTTAGTAAACAGAGATAAAAGCTACGGCGGGAGGGGGCGGGGCACTCAAACGAATGACCCCTCGGGCGGACGGAGAAGATGGTGATGCCGGGATAATGATTCAACCTACTGAATTGGTTTAACAAATTATTTTACCTTTAAAGAGCGACATTTTTGCTAGTCATCATAGTAACGTTATAGTAATATTACTAGTTATAAAAACTTTTACTATTTATGATTTTACCTCCTTTATAACCAACATTCCTAAAATAAACCTGTTCCTTGTTCCAGCATCTACATGTGATATCTTGTCTCCCTCAATCCTAAAACATCATAATATTTAAGTCTAACGATAAACGTCATCCGTCCCCAACCACAGATACATCTCTTACGTGTCACTAATAACATTGCCAATGTTTAACAATTCCACAAAAATATTGATCTCTCCCGAAACCACATGCCCTACCCCAACACAAACGCGAACGTTTGAATGTGCAAAATGTACAGAAATTAAACAGAACAAATCGAACGACTATCTTCAGGTACATTCGGTTTTGCTCTCAATAACGATTACTCCTACACAATAGAATTTTGTTTTCAAGAGTTGCTTTTGAAATCGAGTTTTTTATGACATATCATGTTACTTGTTTGCGGACACGTTTCATACGTTATACCTAGGTTCATTAGATACGATGCAGTTTTATTTTACATCATTCAATTTCAATTGTTTTGCTCATGGATTTCAAAGTCCGTGTCGATGTAGAATGATGCACCATTGAGATATCAGGTTATGTTCCAAACTAAAATACAAGTAAAGTTATAAAGTTTAAGCAGTTGTATTTGTGACAAAGTCATCCTACCGTCTTTGGTAATCTAGAAGTAAATTCCGGTTTGTGGATACACAATGATCAGATGAAGGACCATCGTGGTTAATTTGTTTCCCAATCGATCTACGGAGGTTAAGTAAAAATGGAGTTAAGTAAATAATTCGTTCGTACCCAGAATACAAATGCAAGATATTCAAGCTTCTAGTTTCGATAATGTATCCACACACATGTACGTACACACTACGTATAATAAACAAAGGCCATTGATTTTCTAGACGGGGTATCTCAGGAATCACGAATCCTAGGTAAATATCAGATGTACTATGACTGTTCAAATCATGGGATATTAAATATCAAAACGATTATGTTGATCAATGTAGTGAATTGTGAAGGAAACTAAAACTACTATTCACAAGGAAATTCAAATTAAATTCGACATGAATGTAATCATGAAAAATGTCAAAACTGTATATAGAGGGTATGTTAATCACAAGTGGGGCTTACAAGTTGTAACACAGAAGCAAGACTGACTTAACAGGTTTTAAAATCTCCTCCCAAGTTCCTCTGGCGAATGTCAAGGAAGTGGTAATTTGTCGGAAGGGGAAAAATGTTGGGAAAACCGCTCATGGGAAAAAGGTTAGGGAATCCGGTGCCAGAGTACGGGTTTTTGAAAATTATTGACAAGTACAATAACGGGTTTGAATTGCTGAGGATATTTGAAAGAATTGTGTGCTTGACTACAAGTCCAATTATGGTGGTTATTGGGCAACATGGATTTTTCCCAACTTTCTGCAAATTTCAGATATTTCATTATTTTATACCAACTACCCTCCTCCCCCCCCACACACACATTTGCGAACAAATTAACCTTGTGCGTACTTCAGGCGGTCTTTGAAAAAACCATGACATTTTTTCGGAGGGGTTTTTCAGTTTTTCCGCAATAAATCGAAAACTACGCATTAACAAAAATTTTTATTATTGAATAATAAACCTAAAAACGACATTCACAACCGATCATATCAAAGATTTGTGATTGATTTTCCCAAAATGTTTTCTTTTCCGCCAAGTTTAATTAACGAATTGATTGATATTATAATTTATTTCCATATTTTCTTGATCTTGATTGTGTCAACGTAGGTACCTTATATTTTAACTTATCATCTTGATTTTAACTTATATTTTAGATTAAACGTTGGGCATTAAACATGTCAAGTGAGGAATATCACATTACTTTCTCTACCCAAATACAAAAGTACGGAAGTGAAGGGGTTGAAGGTTTTAGTTGAACACGATGCTTCATTTTTTTCATAGAGGTCGATGCAGTGATCCTAAAGATATAGCACGCATCCTCTCAGAACTAGAAGAAACGGATGATGGATCACAGGAAAACCCGTTTGATGAAGAAGGTGTCCCGAATTGGGAGCCTGAGGCTATTCTGTTGTTTCGGCCAATCTGTGTGAAAAAATGCGTTGGTACTTTTAATTTCCAAGCAAATATCGGGTCTTGCCTCATTTGGTTTTCAAGTTTACTTTCATTTAAAAAAATCGCCGCCACCAAGATTTTTTCTGGAATTTTTAAAATTCATTTTTCGTTTTTTAGTTTCAATAAGTATTGTACCTTCCTAATTCAAAATATTCATTAATTTTTAAATTTTATTCTTCGTTCATCAGTTTCAATAATCGTTGTGCCTTCCTAATTCACTCATGAAGAGGCAAAAAATTACCTCTTTGTGTGTTATTTTATACCCAACTAAGCTCCTTGAATGCAAGGGCATGAAACCAAGGAGACCCATCGGATCTGATGACAACAGCATTTGGATCTTGCTCCAGTTATTTCGTATTTGATACAAGATCTCTTTCCCCCCATTTTATTCGGAGGTTGACAAAGAACCTGAGATCTGCTTGGCGACGGCATCATGACATGGAATGCGGTCACCGCAGACGCTGATGCACCATGACTCGGGTGTTCGGTTTTACCTCGACAGGCACGTCTTCCACGACTGCCTCTGAACACCTCACCTCGATGTCGATTGTATTCTCCCGATCAACATAAATATGTCGGCTGTCCAGAGTTCCCAGCGGCCCGCAAAGGTTAAACGCACTGCCGGAGCTCTTTTTTGTCTACCAAATCAAGCAGAGCTGCAGCGAATTCCAGCAGTACCTATAAGCTACTAAATGAGAGTAGCTTTCCGACATTCAAACATTGGCCTTATTAAGATAGCTCATTTCAATCCCAGCCAACCCACCTGCCTCTTACAGGATTTTCTCCAACTCAATTGATCAACAACCCCTCACCCATTTAGTCTGTGAAGTGAATCATATTTCATCGATGCATTGGGACTCAATACGAGAAATTTCTGGTGAACTGTCTAGTTAATGTTCCACTTATATGTAATCAATAAATTATTTCATCTATTTAGTGTAAATAAATTAATTTATCTTATCTGTGCCAATGGACCAGCAAGGGTTAGAAGGTTTGTCTTCATTCTACTTAATTATAAGAGACGCTTATTTACAAAAACGGCAGGATGCCCGATGACACAACCCAATTCCTATTCTTGTCAGAAGGAAAGTCTGCCAACTTCTGTTGACTCTGAGGTCGCCTGTATGTCGGAAACGTTTGACTATAACTTGGGCAGGTTGAAAGGGTCGTTAAATAAACATAATTTCGAAATGTTCCGCATTTCTAGGAGAACATTTTGGACAACTCAATTTCAAGTTTAAGTTGAACAGCATTGTTTACTTCCACTGGATAAGATCATGCGGAAAGAATGGATGTACCGTCTAAATGCAGGAATCGACGCTTTGTTTGAATCAATTATAGCTGCTACGTAGCAATACTTTTTTACGAATTCATAATGAAGTGGTTGTTGTTGTACAAAATTTGTTAAGTTGAAAACTACATGGCTCGGAAATACTTTTAATTTGTATTGCAAGGATTCATTGAAAGAAATAGGAAACCCGAAGAAGTAACATGAATGTTGGTGGAATATTTTCTCTCCCCGTCACTACGGTGACGTGAGACACCAACCTCATCCAGTCACATAACACCCCCATCTTCCCATCCGCCCGTCACTCATCCTCTTCTGGCTGCTCAAGCATTTTGTACGCCCGAGTGGCTTGCCCTTCAGCAGCTGAACCGAACATAATCAGTAGGGTAGGGACTAACCCCTCCCAACAACTCGTCACCCTCAGGGGTACATATCTACAACTTGTAGCACCACCGCCACTTGTCAACACTATTGACAGAGACCAATCGTTCAATGGTGCCTGTTTTTCGTTTTCTCTGGAATTTCACAGTGTGTATCGAATAGAAGAACAGTAGGGTTCGTACGTCAGGAACTTATCAAAGCAAAACACCAAGATTCAATATTTTAGTACTAAATATCCCACTCTTTTAAGGAACTAGATTATGGTTAAACACGTATGCTTTAAACTTCATTACTATCCGAAAATTCTTAGTTCTTTACTTTTGTAACGTGCAAACACATTTTAATTTAAATAGATAGTTCAATATCGAACAAGAGAGTTCATACAATGCAACGTAGATAATAACTCATATTCAACTAGATGCTTGGCGACTAGCGAAGTTGAGCAAAGTTTAGCTTGCGAAGTACTTGTATGGATGACAGCACTGGTAATGTCTTCGGTTGAGTAGTTCTCGCTTCGGTAGGGCGGACCCCTCTCCAGTCTTGGGGGCGAAGCAATGATGGGAAGCAAGGAAATCCGACCGAATTCCGATTCTCCTTGAGTTGATCTGGTAACACCCACGGCGGTGGTTGCACAAAAGGCCTCACCCTTTTACATTTACTTTCATATAAAGTAGGCAGATCAGCTGAATTGAGAAAACTGACAAATGATCGAGTTGAAACATTTGAAGTCCGGCCGTCGACGTACAGAAAGTGCTTTTCCCGTAGCGATTGCAACAACGATATGTCCGACTTGAAATTACAAAACCGTCTTCCCCTTTAAGGTTGACCAAGATCGGAAGATTTAAGGATGATAAAATTATGCATGATGGATTTTACGTAAGAGCGTGAGAAAACTGAACTGTTGATTTGTGAGTAATGAAACTCTCAGGGAGCCGTGTTCAACTTGCTAATGAGGATATTGTGAGTGAAACTGGTGAGGTAGCTGAACATGTAACTACGAGACCGCCTCATCCATCCTATCTACCGTGCAACCATATTTCACTT
Organism: Creontiades dilutus; assembly: GCA_031894815.1. Classification (NCBI taxonomy): domain Eukaryota; kingdom Metazoa; phylum Arthropoda; class Insecta; order Hemiptera; family Miridae; genus Creontiades; species Creontiades dilutus. The sequence goes on along the minus strand of JAVIWC010005236.1, from coordinate 429,184 downwards.
GTAACAGCTACATTTACTTTTACTCCTTCATATTCCCATGTATTTGGGAAAAAACGCTGCAAATTCTTTCACTGGGTTTTATTATTCAATTGGCTTGCGTTCATGATTTCAACTTAGCTTTTGAGCGTGCGTGTTTCACAGGTGGTAGAGCGATTATTGAATTTCAGGAGATATGCATAGAGAACGTAAATCTGTTCTCAACCAAAATAGCTATTTGGATTGATCAGTTGATCATATTTGTGTGCCTCCTGAAATTCAATAAACTCTCTATTTGCTGTGAAACACGCACACTACAAAGCTTAGTATAAATTCAAATCATGAACGCAAGCCAATTGAATTGAAAGAATTCGCAGCGTTTTTTTTGGTTATGAATGCTTCAACCCGTGTATCAGAACTCCAGTATCCACATTGCTGCATCACTACATCACTACGTCACTAGGATACTGCTATCAAAACAAAAACAATGGATCCACAAAGTGATCAAAACAAAAACAGTAAATAACCGAAATAACGCAAACGTTGGCACCATAAATCGGGCCATACATCGGGAATGGTTTGACCAACGGACCTGGGGAGGGGCTCATTCGATTCCTCGTGGAAAGTTCATTAAAAAGAGTCAAAATTTAGGCCGCCTTGACTTTTTTTGAGGTTTTTAGGGATTTTACAAAACGTTGACAACCCTTAAAGGGCACTTTAAATTAAGTGAGAGAGCTGGCTCAAGGATTGGGGTGTCATGATTTTTCCTGAAAATTTCAGATATTTTGCTTAGCCGTTTGGGAGAAATCGTGCGTACGGCGAAAAATGGAAAAATTGTTATTGCAGATTCGAATTCTACACCCTTTGAAACGTAAACCATGAAATTTTCAGGGGGCTTTAGAATTTGTTTTTTTCAAGAGCGATTACAATGGTTGATTATTGAATAATAAACCAGAAGAGCTGGTAATTTTAACACATGGGTTTTGTTATTTAGAGGTAGCTGGTATAGATAGATCACTGAACTGTAGATAATTATTAAACTTAGTTTTTGTCATAATCTAAACATAACGGATAGATACCGATACGCAAACAAGTACGGGTGTTGAATGTGCCAAAAAATAAAGTGAAAACGTGGTCAATGGTGCATTATCCGAACCTCTCGGACTTTCATATGTTGTCTTGCCCATTTTAGGTGCCACACAAAGAGACCCATTTACATTTCAGCAAGCTTGATGGTTTGGGAACGATATTAGCCATGAAGGCATTCAGCTGACCACTGATCTCCATCAATTGTAACTGACTTCTAGGGGTCCAAAGACGTTGGGAGACTGTGCCCTAAATGCAACGCCGTGAAAACCAGCCATTACTAGAAAAACACTCAGTTTGTTGACAAGAAGTAGTAGTTTTTCACAAACATTTCAAGATTTTTAGCGTTAAATCGATTTTGATCTAGTTATCATTCTGTTACTGATATTAACTAACCGTCGAAATCGATTCAATGCTGGAACTTTTTCAATTTTTGTGGAAATAGACAACATTTTCTCCTACACACTCTGTGTTTTTCTTGACAAGGGTTTTCACAATGTCGCTAACATTGTCCCTTAGTACGAAACAGAAGCTGATATCAAAACTTGTAGCTCTGAACACGATAGGTATTCCATAGTATTTAATATCTTCATTGAAGAGCCCTTAATTTACCTCAATTCATCACGCTATCATATAAATTCTCAAAATTGTAGGTTGCCGATTAAAACTCATTTAACGAGGAAAAATAAAAGGCCTACCTACGATTTTTCGTAAATCGAAAAACTCGTTCAAAGGAACACCTGAAATAAAATTCCACAGCAACTACATTTGCTGATACGACCCTCAAATGATGCTAGGCGATTTTTACTGTGCAACCATGTTCGCATTCTCATTCATGTTTCCGTTCCGCACTCAGTCAAAGTTCGGGCCCTTGGGGAACGTAGAGCGATTCGGGTGCGCTCTTTCGATTTTTTCAAGGCACATCTATCAATTAAGGACATAAAAACAATGGTGTTATTCCAAAACATTGTTAGTCCTTTGTTTGAGCGCTCCCGTTAAGTAACCATAAAGAGCTGTAATCATGTTTATACGGATTTAATTGTTCTGTTCAGATTGGTGGTCTAAACGCTCGCTACTCAAAAAATAATTCAATATACTAGATCAATCTTAATTAAGTATAATTGAAAACTGTGACAAAACTATTGTCCCAGCGTTTTGCATATAAAACACCATCAAATGTTAAAATAGGTAAAACCTACAAAGAGAAATGAAAAGATACTATGAGACTAGTTGATACCGACAACGCGTAATGGCGCCGAATGTGGCGTAACCATCGAGTAGCCGTGCTAAGGGACACGGGCGGAGGTTAGCTAGCCTTTCGGAATATTTAAAATGCTCCTTAAGATTTTGTTTCTAGATGGAGTACCCTTTTTCCCAGCGAGATGGTTCTTGACCTTCAAAAACAAATGGAAATCTTCATCGCAAGATGTCATCATCAGATTTTAATTTGCTTCCGGAGCTCAAAGAAGTAGGAAGAAGGAGCTCAAAGCTACTCTTACGAGAATGCTTCGATAATAAACATTAATCAAAAACGGAGGTGAAAAATAGACTTTCTAGGTAGACGGGAAGTTGGTTTCATGGTGGAACTAAGAAGTTTTCAATCGTTATTAACAATGTTAGAAAAGTAGTTGAATGTTATAGAGTATAAATACTTTTTAAAGGGTTTTTGAAAATATTTAAAACGCAGGAAACTTGCTTTTCGGACAACTCTCTAACCGGCTAACCAGTGCATTGTTCATGAGAACTAGTTCATTATCTCAAAATCGAGTAAAGTGTTAGAAACTGGTTCCTGTACTATGTGATCCAGTGAGTTGACCCGTCGTTGCGGATAATTTAGAACATACCTTTTTGAAAAATCTAAGATCACCCACTGTTGCTCCATTCAAGAATGAAATAAGCTTCATCTCACTTCACTGATCAGGGTATGCAGTCTTAAACATTCAAATTCCAGTCGTTATGGTTGAATATGAAATATTGAAAGCTCACTTGACTGATCAGTAAAGGATTGAAGTCATTAATATCTTGAATGTAGCACCAAATAGAGCTTCTTGCATCGTGGGTTGATAGCGGGAAATCGATATGCCAATGAGTCTGCACAGCTGGTCCCCATTACTCCTCGATATGCAACTGCTACCCTCTAATGAAGCTCAATTACAAATATAATCATGGGTAGTACACAAAACAAATTTGCCCTAAACACACCAGGGTGATTAGAGCTGCTCCTTCTATGAGCATTCTATACATACAGAAATCATAGGTTCCATTTAACAGTACTTGGCTCATTATCTACTCGGTCAATTACTGCATACATATTCTATTTATTTTTTGATTTAGCTGTACTACCTAATACTTACCCCACTAACGTTGAAACATACTCAACGGTCATGAAAAGTGTTAATCTATTATTAGAGTATTTTTATAGCCAAATTTAGCAGCAGGGGATTGTACAATTGAAAAAAGTTTGAAATTTGAGCGTTGTCACTAAGAAAACTAGTTCATTTGCCAGTTGAATTCCAGCTTCGTGGGTTGAATTGAGAATCCAGTACCAAGAGGGGATCGGAGAAGCTTTGCACTTGAATAGTATTCAATAACCTATGTAACAGATGGGCTGACGATTAGCTCGTTCTCTTGGTACGAGCCTATTTCATAACGATAGCATCATTTCATATTCTTTCATTAATATGCTTAGATGCTGATATAATAAATCGCACATTCTTGTCTTGTCAATTAGTTTCAAAGCCTCATCGATCATTTGAGTCAACGGCTTTTATCTGAAGAAAATGAGACTTTCGATAGGTTATGGTAAAATACTGGAATCTATCTAGCACGTCCCTGAGGTTTTGGCTATTGCCCTCCAGTGATAATTTTTCAAGTTTTGTTTCTGAAGTCTACTGCGACCCGAAATCTCTTTTTAAGTTGTAATCCTAACACATACAATTGACATCGGGCAGTTCCAGAGGCTCTTAAAGCAACGAACGATGCCGTTCCACTATTAAGAGTAAATTTTGACGAATTTACTGTCTTCAGCAAATAAAGAGATGTACTAATTAAGTAATGACGTATTTCACGTTGTTATTGAAAGTCAAATGGTTACCGTCTAGGCTGAAAATGTCAGCTGGTATTATTAACAATTTTGATAGATTCTGATCTTGAGTTTCTCTTTGTTAATAAACTGTATTGGTCTGGTGACAAATTGGAATTCTAAACAATCGAATCGGTGGAGGTTTGAGTTTCTTATTGTAGAGGTAGTTGGACGTTGATTATTTGGGATTTAATTTCGTAACAACTACTGGAGAGATTTGAACCAATTTTAGTGGTTTTGTCCACAGAATTGTTTATTCCAAATCATTCAAATGAACTTGAAAAAATGGGAAATTTTTCATAGGGGGAATGATGACATTGCGATATCTATTCTCAGTTTAATCTACTGCAGTTGAAGATGTGAATTTGGTTTGATCTAAGGTGTAGAAAATATAGAGGTACATAAGCGTTTGGGCTCATTAGATCGTTCAGGTCAAGTTTTTATCAGCTCGTAACATCCATAGATCCAAATATAGACTTGTTCGTTCTTTCGTCATCCATACCGTGGAAATACGGTGTAAATAAGGGATTTAGGCCGTTCTTCGATAGTTTGTCGGTGATTCAAATTTAATGTTCGGGTTTTGGTATCGGTCCTAATTTTGTTCGAAAAGCCAGGGGGTAAAAAAGTTTGAGGGTCACAATTTCAACCTTTTATGATTATTTCCTCGGGCTTGAGGTATTCGGATCGTGGGTGTGCTTTGGCAGTGCTACCGGCCAAATTCTATATTGGGTGCCAAAACAAGCTTCAAGCGGAAATTGTTGTGAATTAGTAACAAGGTTACGGAAATATAACCCCTCTCAACGATATAAGCACCCTCTTACGTTGTGGGGTTACGTCGCTTCTAATTCGGAAGTGAAAGCTCCGAAGGTCACATCACTCTGATAATTGTCTTGATCGACGTGATCACGAAACCGTAACCCATTCGATCTCACTGTTTTATATTCCTAAACCAGAGGATTATCAGCCTTACATTATCCCTTCGAAATTCCAGAGGTTACAAAGGGTGTTAAGCTGGATGAGGTTGAAAGTGATTTGGCTGAGACGGATTCAGTGGTGGAGGTGGGAATAGAGGGAACAGAGGGCTCTCGTGGCTCACCTTACAGTACTTGGTTTGGAGCTTGCCGAAGCAGTTGCCCCATTTGTATTAAGTTGCCCAGGTGGGAGACGTATATCAATTGGTCCCATATTTCTAAGGCATTTACGTGAACTATATCAATCCCAATCCTTTAACATATTACTCCTTAACATTAGAAAACTTAATACAGCTCGATTATTGTGGCAGGAGTAATGATCGATAATTTAAATGATACCAATTAAATAACACTTGAAGTGAAGTGAGGAATAATAGAGGAGAAGAAAATAATGTAAACTATAGGAAACAACGAGGGAGAGAATTGAGGTAAATGGAGTCAGAGGTCGTAAGATGTTCCGCAGTCGGTTATGTTGATAAGAAAGAGGTCGACAGACGACACCTTTCTCCGACCAGAACGGGAGATAATGAAGGAAGTGCGGCGCCTCTCGTTGTCTAGAGATCTCATAACGGTCTCCTGATGTGAAACTTGATACTTTTTCCGAGATGAACTGTGCGAATTAAAAATAGAAGAAAGAAGAACACCGTTTTTCTATGAGAGAGTTATTAGAATATAAGGAATGATGCCTTCCATTTAGCTGTAAGTTGATTACTCTAAGGAGTGTGCATGCTGCAAAGAGGCTCTTTCTAATGTCGGTTCATTTAATTCTGAAACAAATGGAGATACCGATTCGGACAATAAACAGCCGTGCTAATTACAGGTTCCATCAGATTTCAGCCATACGTGAAGTTGAAAGCACTACGTATCCGTGAAAAGCACCAGAAATCAGAACAATGTTGAATTTGACTTTATAAAGAAAAACGAGCATTAATACGATTACAAAGACAGCACGGAAAGGAGAAGTTGCAGGGTTGACAGATGAGGCAAGACCAATGACTGCGAGAGCTTTTATACAGTAAGTGCTACATCAGCACTTCTAGTAACTTCGTAAATAAGTAATGTTTGAATAAGTAAGTATGTATGTGAAACAGTTTGAGTGGGATTTCTCAAGTTGAGTTCATGTAACACCAAGAGTTGATAATACTAATTTCCGGAAAAAACGCTGCAAATTCTTTCACTGGGGTTTATTATTCAGTCGGCTTGCGTTCATGATTTGAATTTCTACTAAGCTTTGGAGTGTGCGTGTTTCACAGGATAGGGCGATTATTGAATTTCAGGAGATATACATGGAGCACGTGAATCTGTTCTCGACCAAAATACCTATTTGGATTGATCAGTTGATCATATTTGGGTGCCTCCTGAAATTCAATAATCGCTCTATCACCTGTGAAACACGCACACTCCAAAGCTTAGTATAAATTCAGATCATGAACGCAAGCCGATTGAATAATAAACCTCAGTGAAAGAATTTGCAGCGTTTTTTTAGTTATTTCACTTTTACGATGGTTACGTGTTTTTCATCTCGTGTCATTAAACTGGTCATAACTCCTTTAATATACAAATAGACTCAAATTTGAGGGTACCATTGAAAAGAGCGTTAAAGACTTTCCGCCTCGTGGAAAATAAACTTCGGTGAAGTAATTTTCATATTCGAAAAAATAAAGCAAATTATTATTTCCAAATTTTGTCAAAAATTACAGTTTTTTTTAATTTAGCTAGACTACTAATTTGTATTCACTTCTAATGAAAAGCGCAATCACCTGTCACTTACCAAGCAAACGGGTTGAAAAACTCAGGTTTTCAACTCCCAGTTTGGAACGGATTCAGCTATCCAGGATAAAAAATTATATTTGGAAGGAAATTCAGCTTTCTGGGATTTAGCACCATCACTTTTACAATCATCAGATGGAAATTTATGAGTGTAAAGGTGATGATGCTGAACCCCATAAAACCGGATTTTCAAAGAAAAATCCTTCACTTTTTCATACTGACGTCATTTTCTCCACTAATTAGCAAAGTATAGTTACAATTTATCATACCGTCAGAAAGCTGAGATTTTCAGGTAGTTTTGCTTGTTGAGAGACTGACGGTGGAGTTGTTGATTGCCGGTAAAAAAAATTGCCTGAAGATGATATATCAACTTTCTTTTGAACGGTTTCATGGCACGAATTTGAGTTTATTTTGTAGATTAAAGGAGTCAATCATCTTAGTGATTAAGGTTAAAAATATCAAGAAAAACATTTGAACAGTAAAGTGAATCGGAAACGAGGCCTCTCAAAAAACACTAAGGAGGACTTTTTTCTTACAAATTAGTAGTGGAAGCGACCTTGAAGTAATCTGAACTTAACTTCAGACACCCTGTAGTTATACGCAGAAGGAAACTTCTGCAACTAGACTTAGGAAACTTGGGGGTTGTAGAATATCAAACGGTACCTGGCCGGACGCAAATCGAAATCCACGACAGAGGAAAGGGAAAGTACTACAAGGAGAAAACAAGGACGCTAGGGTAGATCTATTAGATTATTCTAGGGGAACGCCATGTGGGCGGGCTTGCTACTAAAAGGGACATATATTATTAAGGTGTGTAACCTTCCTTCGCCACACAATACCACCCCTCCCTCTTCCGATAGTGTTCTGCTTTCCTCCTTCTCCTCACATCTTTGTACACTGTCTAATGGAAGCATTTAAATGTATTGCCGACCCGCGCGGTAATTCTAAGATGCCTTAGCAGCCTCACGACCGGCTACAAGTTTAATTTACCAGGGAACTGTGTTGGTTTGGTTTATTGCTTTCGAGTCTACCAGGGTAGTGGAATCATTGGGATCACTTTAGCTGAAACTAAGAATGGATCTCTAAAAACTGTGCCTTCAAGTTTCACATTCGTTTGTTCGCTTGTACATACAACAGTCAGAATGAGTAAACTACTCCCGTTCTCAGGAATTGTGTGTCGTGTCTTATGAGCGACATGGAATAATTCGGTGTTGCCCACACCAAATTCAAATTACGACCAAACATAAAATTCTTGTGACAATAATAGCTGCTGGGTCACTACGGTGTTCATTACATTTAACTGTTACCATAATGAAGGCAATGCCAACATAAATGTGCATTCAAAATCAACTTGAAGGAGATCGAATTTCTGAATAGGATGATCGACGAGGCCAAACTTCCTCTTGCTTTAAGATGTAAGCAGTCCAACATTAAAAGGGAAGTTCAACCCTGCATGAAATAATATCATTCTTACGTGGTATTGTGTTCTATGATGTGGAATTACTAGTTCCAGTTAGGGATCCGAGATCGATAATCCTTTCATCCATAATTCGATCCATCGATTCTCGTGGAACAACATTGCGATGATACGTAAAAATTAAAAAATAATGGTTATTTATTAATCAATTTATCTGGTGTACGAATAATGGATGAATGGATACATCAGTCTGATTTGGCAATATGGTTGTTCCGTCTGGGGTACGGCTAGCAAAACTCAAATAAAAAGGATACTAGTTCAACACAATGAAGCGCTTCGCCTCATAACAGATGCACCCCGGTATATCAAGAATACTGTTCTCCATAAAGATCTATACATCCCAAAAGTCAAAGAAGTTATAAGAACCAGCTTGAAACGACTACACACAATTTCAACGCTATTCCATAACCTACTGACATTGTGGGAAAATGAACAACCAAGAAGACTGAAACGGAAGAGAGCACCTGACAAACTAGACTGATGTGAACACAAACGTTTCCTTCTATTACATCTTGTTGTTCTATCGTTATTTTTATATCTTGTTATTCAATACAATATTTATATAAATTATTCTCCTAAACTATCATACTTACCAAGTGTTATTAAGTCATCTATAATTTAAGAGGGACTGCTGCTGAGCAGTAACCCCATTACACGTGTCAACGTACTTCTGTACCAATGAAATTCTGTGCTATCGAAACCCAATGTACATTATAATACAAAAAGTTTGTTCAAATAAAAAAAAAAAAAAAAAATCCTCCAACAAGCCTGTATTCAATTATCTCTCGATTTTGGCAATCTGTTTCGGAAATGTGTCGTTTAGGCTGTAAATAGACCGGGTGGTATTCATTTAAGAAAAGTCTATCAATAGAAAACAGAAAATGAATTGAGTTATTTCGACCGATCGATATTTATTATGCCGAAAACAGCCAAAAGGGATTTTTGAAGCGACGTAACTTAATTCACATTTTCAAAAGTCATTCGATCGCTGAGTGGAGTACTAAGAGACCACAAAGAAGAGCAGCTTAATGCGGGATGGTGCGGGGATGATGGTTTTGGGAAATCACGCCTGATTTTGATTTTGAAAATCGCACCGCGCGTCCTCCCCAGTGAACGGGCAACTATAAAGAGACTCGGAACAAATCTTCCTCTGACCCACGTTAGCTTTCGGGCATGAGACGAAAGTCAGTTAACCCGGGGGCCTCTCAAACAAACAACTCAACAAATTTCTCCATGACCCACGTTAGTTTTACCGTTTGCTTGTTCCAAATTTTCCTTTTCCGACTCTCATATGTATTTTTATCATTTAAATTATACAGGAGTACAATACAGTTCTTAGCGTCCGCTCAACACACCTTCAACTAACCTTTCGGTGGGTTCCTTCCGCCTTTTGTTATCCCGGCATCACCACTTTTCCGTCCGCCCGAGGGGAGTCAATTGTGTACCTGCCACCTTGGTAAAAACTAGCCTCTCTGGTGCTCTGGTTGAATCTACAGATTTTTCCAGGGAGTTGGTTAGGCTTAGTAAATACCGTTTATGAACACAGAATGCGCTCGCGTAAACCCTTGTTAGCCCCCCCCCCCAGCCATAGCTTTCATCGCTGTTTACTGGCTCCCCTCCTCTGAGCTAGGATCCCATATTTGTAGGTTGAATAGATAATTTTTCATCTTCGGTACTTGTAATGTGTAAAATTAATCATTTAAATGATCTGGCTGTACATATGTGCCCCGTTTTTTTTCTTTGTACAGCACGAATTCAGATAGGAAATGAGTGATTGGCAAGTGACTTCAGATCGAAGACGGGGTAAATATTGTTTTCACCAGAAGGGTTGAATTCATTTGAAAGTCGTTCTGATCAACAGGGGCACCAAGGGAAGGTTGCATGAGCACAAGACGGTTGAATCAGTAGTTATGCAATGACCGCACAACTGAAGAGTCTTGCGGGTGAGGTATACTCTCTTCAGCGTTTTCTTTCCTCAACTTAGACAATCAATTGTGGTCGGCACAGTTAGTTACCTACCTTTCTACTGCTTTCTAATTGTATGTACTTGAGAAGTTATAAGTCATTTCTTTCCTTCGTATCAATGCGTTTGATGAATAGGGAGGATAATCTTGTCATAGTATTCAGGTAACGCATATTGTGCAGTGTAATTGAAGAATTCGACTCGTAAGCTACGGGTACGGTATATTTCGTGATAAATCCGAGTAATAAGATTAATATAAGATTAAAAACTATTCATCACTCTCAAAAACCTATCCAGGCTCTGTCGCATCGTAGGAGTTATAAGGTTTGAAATGTTTCAGCAAAAAAATGATAATGCCTTCAGGAACACTTAATGAGTGAGAGACAAATTATTATATTTTTGAGGGGTCAACCCGTTTTAAATCTCAAGATCAAGAACGACCTAGGGATTTCGTTACATTCGAGGACGGAACCATCTTCAACCTTCTAATTGAGGTTCTCGTATTTCCAAGAAATTTCCGGTGTTCGTCAGACCGACCTTAAGGTGCTAAACTGAAGGATATGGCCCATTATACTCGTGTGATTCGATGAATTTCTATTTGTTCATGAATTCATCGTTTCTGCCATATATGTTATCTAAACAGTAGTTGTTATTTGTGTAAAATTAATCAAGTTGGTAATCGTTTATTTCGCCGTAAAATCAGTAATCAACTGGAACGATCGCTCCCGCTTTCGAGCAATCCCATTCCTCTCCCTTCACCGCCTCGCGTCTTCCTTTCCGACTGCTAACTTCTGTGTACATACCACGTACTACCTGCTACTACCACCATATCAATAAATCTGTTTAGTGAAGTCAATAAAACACTCGTATTATTTATTGGTCTCAATATCATTTAATCATAATATTTCAACCTGATCAGAAAATCAAAGTCAGAACGAAAATCCGTAAGTAGCGCTGAGTTACTCCCAATGCAATGCAAACCTAAAGGCCTCACCTCATGATGCCTTGTAGTTTTATGTTGAACTGGTTGCTCCCGACTTTCAATATGCATCCATCATCCGAGAGCGTGGCTATTCCTAGAACCTTGAGCTTCACTTGTTTATCTCAATAAATTTAATAATGCATGGTATGCATTGAAGCGTACACCGATTGGAGAATCGAGCGATTGGAAGACATACCTATTCTCAGTCGCCTTTGCACACGACGAGAAAAGAGGGGCATTGAGATAAGAGAAAATAAATGAAAGGATATAAAATAAACGACGAGAGGAGCGAACCGGAAGAGATGGAATGGGTTAGGAAATGAAAGGAAGTCGGTCATTCACTGGATCGCAGTTCTGGGGATCCGAAAAGCCCGTATAAGAAGAAGTAAGGGCACTACGAAGTTATAAGTCACAGTAACCCTTCTCCTTCAGTAATTAATTTTACCTTCTATGATTATGGTAATACTAAAATGCATAAACGGAACTTCAATTCACTAAACTAAATTCAAAGCTGATTTTGATGTACCCCCGGGTACGTTCGCTTTCAACATTAGCGTCAGTTTTACTGAAAACAACAAAATTGAATAAAAACCATCGAAATCATATTTGTAAGAAGTGTGCATACTTCAAACATCGGCACTGTAATGTGGATGGTAAAGGATTCAACTAAATATACAGTTATGTTTATTGTTAATTTTTTTAAGTAGCTGAACCCAAGAAGTTCAAATAATACGACGAACTCTCGGGATACATAATTAAATAAATCTTCCGAAAAGCTGATTTTGAGGTACGCACCGTTTGCAAATTCACTTGAGCTAGCTGTAAAACATTATGAAAATCTCTGAAATTCTGTAAGGACATATTTATTCTTGTCAACCACCCATGTTCTATGAGAACAGCAAAATTATGGAAAAAAGATCTTGTTGAACCCAGTTCCATACGGTCAAAAGTTGAGTACAGCATAAACATTTTGATACGGAAAATCAAATTGGGCAATCGTCGCAATTAAGTACGTACCAATCAAATATGTTAGTAATCACAACAAGATCATCTGATTTCTAAATACATTCCGATTCATTTTGGTTTTGTTATTGTTTGATTGTGGGCCTGTGGAGGTACTGCACATCCTTGAGGTTTTTGTAAAAAAGCAGAACAGTTTTCCGTGACAAAAGAAAATAATAAGCCAAAATGTATGAAGATATTCAATTCCTTGTACATCGAAAGAGGCAGAAGATACTGAGAGGTAAATTTAGTCTAGAGAGAATATTATTCACGTCAATATCCACGGAAAATTATTCTCAATATAGTTTGTTATTATTGGGCAGCATTCACTCTTTCTAAATAGGCCGAATAAGCATGTTGCCCCATGTCTCAACACATTAGAACCTAGACAAAACGAATATCTCGGGAATATCCACCATATAAACATCATACGGAAGTGGGCTCTCACATTAACGTAGCTATTTGAACAGATTCATCGAAAAGACTCATTTGTTCTTGATATCGTGAATAATGAAGTGGACAAAATAAAAATATAATAAATAAATAATCCTCCAACAAATCATTACAACAATAATTATTAGCAAACAGTTGAAAACCGAATTGAATGAAGAAATTTAATGAGGTTGTTCAGTATGCTGTAGTAATTTTGAAGAATAATAACGTTTCAACGAAATAGAATGCACCGTCTTCATAGGAAACACACATCTATTCAAACATATGGTGAATAATTGAAAAAAAAACAAAAAAAAAAACGCTGCGAATTCTTTCACTGGGGTTGATTATTCAATTGGCTTGCGTACATGATTTGAATTTCTTTCTTGAATTTCAGGAGGCACACAAATAAGGTCAACTGATCAATACAAATAGGTATTCTGGTTGAGAACAGATTTACGTGCTCTATGCATATCTCCTGAAATTCAATAATCGCTCTATCCCCTGTGAAACACGCACACTCCAAAGCTTAGTAGAAATTCAAATCATGTACGCAAGAAAATTGAATAATAAACACCATTTGCATTTGAATTTGCAGCGTTTTTTTTATGGTTATCAGAATGCGTCAACCCGTGTATTGGCTACAAAGCCCTTAAGGATTTCACTCCAGTATCCACATTCCTACATCACTACGTCACTAGGTTACTGATATCAACACAAAAACAATAATGAACCAAAATAACGCGAATGCTGGCATCATACATCGGGTCATAGATCGTTAATGGTTTGACCTACGGACCTGGGGAGGGGCTCATTCGATTCCTCGTGGAGAGTTCTTCAAAAAGAGTACAAATGTGGGCCGCCTTGACTTTTTTTGAGGTTTTCAGGGATTTTACAAAACTTTGACAACCCTTAAAGGGCACTTTATTTCAAGTGAAAGAGCTGGCTCAAGAATTGGGGCGTCGCCGGGCCAACATGGATTTTTCCTGAGAATTTCAGCTTTTTTGCTCTAGCCGTTTGGGAGAAATCGTGCGTACGGCAGACGGACGGAAAATTTGTTTAGCAGATTCGGATTCTACACCCTTTGAAACGTAAACCATGAAATTGTCAGGGGGGGCTAGAATTTGTTTTTTAAAGAGCGATTACAATGGTTTATTACTTATTGAATAATAAACCAAAACACAGTTATCCTCTGATTAAAAAAAACGTATGGAGCACCAAAACATGAGATTAGTCTGATGTTACTGTGACGCAGTCCTCCCTGTGTAGATGTATTTCAATTCATATCTTTTTCATTTGAGATGAACGGCCTTAAGCCGTAGATAACCGCTGCGTTAGCCCGTTAGGAAGTCAGTGTTACTATATCCCTCCGTTGTTCGGTAGGACGGAAGCGCTGGAGCTGTGATACAATGGTTCCTTGATTGTTTCAATCCACCGCGACAAAAGGAAAGCTCACCCGGGGCCTCACTCTGCTGTCTTTGTCGCCGCAGGGCTCAAGTTCGAGGCTCCTGACTGATTAAGGTCTCCTCTGTGCGAAACTTCCACGACAACCCTCCCACGCTCCTGGTGGTATATATACGTGTAATATATATATATATAGCTGCAGACTAGGTCACCCATGCATCCCCCAAGTTTACACTTTCTATTAAGTCGTGAAAATCAAAACGCTTCTTGCCGATGACATCCTACCTTCATTATTGAATTACTATGATTACCTATATTTTCTGCCAGAACACAGGCCTTCAGAAGGGCAAAACCCTAATGCACCCCATCCTTAAGACCTTGCTATTAAGTAAATTCTTAATTTCGTTCAAATCTTTCCTATTCACACAATAATTATTCTCCTTTTTTTGTTGGTTTCACTGGCTTTTGGATGTTCGATGAGAAACTCCGCGGTTTTCCGAACGTTTTATGCTGTTTGTTAAGATACGATCAGCCTATAGTAGTTCACCTCGAAAAGAACAAAGCTGGAAATTTAAGAGCTCTAGCGGAGAATGTTAACATTGCTTATTAGTAATAAGGTCAATTGGACATATTGGTGGCGTGATAAGTTTTATTTAATTGATAACTAAGGTTTGAATTTTACTTTGAGATATACTCGATAATGTAAGTGTCGTTTCACCTTGTGCCAGGATGAGTTTAGCCACTTCAACCATTAAAGCATGTCGCTTCAAGTTGTTCAAAAGGACTGCAGTTAAAAATGAGCTCCCCTTATTGGTGAAGGAGAAAATTCAACCATATAAGGAATCCAACACAGAACTTTCCTCCTGACGAGAATCCAATCCCAATTTTCACCAATTCCATCAATCTTCTGGCTAATTATTTCATTCCATTCCTAAAATTCATCCACAACCACTGGTTTCACTTCTTAAACAACTAATTCACACACGGACACCCAATACAAAAATGTTGCTCACGGTTTGAATGCATTCCTTCCTTTGCTTTGTTTTTCAATACCGACTCATGAGTGGGTACATATTTGATTCCAGTCTATTTGCATTCAGAAGATGACTCAAGCTCATATTCTCCAGAAAGATTTCGGCCTCTTTGGATCCTTGTGTTAATGAAAGATGTTGCTGAACTAAAATTTATGTAGCAAAAATCACTCAACACAGAACAGCATGTTTCTCCAGAAAAAAATGGATTTAGAATCTAGGTCTGTTTTCTTTTAATTTCTCATTTAATTACTTGCTTCTTTTGAAACTGAGGCCAACTAGCTCTTTATAAAGCGTTTCGTCTAGAAATTTGTGCTACATGGTTCTGTTACGAAACAGGAATCAGTTCAGGAATGGTTCACTCTTTCGTACTTATTGCAACGTAGGTACCGTAGCATTGCACTTGTTTCTACCATGCCAATACTGCCAAAATTGACAGCACTACGTAACTCTCCGTATATACAATCTTCCTCACTAATGTGATGTAGGATGACATTATTTGATGTTACTAATCATATGTACCTAGTAATTGCAACAGATTTTGTATGTACTGTCAGCATAATACATAATTTCAACCAGGCCAATTTTGCCGGTGACTTCGAAAATGTGAAAATTCATCTACCTAGGTATATTGGGATCTAACGATTTTCCCCGAATTAGGTCAAAAGGTTGAGTACATTATGCTTGTTTAGTTGATGAACTGAGGCACACGCTGGACAGAAATTACGAAAACATGATCAAAGTTGGAAAAATCAATATTGAACTTGGGACTGCTGGGTCATCGAGGTTTTTAACAAACATTCAAAGGTAATTTATTCGCCATTAATTTTGTTGAAAGGGTTTCCCCAATCTGAATGATTTCTGGATGAAGTTTAGGTAGACTTTATAAACTCACTGGTTAACTCGTTGTTTTAAGTGTAACTCCAGACGGAGTAAGTGTGGGATTACAAACATTTACGATTTGTAATCCAAACCCCCTTATATGAGAGAAAATTTGAATAATGCGAAATTATTGATTTTAATACACTTTCAGATGACATTATTGGGCGCTGTAGATAGAAAGGAAATATTAACTTCAAATAGAGTATGAAAAAGTTGAATTGACAGTCTGGCTTCGGTTGTATGTCAGAAAAAACGAGTAAAATAATGTCCAGCTGCAAACACCTACTAATCACACTTCAAGCTAATTATCACGCTGTTAATACCTTGCGATGGGAAGGGTAGCTGGAAGGAAAACGCGTTTTTAAACCGTAGAATCCTGACATTGACTAAGTTTTATTTTAACAACAAACTCTTGGTGTGCAAATTGAAATACATTTTTCACACCCAATTTTGGACCACTGTACCTGGTCTGATACTCAACAAAAGACTTTATCGTTTGGGACCACTCCTAGATTAGCCGGGCTACTGCCAAAAGAATTAAAGCACCCGATAGATTTTGTTTCTAATCATTGGTTCATCAAAACCGAATGGAATCAAGATTTTCGGATTGAAAACAGTAAAAACGCTCCAAATTGTGCACACAAATTTACTATTGCTGTATCTGATCTCCCTGTTACTCAGATCAGTGGGCCGTTTGTGGTTAGACCTGTATTGTATCGACCACGCCCTAAGGGCTGTCGCCAGTCACTCTTCAATCGTTGCGTTTGGAACACCCTCTCAGCCCCCCCCCCCCCCTCTCCCTTTCAGTTATAAGCAGTATGGGTAATAAGTGGAGCCTGGTAATGAATTGTAGAAAGTATAGTGCTGAGGCCTCTGACGTTCTGATAAAAAAATGTTAATGTTGCATAGGACTTATCTTGGCCGTTTTTTGACTGACGTGATGACAGTTCAACGATTGAGGGCACTCCATGAACATATTTTATGGTTAGGTCAGCCTCACCCTCGTCGATCCTTTTTTTTAAGTATTTCCCGTAATTAAGATAGATAGGCACGCTGGGCGGGCGTCTTATCGGACGAAATTGAAAGCGTTGGAGGCGAATTTGATTTCTTCTAGAGGATTTTAGAGACAGTATCCGGGGAGTCAAAAACAACTTTAATTGGACGGGGTTTATCACGAATAACAGCACCCAGGCGTATAACCCGTTTTGCCAACTCCCCAAAATCGAAATTCGGTTCAACAGGTGTTTTACAGTAGACAAGTCCTGCTCGACAACCCTCAATTGACCGTCTGCGCCGCGCTCAGGTATCTCATAGATGATAATATTATAGGATCTACGACGTCTATCCTCCAGCTCTGCAGCCGACACCTCAACCAGATGGTTCGCCGGGAAATGTTGAGACGCTGAATCAGCCCCCGCGATGGGGATTGACCCTTCCAATGCTTGGACTCTTTTTATTAAATCTTCCTGCTTTATGATATCAACATCTGACTTCAGTTATTCAACCTTGGCAGAGAGGGCATTGTACTTGGCCAAACAATCGTCCAACTTCGTCTCGACACAAGTCATCATATTCGAGAGCTCGGATTGAGCGCAAAAAAGACGACGTTTTCAGGTCATATCCGCCGAAAGATCGGATTTGAATGAGAAGAGGAAGGCTTTCAAGTCATCACTTTCGCTGGCTGTGACAGGAGGATTAGAGGAAACAGCTTTTGGCAGGGCAGTTGGGATTACATCAGATTTAGGGGCCGGAGCAAGGAGACCTTTACTAGTGTTAGCAGAATTTTCAGGATTAGAAGTACGGACTTTGCAACTCTGACATTTCCAAGAACTTCTCACTAATTTGTTCATTTTACGAAAATTTTGTTCAGTTATAGGAGCGCAGCCAAAGTGCAAATAAGAGGTGCATATCGAACATTTTAGAGCATCCTCAGCAATCAAAGCTTCTTCGCACTTTTTGCAATCCATGTCTGATAATCTCGACGCGAAGTGGGTAGGTACACCATAAGATTACAGAAGAAAGCAACGCCGAGCGCCACTAAGGCCGGAACCTGTAACGGATCTGCGCGTTGCAGGCCAGGCGAAACAATACAATCGTGCAACTGAGTGGCACCTTAAAACAGATTGTTCTTCTAAACTTTTTGACGTGTGGATCGATTCCCCGTATCACCTTTATCAGTGAACGAGATATGAAGCTGCCGCGGGACGCTTTGTAAACAACTTTTACTTAATAGTTTTATTCGAAATAAAGTGACTTACTGTTCGATAATTAGTGGATTATGTTAATCGGCGACCAGACGGGCGCGACGGAAGCTATCGGGAAGAGCGTAACGAACAGGTTCTCCCGACGCCGACAAGATAAGCGGTCCGAATTGACACGGTCAGGACCCAAAACGTTTTCTAGGCAGCTGGCAGAATTCCCGCAAACCGGGACTTAAGTCGCGGGGAAACAAGTTAAACTGCGATGAGAAATGGAGAAAACGAAAGGTAAGCTTCAAATACTACTGGAAATAATTAAAATTTGAAGAGCTGATGTGAATATTGATAACAATGATAACCAAAATGATAACCATAATTAATATAATTTAAATGTTATAAGTATAATATATTAATGATTCCGACCTTAAACATCATCATTTAAATACTATCATACGTTAGGCTTGATTGACCATGACGCCAAGAGTACTGGAAAATTGGGGATC
Source organism: Creontiades dilutus (assembly GCA_031894815.1). Taxonomy (NCBI): domain Eukaryota; kingdom Metazoa; phylum Arthropoda; class Insecta; order Hemiptera; family Miridae; genus Creontiades; species Creontiades dilutus. The sequence continues at coordinate 410,425 of JAVIWC010005236.1, read as the reverse complement.
GATGCATGATTTGTGAGCCAAATTACTTAAACTTTGGTAACGGTTCATTTTTCAAGATGGATTAGACATTTCAAAAACTAATTAAAAAAGAAAAAATTGTCTGTTCTCCGGACGCCGTTTCTTCAAAACTAATGGACCAAAATTTTCGAAATTCGGCTCACAAATGCTGAATCGATCACGGATGAGATATATTTAAGAGGTTCATCATTGGAAATAAACCAAAATTTAAGTCGTTATGGATCTATATTTTGGTACGCTGTGCGGCGTCTCTGTACAAAGGAGGTGCACCCATGCCATAACACCGTACATCTTGACTAAAAAAAAAACTAAAATTAAATTGTTCCAAATACAGAGGCAAAAACAGATCTATGACTAACGAGGAAGTTAATCGTACATCACCTCTCCCTACAATTTGGGAGCTATTTCAAAACGCCTAATATTTGAAACTAATATAAACCTTATACCGTTGTTAGGTTGAACGAAGATGAAGGCTTTCTAATATTATCTATTCGTTTTGATATAATCAACTGACATTTTAAATAAACGAGTAATTATTGACAACTGTGGTCACCAGTTAGACATGTGTATTCATGTTTGATAATGTGAAAGAAACGAAGGAAACTGTCACTCATTCATGTTTGTTGAAAACTCCAATCATTATTAACACATTGCTTAGAAATATCCAATCAATAGCTATTGTAAGTTATTGGAAACCCGTTCTTGCTTGAAATGATCAACAGTAACCAAGTAATTTCATGAACCTTTATAAATTACACTACCATTGAGAAACATTTGACATGGAAGCTGTGAGCGAGTGCTCTCCCAGTAACCAAACACATATCGACACAAGCATTTCACACGGCACAACAATCAATTCCCACGTTCAAATTGACCGAATACCCGGTGAGGAAGAAGCGCTTCTCGTGCTTGAATCAGCTATTTCCGCCATGAGAGAAATCCGAATGATCTCCGAAAGAGGAGAACTAGACCTGAGGGATCATCAAATCCGCGATACTTCATCGAATAATAAAGATAATGGAACTCAGGGCATCAATATCACCGCAGCTAGCAATGAAGGTGATCAGAAAGAAAGTTTCATGATTATTGAACCTTTAGATGTAGTAATCTGAAGGGATTTTGAGAGTAATAATAAAATGTGTCCGCAGGCTTTAGGCATCTTCATTTTTAAATATTCAAATTATTTCAGTAGAATTACGCAAAAATCAACAAATTAGCCGGTTTCTATTTCTAGCAAAATCTATTCTCACGAAATGGAGATCAAAATGGAAATTTTGAATAACTGTAAGTTTATGTCCTCAAAAAAGTTGATTTCCTGTATGGAAACCTAATACTTTGTAATAACATATCTCTGGTGGATTCAGTGAGGGGCAAAAGAAAAGACACAATGTAAAAGGAGCAACCTCAAAGTCGAGAACGTCAAACCGATTTCCTTCAAAACTAACCGTCTGATTTAACAATAATTGTTATCTTGATAACAACTACTTGATAACCGTCAATTATTGATCATCTTTTCAAACACACATACCTATTCCTTTTCTGAACAGACTTCGCCAATAAAATTCTCCTTAGAGTGGGGGAATCGCGTTCTTGATTCTTTTAGTATGTGAGTTATTTCCCAATCTAGATTGTTAGAAAGATCAGCAATTTTCTTATTTTTACCTCCTCAAGGTGTAGTTTCCAGTTGAAAAAAATACTAGCCCACCTACTTCTCCCTCTCAAAAAACCTTTCACATCTGTCTTTTCACGAACTTCTATGTGTTCAAAATAACCGTCTAATAGATTCAACCGGAGTCCTCCTTTACTACAATACAATCATCTCACATCACATCAATAGCATACAAAAAATCAAACCCTCAACACCTCTGCGAGCAACATCCTCACGAGTGCCTATTAATACTATCCCATCTCTATCCACCTCTTTATTGGAAATTGCTTCTTTGGCCCACCCAAAATTCAATGAGTTAAGGCGAAAAAGCTCTACTCCGCTTCTGATCAAAATAGAAAGACGTAATTTGAAACAATAAATTTAAAAAAAAAAAATAAAAAAAACACTTGGGGATAGAGACAAATACAATTAGAATTAAAAACAACCTCATTCCATTTTCAAAACAAGAGCAGGTTTTGGCCCCATGCGCTCCATACTGCCTCTTTTCTCTAAACAAATGCAGAGGGATGTTTAGAACAAACACAAACAAACCACCTAATGCCATCACTCTGTCCCTTCAACCAACAGTGAGGTAGGCAAACATTTCATTATGAAACCAAATCTCTCGCATTGTCCTGTCGACAGTTCATTCTTCCTAGATTTGTGAACATGTCCTTTTTTTGAATCCATCATCTAATTTTCAAACCACTTAGCTGAACCTCAGTCTACTTAATGAACCAAACTCCTAAAGTACGATTATCCAAATGAGCCTTCTTTTAGCCTATATACCCAATCCAAGCCCGTTGAACTGGTTTCAATAAGCGACTTACGCTGCCTAATATAAGTATTCAGACAAGCTTTGACAGAAGGCTTTGTCTAAGGTACGAACCTGCCAATCGAAGACAGATAACTACAAGCAATCGTCAATCAAGCATACCTTTGCTACGTTTAACGTTGCCGAGTCTAGTGATAAATACACGAGGAAGATGGAGCAAACGTTGTCCATCGTAAACATGAGGAAAAAAGCGGGACAGTAGACCTCTATGGTTCTACAACCAGATCATTTAAATGATTAATTTTACACATTTAAGGACCGAAGATGAAAAATTGCCTATGCAACCTACAAATATGGGATTCTAGCTCAGAGGAGGGAGTTAGCAAACAGAGATGAAAGCTACGGCTGGGGGGGGGGGGGGGGGGGGTAACAAGGGTTTACGTGAGCGCATTCTGTGTTCATAAACGGTACTTACTAAGCCTAACCAACTCCCTGGAAAAATCTGTAGATTCAACCAGAGCACCAGAGAGGCTAGTGCTTACCAAGGTGGCGGGTACACGAATGACCCCCTCGGGCGGACGGAAAAGTGGTGATGCCGGGATTACAAAGGGCGGAAGGAGCCCACCGAAGGTTAGTTGAAGGAGTGTTGAGCGGGGGGGGGGGGGGGACTGTCGGGTCGGTCGCTAAGAACTGGATTGTACTCCTGTTGATCATTTAAATGATAAAAACCTCTGAGGTGGTCCTGCGACATACCAACCAGCCAAGCAGTATTCCACATCCTCCCACGACCAATTAGCACTGCACCTCTCATAGAAATCACTCCAACATCATACCTAAATCAAGCTTAATAAAACGAGCCTTCCGGAAAAACCAAATTTATGTGGAAACAGATGAAGACGCTCATCACCCAGTTCATTAAACTATGTAAATATAACTTCCTAGAATCATGCACCTATCGGTAGAAATTAAATAAAACACCTACACTTTTTAATTGTGTCTTCACAATGCTTGTATCTCATTCAATGGTGCTAAGACCAGAATCTATGTGAATCGATTGACAATTTAGGTGAAATTACATGATTGTGTGTACTGGTTGAATGTTATAAGGTAACCTTAGAAAATGAAAAAAATAATTAGACGGCCTTGCGCTTACCGAGCGCAGAAAAAACCATCATCTTCTAGACAAGTTGTATAAACATTGTCAAAAACAAGGATCAGCTGATTCACGTGAAAACTGTCCTTCTATTCTTTCTCTCTAATTATCCATTTTTAGAGTTAGAGATTATGTTTGCTGGGTACACTCGGAAACACACGTTGAAATCAAACTGAAATGTAACGACGTAAAATGAGAATACAGGCAACAAGAATGCTTCTGCTTATTTTTCTCAACTGAATTGAAGCTTATGTTAGTGAAGGGATAGTCGTATGGATTCAACCGTGCTACTTGCAAGAATGACACTGTCTTGAATATAAATGGTGAACTTATTATATCCCTCATGGTTCCCAGCTTCAACCTTCCGGCGGGCGAGCCCTTTTGAGATACACGAGCGGGCGCGCATCAAACTTTTGTTTCGACCACGTTTTTATGTGTTTACTTGAAAAGTAATGATTGAATCAACAGGAATAGAGGATCTAACTGTTGAACACATCTTTCACATGATTTAGTGGAACAAATTTATACTTATTTCACAGGGTGATTTCCTCGTTGTGTACGAAAATTCTTTGGGTGGAACTAGACCGAAAATGGAGCAAAACGCCGCCAACCGCACTGTTACCAACCGGAGATATGATTTTTCAAAGATTTTTTCAAAGAAAACCACGTTTTTTCCATGAAAGCTGTGTTATGTGCACTTAGCTCCAATGTTTTTCAATTTTTTAGTACATATTCGAATTCAGCATTAAATTTCCTACAAGATGGTAGTGCAGGTTACCATAAAATAAATGTGAATTTCTCTACGAAATCGGACCAAAATCATAAATCAAAATATGACTATATCATTCGAAAGCTGATTAAATGCGCTACTTTTTATGGAATTTGCAGTTTCGTGGGTGGTCTTTTAGTAAATTGATGAGCGATAATGAAAAATAAGAAAATGTAACTTTCCTACGTTAGTTGAAATTTGAGCTGTTCATTCGATACAAATTTAGTGACTTTCATGGTAGTCTGTACTACCATCTTATACGAAATTTAATGCTGAATTCGAAAATGTACTATAATGTAAATGTATATACATGTAAATTACAAATGTATATTACATGTAAATGTATGTATGTAAAGTGTGGTTTCCTCGAAAAAATCTTTGAAAAATCATATCTCCGGAACGTGTTGAGATAGAACAGTGCGGTTGGCAACGTTTTGATCCATTTCGGTTCTAGTTCCACCCAAAATTTTTTCGTACACTACTAGGGAATCACCCCGTATACAAAAATATATACAGGTGCATATACAACAACCATTTGCTCCACATAGGTACTTACTTTTTTCTTTTTTTTTATAGAAGAAAAAAATGTGAAAGCGAATACAGAAATCCAATGTAGGCAGCAGATATTTTTATCCTTCTTCTGCAGTATCCCCGTCCTACGTGTTTTGGGTAGCAGATGACTATATTCAATGGTTAATTTCTAACAAGAATGGTAGCTGTATCTTTGGAGGCACATCAGGGAGCCAAACTGTCCATAAAATCAGATTTCGGGCCAAATGTAAACGCAGTAGTCGAGTTGATATAAAACTACTTATCTGACAACAGACTCGACATTTTTTACATCGTCATCACTTTCAATGGTTTGACCCTGATTCGCCCATGTATAAGATGAACACGGAAAGCACTGTCCTCATCAAGCACAACATAGTATTGGAAAAAGCTACGATACCCAGTACAAAATACATGGAAAAAACTGTAAGAAAAATTTTTTCAGCAACAAATCTTGAGTTTTCGTATTACAGAAACAGTTTTGTTTAAGACATACAACTTTGTTTTTAGAGAAATAGATGTGCTGGTATCCATAATTTTAATTTGGGCTACTGACCAATGTGCTTGGTGACTATATGAGTAGGGGAGTGAGGGGTAATACCGTCCATTGGGTAATGCCGCCCATGGCTGTTTCGGATGTTTGAATCGACACCAGAAACGTGGGAATGAGCGCCGATCCTAGAGAAATGTCCCGCCAACTAGGTTCTACCGTTACCCTACCTGCAAAGTTGGCCTTCTTGACGTGAGCGCGGTGAGTATTTTCCCGAATCGTTTGATGTTATTTCTTGTGCATCGGAAATATGCAATGTAAGTCCCATTTTCAACTCTTTTTTAGATTAGTTTTCATGTATATACGCAGAACTTCATCTTCCTTCTGAAGCACTAACCAAATTTAAGTTTTGATTGTAAATGAAGTCAGCGTGAATGAATTACGAAAAACGTAAACATTGGGGTAATGCCGCCCATCGTATCGGGGGAATGCTTTGCATTTCTGAAACGTCAAAAAATATGGAAAAGAACAACAAATAACCAACAAAGCACCGAATTCAGCTGGATTTTGATCAACTCACTACTAGCAGCAGAGATGGAGTTCAGAAGAAGAAGAAGAAGAAAGGTGGAAATCATGAAAAAAATTGAAAGACCTCCAAAAAAAGAAAGAGAAGCGCAAGAGAACCAGAAGTGAGAGCAGTGACAGTGATGACTGGGGAGATATCTCTGAAGGACACCTTGTTGGAGACACAGACGAAGATGTTGAAGAATTCTTGACATCGTCTTTTGTGGACAGCTTGTGTACAATTTGCCAAGAAGCCGATAATAATTCGCCAAAGTGGAATTGCGAGCACTGCAATCACAGCAGCACAGCAGCCACTACATGTGTTCCATGGGACGACCTGATCACGGACTATGTGATGTATGCGAGGCTATTTTATAATTTTGTAAATAATGAAAAGCTAAACATTAATGTGGATTCAAAAAAGTTCTACACACAAGACTGTAGTTTAGCTATTTCCAAGTCGTCGTTCATTTTAACTATAGTTTATTGACTGTTTTCATGGTTTTTATTGTTATAAATACATTTAACCTTCTAACTTTGTAAAAAATGGGTTGAATGACGGTTGAGAGGGGAACATAATTCAGTTCTCGGGGTTGGGCGTCATTACCCCTCTGCCGCCCAAATCACTTTATTAACATTCACGGCTGTTTTTCCTTTAAAAATCCTTTTATGTAAGGGAAATGCTCAGATATCGAAAATAGAATAAATTCTAGAGCCATTCGTGCAAGAAAAACATTTTTATGACGTTCTGTCCCTTAACTGTATAGTTCCAAAGTTAAGTGCACGGTATTACCCCTCGTTCCCCTACACCTCAAAAATAGAATCTAATCCATCATGTAGCAACATTATGGGTTAAGCGGCATTTCACACACATCCAAACCCCTGAGTCGGGGAAACTAGTATGTTGGCAATCCCGCTACAGAATATCAAAAATTAAGGGGATCAGAAATCAAGACTTTCTTCAAAAGATGATCAATTCTTCCAGGTACAGCTTAAAAATTAATATGAGGAATATTTGAATAAAAGAAGTACGTGCAACGACTGCAGTATTACCTATGACCACCGTACTCCAATTTAGAATATTGGTCCCAAAATCTCAGAAAGTGATTTATTTGGATACCAACTAAGATAAATATGAAAACTTTAAAAATTCACTTATAGGTCCCTTAAGGTCGCGGAAGGGAAACAATAAACGTTTGTATACTAACTCCCAGCGTTTTTTCTTTTTTTTATTCAGAACAAAAAATAATGGTTGAAGTTAAATCAGAGACATTTTCAAACATCTGCAACATTGAAGCTTCTGATGCGAATGCAACTAACGAACCCATCGTGATAACTTCATCGTCACAACCAACATCTGAATTCGGAAGGAGGTCGAGCGCCGAGGATATTATTTCTTTCCCTTCGATGAGTACCGGCAGTGGTTCCGAGGGTAGACGTTTCACACCAAAGAAAGGAGCGTGGAATATAATCAAAAGGATCTTCGGAAAAAATAAGAATTCAAGGTAATACACCTAGTCCTAGAGACTGACTACTTATCTTCGTTGTTTTCTGGCAATCGAATACATTTTAAGTGAAAATCAATTGTTACCAGTGGAAGTATTGGTTTTGAAGAAAATAAAGTTGTCATCCAAGCGGAAAAAGTGCTTTCATACCTATAAGTAAACTTGGAAGCAAAACTTTAGCAAATTATTAAACAAAGGTTCATTATTTCAGCAATAAATGTTAACGTTTCGAGAGCCTGCCTACGAGGATCACTGGACCATAGAGGCCGAAACAATGCAACCACTGCCTAGAAATACAATAAAAATGGAAAGAAAATCGTTAACGCCATAACTAGGATGATGTCACTGAGCATTAGACTGGAAATGGATGGATGGAACGAGTTATATCATTCAATTCAGTTGAGATCACCTTTTAAAAATAAGCACACAACTTTACGAGTTTTTTTATTCACTATTATTTTAATACGAATAAAACGAAGAGATTTTGAGAAAAGAGAAACCTAGATGGAAACCGACCATGGTTCATCCGTGCAAGAAATAGGATAGTAGCAGATAAGTGGCTCAGCTGCTGTAATCGAAGGGCTTGAGTTAGGTCCGGTTTGTTTTGTTTGAGTTGCCTACGAAGCTAGATAAATAAATGCTTTCTCTCGGGTATGATATTACTGAAATAGCTCTCCAGGTTAAAATTGGAATTCCACAGCTTCCTCTTGTCAATGAAGAATGTTTCCCTTGTTTTCATCTCACTATTTCTTTCTACTCCTATAAAAACATTACATCAATGAAATTCTCATATTTCCCGCCAAAAATAGGTAAATCATTAGCCGAGCTGTTTTGATTGCACACAAAAGTCGGAAGAAATATTTCTTCACAATTTTTATCAATCACTTAAACTGATCAAGAACGAATTCGAAGTAAGGTGAAAGAGAAAATTTGTTGAATGACGATGGAACCTCGGACTGTCTCCTTCAGCACCAAACCACAAACATTTTCACGCAACGAATCGATAATAAGTTTTTAACATAAACTAGCTTATAAATTCCATATTGGTTCGTCAACATAATTTAAGAGGAAATTGAGTTTGCGATCATGTTATGACCTTAAACTCAAGCTTCTCTCAAATTAAGTTCACGAAGGTAGTCAAATATGTCATTACTGCGCAAACTTGGTTGTCAATCTATATTGTTGATCAAAAGAAAAACGCTGCGAATTCTTTCACTGGGGTTTATTATTCAATTGGCTTGCGTTCAAGATTTGAATTTCTACAAAGCTTTGGAGTGTGGGTGTTTCACAGGTGATAGAGCGATTACTGAATTGAACCTGTTCTCAAACAAAGTACCTATTCGGATTGATCAGTTGATCATATTTGTGTGCCTCCTGAAATTCAATAATCGCTCTATCACCTGTGAAACACGCACACTCCAAAGCTTAGTAGAAATTCAAATCATGAAAACGCAAGCCAATTGAATAATAAACCCCAGTGAATAATAAACCCAGCGTTTTTTCTGGTTATCAGAATACTTAAACCTGTGTATCGGCTATAAACCCTTTTACGAGTTCACTCTAGTATCCACGTTCACTACGTCACTAGGTTAAGTACTGCAATCAAAACAAAAACAGTAATAAACCGAAATAACGCAAATGTTGGCACCATAAATCGGGCCATACATCGGGAGTGGTTTGAGCTACGGACCTGGGGAATGGCTCATTCGATTCCTCATGGAATGTTCTTCAAAAAAAGTCCAAATTTAGTCCGCCTTGACTTTTTTTGAGGTTTTTAGGGATTTTACAAAATTTTGACAACCCTTAAAGGGCACTTTAAATTAAGTGAGAGTTTAAATTAAGCTCAAGAATTGGGACGTCAAAAATTTCAGATTTTTTGCTCCAGCCGTTTGGGAGAAATCGTGCGTACGGCGTATGGCGGACGGACGGAAAAATTGTTATTGCAGATTTGGATTCTACACCCTTTGAAACGTAAACCATGAAATTTTCGGGGGGGTTAAAATTTTTTTTTTTTTTTTTAGAGCGATTACAATGGTTTGTTATTGAATAATAAACCAAAACACCCCGTAGAGATAAACAAGAGAGCATAAAAGCTCTGAAATCAGTGAAATCCTTGTTCTCTATTATTCACAGTAATTCTAGTTATAGAGGTAAATGAGCGTGAAATGGTGATTTTTCTGTTTCTACCGAAAACGCAGTTAAACTGTAAAGCAATTACCAAGCGTGAATTGTGGTCAGTCCATATTTTTAATCCCCTTCGCTTCTTCTTGTACTCTATCCTCGGTGATGACTTTGAGGAGAGAAGTTCATATACCAATTCAAAAATGAAAATGTCTTTCAATTAAATACTTTCCGCTTCACTTTTTCAAAGTAATTTCAAAGGATGAAATGAGCAGTTAGGTACAGCACATGAGGATCGAGAAAAATCATGGTTTATGTTTTATTTTATTACCCCAACAGGTACGTTTTTGTTAAATCAGAACTCACTACCTTACAAGCTCATTGAGGAATTTCATTCATGCAATCTGCCAGTTGTCAACTAATACCCTGAGTTCATCGAATTCAACAGTGTCCAAGATTGAGTGATTATTGTTTCGTAGTGAAGACGGGAACTGTTGAAGAAATAATATTAAGAGAGGAGAAATAAAATATTTCAGTTAAATAAATAGGTAGGTATGTAGAATGTGAAGTACGTCGTTCTCGAGGCAAAAGAAGAAAAAAAAGGTGAAAAAAGTAAATTGTAAGGAAAAAATATTAAAAGTTATTATTAAGTTGTCGGCAATTCACGAGGGAGTCGAGACTGAAAAGTTAATTTGAAATCTTGTTTACCAAGAACGTTGAGAGTAGACGGTGACGGCGAAGTGTAATTTAGAGCAATTTCTAACTCAATAAATTGAAGAAGTGGTGGAGGGCTAAGGGAGGGTGAAAAGGTAGCAAAGATCAAATTTCATTATTGAAGAGAGTCAGTCCAGATTTCAGTGCAAAAATCGAAAAGACGGAATGTTAAGAAGACTTCGTCCTGTTTAATCTCAGTGGCACGGTCAGCGGTTTATTACTCATTTGAATCATTGCGCCGTAGACGAGAAAAGAAACGATGTGTACAGAAGTAAAGTGCAGTTGCGATTATTGAATTTCAGGAGATATGCAAACCAGACTACCTTTTGTGTCGACGTTTGGGAAACTATATTCTGAGTCGAAATGATGGAAATTATTATGTAGTACTTTTAATAAATACATCCCAGCTTCGAAAATGACATAATAGATTTTTATTATTATAAGGTAAGTAGGTAGGAGATAAGTTTCGTTCGGTACCTATGTTTATTTCCACGATTCGCCGCTGTTGATTTCCACGATTCGTATCATGAATGTGCCTGACATCATCACTTGATATCATCGCCACGATCCGTCTCGACGCCATATTCTAGTACTACTCTCTCGTCCTCCCGATTCGCTCGTCCTTTACGTTGCCTTTACTGGTTTGGATCAGCAGCATCCCAACAATTGAACCAGCATCGCTTTTTCTGAGGGTCTTCAGCATCCCGAAGAATTCATACAGTCTAGATTCCTGTGTAACACAGATCTCCATTTCGACGTAAGTACCTTCTTGGAATGAGAGACCACCAACACCACATGGTCAAGCTTAATGCCCTTACTCATGGAACCCACTCGTTCCCTTTATTACAGGTTCCGGGTGATTAAGCAACACCGCAATCTCAAGAAACGCAACTAAGAAAGCTGTTACTCTACGAAAATCCCGTCGCAATCTACCCAAAATTCACCGAGGACGCAAGTAGATCAACAGTGGACTGGCGCGTAACGCTTTCACTCCGTCGAAACGGTCAGACTATTCATTTTTAATTTCAAACAATTTAATCAACCAGTGAAAAGAATATTATTTTTAAACACCTAGAATTTCACCCCAAAATTATATAAGTAGGGTCTAGGAAGGAGCTCCTTTTTTCTTTTGAACTGTTCTTTTGAACTGTTCCTTTTTATTTTCTCCATTTTATTATCTCAGCCAAAGGTGTGTAAAAGTACAACAAACAATAAAGTTTTGTAGCCCTAGGTATTTGGATTTCAATTAAGAATACCCCACCTCCGTGCTATTCAAGTCTTTAAATGTTGCAAATTCGAATTTTCGCAATATTTTGCGTTTTGGGACCCATGATTTTTTTCAGTTGAATCTTAGTATTGATTCTCACAGAAGGGGTCTGTTGATTTTTGAATACAAAAAGTTTCAAATCGACCAGAAAAAATTTGTTTATGCTTCATTATATGAATGTATGACATTGGTTCTCCTTTCATTTTGTCATGAAACTTTAATATACAAGGAGCCAAATAAACAATACGTTCAAGCCGTGCAAGTGTGTGCAATTTCCTTGTTGCTTTTATATTTATCCTGTGAACAGTCAAGAACATTTTATTTCAGCATACAATATTAAATAATATTTAAAGCGGGACGTTTATTTGTTATCCGGCCAAAGCGGGACATAATAGCATCCCCCGAGTAAATCTGGGGACAGCGGGACACTAACCTAAAAAGCGGGACTGTCCCGCCGAAATAGAAATATATATTAGATATATTGCTATTTCACTGCTTAATTATTTACATTTTGACTCACCTCATTAAGGGAAATGATGAATTTGTCCTGCGGTACCAGCTTTCGTAATCCTACGCACATCCTCACACAATTCATAAATACGGTTTTACCGTCTTGAATAACGTTTCTCTTATCACTCCGATGATAGCAAAACGTTGGGTTGAAGACAGAACATTACTTCTCCGTGGTCCAATGCCGCGACTGTATCCGTATATCACAACATCTCCATGCATGTTGCGGCTGTTGCGTATTATTTTATACTTTCTATAATTTCTCCCTTACTTATAAGTAATATTTTATTAAAATTTTCGTTTTCATATTTCGATTTGTTTATTCAAAAACCAAGTAAAATGAATTTTGAATATTTTTCGGAAATTACGTTGGAATTTCGGAAATTGCGTTGGAGATTTAGAAGGCTTGTGCAGCCTGCTTTTACCTTTCCGCTTCCGCAGTTGCTTGCAGCTCAATTTGTTTCCTCGCTTTTCGTGTTTCGGTTTTGGTTTGCATTTAATTATTGATACGTCTATCTCAAAAAATGTGCGGTAATACCTTCTAACGTTCATACGCGTCGTTTTTCGATTAGGATTGAGTGCGTTTACCTCTATAATCAGCAACAAATTAGAAAGCTTTTGTCCCACCTGTAAACCCTGGAATGAATCAGAATATTTGATACAGCATCTACAATGTAAGTCACTCCATTTATTTACCATCTATTCTTACTCCTGCGATTACTAGTGGAATCAGTGTTATACCATAATACATATCTACTTCAAGTACTTCTAACTATGTACTTCTCTATAAGAGCATAATCGGCGCATTTCGACATCATAATATATACACAATCTATGATCTACTTATTCATACTTTTACTACTACATACTGTACATTTATACTACATTCAACACTACTACATTCAAACAACTTTGAAGTAGCTAGGCGGGCCTACGTTTATAGTTGGACTTCCACTATACATCAGTTGTGAGCGAGCCTACAATACAAGTGAATACATTGACTTACGTAAAAATTTAGTCGTATATTTTAATTATTTAAAGCAATACATGTTCATTCAACATCTGGTTTAAAGTGACATCTAACTATTTACCACACTGCGATGAATTTGAGAAGTTGGTGATAAACGTAGGGTTTAGAACACCAAACTAAAGCCCCCCTTGGTTTAAAAACAGAAAAACACACGTTCACTCATTGGCATACTTTTCTGATGAATGTATGTCATTAGGAGAGCTGGTTCTCCTTTTATTTTGTCATGAAACTTTAATTTACTAGGAACCAAATAAACAATACGTTTAAGTTGAGTATTTACTATATGCAATTTCTTTGTTGCTTTTATATTTACATTGTGAAGGAGTCAGTCAAGAACATTTTATTTCAGCATACAATATTAAATAATATTTAAAGCGGGACGTTTATTTGTTTGTCCTGCCAAAGCGGGACATAATAGCGTCCGCCGAGTAAATCTGGGGATAGTGGGCCACTAACCTAAAAAACGGGACGGATGGTCACCTTAATGTAACCCCAACTAGGCAGATGTTCCTCTCTTACATTTCTGTTCACCCATTTCTTCACTACCCTCCATCGTCCCTATTTCTCAATTTGCCTCTTCGATTTTCCAAATCGAATCTAAGTTGTTATCTGACTAAGTTATTGTTCAACTGATTTCATGACTCCTAGATACAATAATTTCTGTGTGCGATTTTTCCAGTCATCTTAATCACAATTTTGTTTTGTTGCAGGTAAGTGTTACGTTATAGCAGAAAGCAGATGCTGCTGATGCCTTCTATACTGGTGAATAGACGTTGTTAAAACAATTTATCAAAACGCAGTCTATAATAATATCATACTATAGAATAATGATATTACACTATTATTCGATATTATAGAAGTTACATACTGTGATTCAACCTGGATATTACTGAAACTAAACTGATTGAATCGCACCACGAAAAAATTAAAATACAATAAACTGCACCTATCAAATAATTATTTCTTCATTAACAAAAATCTACTCGGCGCTGGGAATAGATTCCAAATGTTTCTCTCATCACTCATTAGATTATCAATAATTATTAAGTACATCACCAAAATAATACCGTTTACAATACACAAGTGTCCAATCCAAATCTGCCAACGTGGGAGAAACGTAATCATCATCACAATTCACAATGAAAAGATTTTAACGCAAGCTTGAAGTTGTGAAGGTCGCTTTGGAACAGGACAGGTTGATAACGATTTGACTAGCTTTAGTTAAATTTCTGTAAGAAGGAACAAACATAACAACAAAAGGGGGGGAAAGGTTCTAGAAAAGAACCAATACAACAATTTAAGACCTTCCCCAGCTTTCAAATCATTATTGGGGCGCCCCAACTGGTCTGAACATCACTTCTGCCCCTTTCTGTGAGAATCACCCAAATACATTTGATTTTAGACCACTGTGTGCTCGCTAATCTTATCAAAAAATTTATTAGAATTTTGTATATTATTTTTCGTGTGTTCTAGGACTTCAATCATTAAATTTAGGAAAGTATTCAGTTTTAGCAAACCAATTTGATTTTAGACCACTAGTGCTCGCCAATCGTGACAAAAACGTAATTCGATTTTTTGTAATATTTTTCCCGTAATTTGGGAAGTCAAAGGTTGAATATGGACAAGTTTCAGAATTTTATAAATCGGTTATATTTGCCACTGTGCGGCGTAGCTCGGACGAATTAGTTGAGACTGGGTTAATTTTTTCTTTCTCAATCACAGAGATCATTATTGAAAATAATAAACCGAAAATGAGAAAACTATTCCGTTCAAGCTTGAATCAGGCTCTCAGAGACGCGTGCTTCTCTAGGTAGAATAACGTTTGAAATTCTTTGAAGTAGGCCTAGGTTTTTCAGTTAATTTTCAGACACAAACTCGAGGTAGCATCCACATTTTCTTTTATTCAGAAAGATAGGATAACTTAATATCTCTCCGAACATTTTCGAGCTTTTTTGGTCTTTTTATGGTCATGATGACCATAGTTTCCTAACCAGCAAAACCTCACCTCTATTCCGCTTTTGTAAATATGCCTGAAAAGGAACGTTTTGATCCAAAATTTAGGTTCCTGAGGCGAATAGCTTCATCGAGATGAATCACTCATGATGGGTGACTGTAACATCGATGGTCTGGACCTGCTCTCGGGTTTGAGGAGTCGCTCACAACTGTAAAAGAAAAGGGTACAGGTCCAGTATCAGTTTTTGCTTCCGAGTCTACTAAAGTAGCGGAAGCATTGTTTTCACTTTCGGAGTGCGAAAATTTTTTTGTCCCCAAAAGACCCCCGGATCAACAGTAGCCTCTGCGCATGCGAAAACGTGAAATCCTTGTTACGCGCATAACTCTGGGAGTTCTTGACCAATTTCGATGAAATTTTCAGGGATTGTTCGGTTTGATGTGTAGATGGTTCCCTATGAGTTTCAAAACCCCCGGATCAATAGTAACCTCTGCGCATGCGCAAACGTAAAATCCTTGCCACAAGCATAACTCCGGGAGTTCTTGACCGATTTCGATTAAATTTTCAGGGATTGTTCGGACTTATTAGGTATATTTTATAGTTTTTTCAATAGTTGAACATGCCTGTAGGCATAAAGGTAGACCTTTATTTGGTCAAGTTATGCTCCTGCATAACAATAAATTTACCCTAATTCAATATTTACTTCGCCTAATTGAACGAAGTTCTTTAGTCAATAATAATTTTCAATGATCTATACAGTCATGTTATGGATATGAGGAAGCTTTGTGCCACACCCACTTGGTAGAGGTTTTTCTATGAATAACAGGAATAATGACAGAAAATGATGAAAATTTTGACGTCGAACCCCAAATTTTTTTATATTTCTTTAATTCAATTATCTGTCCACGTTTGACCTTATCCTAATAATATGGTAAATTGAATATATAAAACAGTTTTTTAAGAGAGTGTGTTACACACCTATATGTACGGCAAAAACCTGTCATCCGAGTCTGAAGTAAACTGTAGAAATTGAGCGAGTGACAAATGTTTGCGGACGGACCAAATAAAAACGCACATTAACTGACTGACGGTCACGAAACCGAAGTTGTCTGGAGAAGTCTAAAACGGCTGTTGGGATGTAGAAATCGATTTTGGCAAATTGGTTTTTCATCTACCGAAAGTGAAAACTATGCTTGTACATCCTGGAAAATTCGGAAGGAAATTTTCAGCAAAGTGCTGCTGTTTCGTGCAACTACACAGTGCAAATGGATGTGATCAACCTGCTTGTGTGAGGTATGGTTCTTGGGCAGCCTGCAGTCCGACCAGAAAAATGAAACTATTTTTTTTTTTTTTTTTGTAGAGGAGTGAAAACTTGAATAAATGTTAACCGATGAACGGATTAACTCATTTATAAAATTCTCGCACCATATTTTTCGTTGAAGGAAATAAAGATTAGCGAAGACAAATAAAAGATAAAATATGAATTTAAAATGGATGAGCAGTCATGAGTCGGAGGTTAGTCGGAGTTTATTAAAACGTGCAAATAGACGCGAAAAAGAGTAAATACGAATTGTATGGGTTTAAGACTGTAATTGCAATTTCGTCGGTCTGTTAGGCTAGCGGAGACGGTTTAATCCCTGGACTGGGAGGAATGGGACGGTGGTATGGCAACGCCGGTGAAAGATCTTTCATAATTACTGGTGGGGTGATGAAGCGATGCTTTGGGGAAGGGGAAGCAGGTAGGCGCCTTGAAAAGGTTACATCCTCCGTCCGCCTGCCACCATTAATCAACGCGGTTGATAACGGGAGCGCCGTTCTCTTCGAATGATGTACCTACGAAGGTAGTACGAATCTCAGTAAAGTAAAAGGATTTGGTTTTGAACAGGGAGAATCAAGGAACAGGCGAATATCCAGATATAGGTCTCAGATGATTTCTACGGTGAGAGAGTGGAATCGGATTAACTGAACCAGGTTACATCTAGCCCCATTTGCATCACGTGTATTATTGGTATGGTGGTGGGTACTATCAAGGAGTGACATTCTGTGACGTAGGGTGTTGTAAAACCCACCATAGAGAAACATACACGAACTGTGAGAACGGAGTGTTAGGGAAGTTCAACAAACATCTCTTATCGTAAACATTTGTTATTCTGTTAGTTGAATGTATACTGTGTGTTTCATATGGAGTTGCCGTTTTGCGTTTCTTGAAATTGTTTATCGTGAGCACAAACCAGAAGCTTTCAAGCTTCAAGGGCATCCTCTGAGTGTTACATGAATACTCACCTCAGCCCTCGGAAGGAGAGCAGCAATTCCATTCTGTCTCCTCCATGTTACAACTGTCAACAGAATCTGAAGGATATAAATTCAGGAAATAAATCCAGTAATAGAACCATAAATATATATATGATAAATATTATCTTCGGACAACCCAATAGCCACGACTAACCACTTAGTTCAGCTAATAGCTAAGTAGTTTTTTGTTTGTTTTGTGTTCCTTATGTTTTTATTGCGATTTATTACTTCAGGGAGGTGTTAGGAAAGGAATTGGCTTCACATGTCCCTTCTCTGCTCAGTATGTCGTCATAATGTTAGTGAATTTTTGTGCAGCAGGTCGATTAGAAGAAAAATCAACCATAGAGATCACTCGAATTTATAAGAATCCATACGTTATAATATATACTTATGTCCAAATGACTCAATTTATGATTTCCGCATCAAAGCTTAAACACCAAAGAAATTGTTCTCAAGGTCTATTCAGACGTTTATGCGTGATGCACTTTCCTACAGGTTTTAAGGCTGACTAGCTCACACAATTGTATGGTGGTCGGACCAAATCATCGTTTTGGCTCAAGTTTACTTAAGTATTCCTGTACTCAAGATTGCGGGCTATTGCCCAACCAATGTGATTTTCAACCAAATTTCATATGTCTTGATTTAACAGTTTCCGGACCGAGTATAACATCTTTTTTAGTTTATTATTTTCGATAATTAACCTTCGTATTTGGCCAAGAAAGAACAAATTGTAACAGGTATTTACTTCATAGATGTTTAGAATCCGAATCCAGAATATTTATATATCCAAAATTAAAAATATCCACTACCTTCTGAAAAATTTTGATGTGTGTCGTCTGTGTGTCTGTCTGTGTGTCTGTCTTCTGTTAGAATCCGTTACCAAAACTACACGATTTATTGTCCGATTTTGATCCGGAAATTTTCAGGATTGTCCGATTAGATGGTCCCTGATATAGGTTTGGCATGATCCCCGGAAATAGTATTTTGCGCATAAACGTGAATTTTGTTACTAATTAGAAGTTCTTGACCATATTTCGATGAATTTTCAGGGATCCATATAATATAGTTTATGAGTTTCATAACCCCCGGATCAATATGAGCTATACTCTGCGCATCAAACGTGAAATACCAAAGAAATTGTTCTCAAGGTCTATTCAGACGATTTCGTGATGCACTTTTACAGGTTTTATTATTAGCTCACATTTTATTGTATTGGTCGGAACAAATCATCGTTTTGGCTCAAGTTACTTGCAGTATTTTACCTTAATTAAGATTGCGGGCCTATTGAACAACCAATGTGATTTTCAACCAAAATTTCAATGTCTTGCCATTTAACAGTTTCGGACCGAGTATAACATCTTTTTTAGTTTATTATTTTCGATAATTAACCTTCGTATTTGGCCAAGAAAGAACAAATTGTAACCCCCTCTCCCCAGGTATTTACGTTCATAGATGTTTAGAATCCGAAACTCGAATATAATCACACTATATAAAGACGAGCTTATCAGAGTATATCGACGTTTCAGGGGGTGGTAACGCCGGGCGGGTGGAATTCTCGCCCCCGTCTCCCAGGGCAACCGACCTGATCCCCCCGACCCCGCCAGAGAAGGGGAGAGGGCCCCAGCGGAGGGAAGCGTCTCCCAGGGCAAGCGACGTGGTCCTCTCCTCGGGGATTTGGGATATACGATTTTTTGACTTTGCATATTGTTATTATACTCCCTCATTGTGTTATTCACCTATTTCTTTTTAACCTGCGTAGCAGGGCCATTAAAGTAGTATGTTTATACAATTAATATACCTACACTAAAAATAAACTTCAACTAAGATGATAAACTACCAATATTTTTTCTGCCAATCATTTGTATAATAAAATAATATAGACATATATTATTCGTTGGATTGCAAGCTTTGCGTTGTTCTATTTCCTTAATTTTTTTAAGATCAATTTGGTTAGTTAGTATTTGACATATAGGAGGTTAATATTTTTTTAAATATTAATTTGGTTGGGAAAGTATTAATTTGGATGGGAAAATTATTAATTTGGTAGGGAAAAGCATTGATTTGGATGGGAAAAGTATTAATTTGGATGGGAAAAGTATTAATTTGGTTGGGAAAAGTATTAATTTGACTGGGAAAAGTATTAAGTTGAATGGAAAAAGTATTAAGTTTATTGGGAAAAGTATCAATTGGGGAAAGTATTAATTTGACTGGGAAAAGCTATAATGAGCGGATTATCATCAATCATCTTATAGACTTGCTGACAATTCAGTAGGCGAATAAAATCACCACAAAGGTAACATCAACGAAGAACGGTAAATCTCGACAGAAGCAGGTTATCCTACAAAGTGCGATAGCGCGGCGAGAAAGCGATTCTAAAGTCAAACCACGCGGCACGAGGGTTTGCCGCGACAAACGTGCTGACTAGCGCGGTGCCGCGCTTTTACGTATGACAATTCCATAGAACAGCACAGTTTGATCGCTTATAGAACAGATCGCGTTGGTGGCCCGCGCGCTCGGGTTCGTTTCACACGTATGACCCTGACGCGTCCGCGGCTGGCGACTTCTTCATGTAGGTACACACACAGGACTGTGTGTGTGGACTGTGTGATTTCGCGCCGCGCTGTGGGAGAGTGCTCTCTCAAGAGGCGCGGCGCGGCAGGCGGCCAGCGGCCCTGTACCTAGGACTCAGCTTCAGTTTCCATCATCAGCATCATCATCATCATCAAAACTATCTAAAGACGAAAATATCAGAGTGGGTAAGTAGGTAGGTATATCCCCTTTTCAGGGGGTGGTAACGCTGGGCGGGTGGTGTTCTCCCCCTTACCCCCACCCAACCCGGCAGAGCGTCTCCCAGGACTTGGGACGTACGATTTTTTGACTTAGCATATTGTTATTATATTGCTATTATATTGTTATTATATTGCATATTGTTGTGTTATTCACCTATTTCTTTTTAACCTGCGTAGCAGGGCCATTAAACTAGTAGTTTATAAAACTTGACTCAAAAATCTTATTTGAGGTCTAGTTGTGTTTGGATTTTCGGCAATGATCTTAGTCAATCCTAAAGGCTGAAATTAAAGGGTAAAATCGAAATGTCTAGAAGTTTAGAATTAACACCGTTGTTTTTGAGTTCGTTATTGACAGACGTGCTTTCGAGAATGCAATGTGCCCACCCTGACTGGTTCTCTTTTTAGGGGTTAGAACAAGACAATGTTGACTGTAATCGATCACATAACTGAATAGATCAAATGGCTTTGTTGTTGATACTCGATACATGTCAGATATCTGGTACGATATGAGCAATGCATGATCGATGCCAATGCATTCTACTTGCAATTTTTGGAACTAAACAGTATAACTCTCTAGCAACAGATTTGTTGACCGTAATCGATCACATGACTCTGTTGTCAACAAGACACGTATCTGACACGTATCCGGTATGGTGTCAGATATCTTGATATAAGGAATCAATATCTCTCGACAAGGCTGTACTCTTTGTTCCGAATCCTGAGATTATTTGAGAAGAATTCAAGCTTAATAATTTGAATCGTGAATGAAAAATCGAAAGAATTTGTATCAAGAACGGAACTATTGCGAATGTGAACGTGCTTGGACATAGTACAAATCACAAAGTATTATGTGAGGATCCTATCGGCTGATATAGTTGCTGTGGAATTCTGTTTCAGGTGTTCTTTTTGAAATCGAGTTTTTCAAGACGTATGTAATATAATTGAGACCGTATGATGCATAGGAAGGAGCTTCATTTTACTTCGCTAAATTTCAGCTGTTTGCTCGTGAAATCCTACGTCATGTCATATAGAGAAAGTTCCCCTTGAATTTGTAGATGTTGAAAGATAAATGAAAGCTTGTGCATCAACAAAAACTGTAATTGCTGTTTTCAGCTATAGGCTGCTAATCAGCTTATCTGAACCTGTAATTTGATTGGTACCTTCTGTGGGACATATGAAATCTGACAAGGGATCCCCAAATCAACCGAGAGAGCCCAAGGGCCATTTTCGGTCCTTATCAATCTTGATTCAAATATTAGGATTGTCATAGATGGAAACTGCAACAAATTTTGTGGTTGGTGAAAGTGATACCTTGATTATCGATACGAACGAGAACTACCTATTTAGATAGATTTGGTAGAAAAGCTTTCTAGGTTTGGTCTAATTGGAAAATCATCATATCATGACATGATTTACATTTTAACTTCTATGAGTATTTGCACACAAACTGTGATTCTAAACCAAAAACAACTAACAATGTTACAAACAATGTTGCAGATAAATTGTTCAAATTTTTGCAATCAATAAAGAATAAAAAGGTGTATACCACCTGAATAAGTTCACTTATTGAATTATCATATTGATAAAAGAGTACCCACTTGGGTGCCTTGTTCTGCAATACTCACATAATCACTTTATCCTCACTCCATTTAAAATTTACAAATTCAACACAAAATTTAATAACCGTGTAGCCATGTGAATTGGTAACTACTGGCGGTGTGAAACGGTTCAAGTATTTCGTGTCGTGTATTTTTTTTTATTTAGTACCGGAAAGCCAGCGATTTGGGACGAATAGAAAATATGCTTAAATCCTTTTTTAATAACTTCCACCTTTTACAAAACTTGAATGGTTTGCTTTTTCAAGTCAAAATTTATTCTTCGAATAATGTTAATTATGCTGTAAATGTTCGTACCTTGCAATTTATTTTATACGTACTGGAAGCTGCGTGCTGCTGAAACATTTATTTCGATGCTATTCGATCAGCGGGGCTATTTGGCGGAACAATTGAACCTATTCCGTCTCCCGTTGAGTGACTTGCGAACAAACCCTCTCCTGGCGTTTTTATTTTATTCTTTCGGATCCAGTGACCCGTTCGTGGAACCTATTTGGAAGTCTTTCCTCGCAGAATCAGCGAGTTCCACTTCAGCACCTGACAATGGCCAGCTTTATTCCGAAACCGTTCAATCCAGATAGTTGGGAAAAATCGTCCTCCGACGTTGAAAAATTAAATTTTAGTATTTCATTATTGCTTCCGAGTCGTTGGTATCAAAAAGTAAGTATATGTGAATACAACCGACGAGGATCTTTTGGGAAAATTGTTATAAAATGGTAATTTACTCTAGGACTGAACATTTGTAATGATTGTAAATTTTAATAATAGTAACTATTACTAAAAAGTCACAATTATTACAAATTTTCAGTCTTGGAGTAAATTACTATTCAGTAAATTTCAGTTCAAAATTGTTTTGAACTGTGGAAAGATGAACATATACTCACTCATTATTAATGTAGGCATCACAAGCCTGTTCATTGTTGTACATTGATTTTTTGATTTTTTTACTACAGTTTATTTTTGAGGTTTTCAATTTTTATAACACCTGTTGACAACGTGAAGTTGTCAGTGTGAAAAAAGTAGAGGGCGAAAAAAAAGTTAAAAAATGTAATTTGAAATTTAAACCCAGGAATCTTTGAAATTAATTACTTGGAGTCAGATAGCGATATACCCCCAATAATAACTAGGCATAAGATTCATTGTAGAGAAAATAATGCAAATATTTGACCGAGCTGGTGATGAAAACCGTGAGTTTGAATGAAAAGCCGTGGACAGAACCTGTTAACAAAGACAGTTTTTTGTTTACAAGGTTTAGAAAGTTTCTGGCAAAATTCAGAAACGTCTGTTCATTAGTTCGAGATGCTGACGACTCGTGCTATGCAATCAAATATAATAGTGGTTTTCATTCCATTGTAGGAACTATACTCTTGCTTCAACCCTTAACAAAACAGTTCAAATCCGCAATACAAATTTATTTCGACCGTTTACAGCGTATCTAAACCTATTAAAAATTTATTCAAACCTTTTGAATTCTCCTTAGTTCTTTTTAAAATCGCTCTCTGAAACTTCGCCATGTGTTCTGGCGCACCCTGTAAATTGTTAAATACTTATTCGAAATGAAATGGTGTGTTTTATATCCATATTTGCAAACGATTGCAATTAATATGTAAATTCTATATATTACCGGGCGAGTGGAAAGGTGTATTTTAGCTTGTTAAATGTCAGTAGGAACATTCGTTGATTATAGTAGTATACACTATATTGTACCATAGCAGGTATTATTGGGCTAATTTCTTCTCTAATCAATTTACAATGCTGGAAAATGAATTGACCTCTTTTTAAGGCTACTGGAATACAGTTGCAATCACGGATATTAGAAGAGACTCTTCTAATATCCATGGTTTCAATGTATTGTAGATAATAAGGCCCCGGGTATCGACGATACATCACTGACTGCGTATAAAGAAACATAGGTGAGAGTGATTTACATTGAAGGGTTTAATTCAGAACTAATATAATAATTCCCAGAGGTTTTTCTTTCGGTTTTCTCAATTCGAAAAATGTACTGTGCTCAAAATGTAAACATGAACAATTTCATCCTCTTTTGAAATGGTTGGTATCTTGACGAAATAACGACTGTCTTAATTAGATTCCAAGGTTCAAGCCTGGAATGGCCGGCACGTGTATACACTCAGAATACAGAATACTCTAGAAATAGGTTCATCGAAACCAATTTTCATGATGAAAAACTTCTACTTTTTTATTTTGAAAAGTTCGTATTTGCAATAGCTTTATATCCCCTTACAATCAATAAACATTTTTTAAAACTTGGGTTTTAACTGGACAAAAAAAGTTACTTGGGCAGGTACGTACTTGAAGTGAACAGCTTTTGTAAGATACCCAGTAATAGTGAGATGAGAAAGTGAATCAAGAGTAAGAGGAAATATCACTTAGTTAACTTTTGATTTGATAGGACTCTGCGGTATCGAAGTCTGGTCGACATTCGTTGAGGTAGCCAACTCGAATTTGTACGTAAAATTAAATTTTTTTGGCTAACTACAATGAATTAGGAGTATATGTTCCATACGCGAGTTGTAACGAAATAATGATAAAAGTTAATCTAATACAGGAATAAAAAATGTTTCAAGGCCTTAGTTTTGCCTGGGAAGGTCTCGGAAAAATATGGGTACGCCCTACTTGGAGTTGTGAACGGTATCATTCCCGGGACCATGCGGGAGTTGAATTATTCATGAGTGAGGAAGGGATAATACCAGAAGCAGTGAAAAGCTGTCAGTTCATTCAACAGGAAAACCTGACTCGTTCTTCAAGTTGATAATGATGTTATCTTGAGGGTGATATTTTTAGAGAGAGCTGAGGGATAACTTGCAACCTACTACTCTGGGGATCTTGTGCCCTTCACATATTTAAAGACATGATATACTCGGATAGGGGTGAATAACAAAGATGTCGTCAAACAGTTGCTGCAAAATTTTGTTATTTAGGTTTATGGTTAAATTAAGGTACTTTCCGAAATAAGAACATGTAAGTACTGATGTGTATCCAATAATATGAAACAGCGACAATAATGTAAGGGAAACGAAGAATATAAAAAAAAAAAAAAAAAAAAATGTCATGGAGTTGAAATTATCAAAGAAGAGTGTAGTAAGAGCAAATTTCATAATTGTGTACGTAACACGTACTCGATTCCTACTGTAATGCTCAATTCCTTGTACTAGAAATGATTTTTCCAATAATGTCCTCTTATCTGAGGTCATTCGTAGGGATGTAATGGTAGTATCTTACCATGCTAAAATTTACGGGGGAGAATACCATGAGATTTGATATGTTAGAGAAACATTTCTCGTATCAACATATCGAATACTCTATGAAAAATCCACTATTACTAGATTTGTTAGCTTCCTGTCATCCATGGCTTTTATTATCAAATCTAGCACAGAAATAAAGGCAGTAGTGTCTAAACTAAAACCAATTCTGAAAGGCCGCTTGTTTGCGATCTAGGATTCAGTTTCCGAAATTCAGAAATTTTCTACACAATGCCGTCAAAAATTTTCCCCAGTGCACAAAGAGTAGAAATACTTTTCTAATCCAGTAGGATTTTAGACTTTTATTGATGAAGGCGAATTGCTTTTACCGACTGTTGTGATAATAGCACCTTTTCAATAGTCATTATATTTTTCTGTTGTAATAGAAGTATTGAAACAATGTGTTGATGCGAGACTAATGACAGCCGAGAACATCTGGAAAACATACAATAATTCCATCGGGCCCTAAAGATTGTGAAGTCATAGGAAACGTGACATATTTGACACTGCCTTCAGTGATTGTCACAATTTTAAAGGGTTCATGTTGTGTGCTTTTCCAACCATTGATCGTTTTAGCAGAGTAGATATTTTCATGAATGTTACCGAAATTTTAGCCTTAACTAATTAGTGGCAAGGTGGGAATTTTTATCCATAATTTTCAACAATTTCCCAAAATTCCTGCGGATGTTTGATTTTTAAAAAAGATTCTCACGTATGCACCGTTTATTTGAATTCCCAAGTTCATACTGTACTTAATTTCTTACTCATAAATATTTGTTCTAAATTTCTTCGTCCCTACTTTTTCGTATGACTTGAACAATTCATTTATCTTCACTATTTGTGTCATAATCTTATCATTTATCGAGGGAGTAGGAGAGAAATAGGGAGATAGAGAGGAGAGAGAGATTCCTCTCGACCAACTCCTGTTCATCACATTCAAGATGAGTCCGCTGGTGGCTCCGGGGCTCCAATTCACATCTGTCAACAGCCCGTTTACCTACCGTTCGGAGCGCACCCTGCGGTGTGCCGACGAGGAAGGTTTGTGTACAAGCTAGAATGCACTCAATATGCTTTCATGCCTTAATTAGGAGAAAACAGTGACCCAGCTGAAGGAACGAGCAATTAATCACATGATTCCACTCACGTGACGTTGGGACGTTGAGGGTTCTAAGCTGTTTATATTTTCATGTTGATAGTTACCTATGTAACGTTTATATGTCTCTATAACTAAATAGTATCTAGTAATGAATAAAACGGTTATACAAAATGTTATACAGGGTGTCCCAGTAACTACGCTCCCCCCGCTTATTTTCTCTAATTGTGGACGAAAACAAATCGGACCAACGCTATTATTCATAATTTTTTGCGTAGAGTTCAAAAATGACAAATTTGCGCAGCACGCAACCGCGCAACCATGTGTAACCAACTTTGTTTTTTCAAATGGAAACCCCCATTTTGGTTTATTATTCAATAATAAATCATTGTAATCGTTCTTGGAGAAAACAAATTTTAACCCCCCCTGAAAATATCATGGATTACCTTTCAAAGGGTGTAGAATCCAATCTGCAATAAAAAATTTGCCGTCTAACGCCTTACGCCGTACGCCGTACGCACGATATCTCCTAAACGGCTGGAGGAAAAAATCTGAAATTTTCAGGAAAAATCCATCTTGGTCCGACGACGCCCCAATTCTTAAGCCAGCTCCCTCACTCAATTTAAAGTGCCCTGCAAAACTAGTCGAATCGGCCTAAATATTTTCCTATTTGAAGAACATACCATTAGGAATCGAATGAGCCCTTCCCCACGTCCGTAGGTCAAACCATTCCCGATGTATGGACCGATTTATGGTGTCAACATTTGCGTTTTTTGGTTTATTATTGTTTGTTTGTGACCTAAGGATGTCCGGCCGATAGCGTCGAGTTGTAGTGAATGTGGATACTGGAGTGATAGCCGATGTGAATACTTGTAGTGTAGTTAGTAGCCATACACGGGTTGAAGCATTCTGATAATATATAGGTAAGAATTATTCAATATTCAATTACTGGGGTAAATAAGTATTATTTCACTGCACGTTTATTATTCAATTGGCTTGCGTTCATGATTTGAATCTTACTAAGCTTCGGAGTGTGCGTGTTTTACAGGTGATAGAGCGATTATTGAATTTCATATGCATAGACCACGTAAATCGGTTCTCATCCAAAACACCTATTTGGATTGATTTTGATGATATTTGCCCCCTCTACATCTGTCTACCTTTGGCTACATCGTTTAAATTAGGATTTGGGGAAGTTTTAACGCAATACGAGTGCCAAAGGACTTGATAAATTATAGATGTTTTTATTGTGGGGGGGTATTGATTCAATAAAAAAACGCTGCACTAAGCTTTTTCACAGGATAGGGCGATTATTGAATTTCAGGAGGCACACAAATATGATCAACTGATCAATCCAAATAGGTATTTTGGTCGAGAACAGATTCAGGTGCTCCATGTATATCTCCTGAAATTCAATAATCGCCCTATCCTGTGAAACACGCACAATTTTACGGAAAATTTCATGAACGTATGGATCCTCAATCGATTTTTTTGAACGCGCGCAACCCGTTCAGCGAGCGCTCAAAGAAGCGATGCGCCAAAATTGAGATGAAGGTAGTCCTCAAGTTAGAAAACATTCATATCAATTAGAAAACAAACAAATATCAGTTAGAAAACAAGTCCGAGTCATCCTAAAACGTGTTCATTCAAGATCAGCCTGCGAACGAACGATACTTAATCTAATTCATGAAATTTTGGATATAGATAATGGTTGTATGTAACTAATTTTGCGTAACCAGTACACAAAAAAGGAATAAATCTTGAAGATGGCTGATTGCCTTCATACAGTTGAGCTCTCAAGTTATCAAAAATACCTGTATGAAGTGAACGTCTTTGATCGAAGTGGATTCATCCAAAGGGAACGTTTCCGAATATAAGCAAGGCAAGGGAGCGTCGTGTGATTCTAGCAGAAGGTTGATTCAATAAGTTAGGAGACCGAAATAACGAGTTTCGAAACCAAGTTAGACAGGAGTAACATTGAGGGAAGGAAAAGGATGAACAAAATCGTCGCTATCCCACTTTTTCTTGGCATAGGTAAACTTTCATCAAAAATGTATTTTTGTTCGATCCGGTGCTTTATCATGATTAAGGGGTGTTGCTTCTTCGCATATTTTGACGTGACGTTGTTCGGTGTGTATTTTCAAGCACGAGGCTTAGCGGTGGAGGGAACATGGTTGATTCCCACATGATGGGAATAATGTTGAAGCCCACCTTAGGGCCCTGAAATATTTCGTTTTTGTGGAATAAAGGTACGGTTCACGTATGAACCTAATTCTGTATGGTTTGTATCAGAAGCTTTGGATTAAGTCTTGGGCTGTGTACGAGTTAGCTGTTTTTCCTTAATCGATCATAAAATACCATTGCCTATTGAAAATATTGAACCAAAAGTAATGGTGGTTTCCAAGTTGTGTGGGGAGGGAAAAGTTTCAGCTTTTTAATCAAGTGGGCATTTACTGACTTATACATTTATTTATTTTCCAACGAAAATTACATCTGGTTATCAAGTGTCATAAGCCCACTTTAATTTAAGTACTAGCTGCATCAGAATCACCTACAGTACAATGAATCAGAAAGATGAACAATATTCCTGACTAGGTTGCAACAACTTGTTTAGCAGTGGTATGGTTTCAATATTGTTGAAGTAACCAAGACTTTTTGGGGCTCAATCGGTGTTAAAAAGGTGGCACCCGAATAAGTGCTCCCTGGAATAGGTCTCATCTAGATGAGATGAAATTACCAATGTTTCACTAAAGTACCTTGCACCTAGACTTGCAAACAGAAGTCGATTTAATTCGTGTCAGAAGTCAAAAGCTCGGTAAATGCTTCATCGTGATCATTATTATTATTTTTATCATTAATCATATTCATTATTAATCATGGTGGTTTTCAATTAAAAACCTAATCGTAATTGCCCTTTGAATTATCGTCGAAATCTGGTGTTTGGCTCTGCCACCTCACCAGGACGAAAATTCCTCGAGAGTTCGCAGTAGAACGATGTTGGTACACTGATCTTTTTTGTTCAATTGTTCCTAGGCGTGCCATGATGATTTTTCGTTGGAGCGTAAATCTTAATTTTCTATAATAAAGGTATATACTAAACCAATGTTAAGGTATTTACGACATAATAATGAAATTTTGTTATTCGTATCATTCAATTTTACATTGAATACGCCCTCAATCACAAACGGTACTTCTATTTTGAAGGGTTAATCCGAAGTTTTAATAACTTACTTTCTAGGACATCTAAAAAACATTATGAAACAATAACGACGCGGAGAAATCAAATAGAATAAATGCTACCAAGTCCAAATTAACGGCACACTGCTGAGTTTGAACAAATTGAATCAGAGTGATAAATATATCACGTGGAATAGCTTAACAACCTAATTTACCATCAATAGAAAATTCACTTAAGATCCAAAGACATTTCATTATGGATTGTTCTATTTTACTTCTGGACCAGGTATTTACTTTCCGATTTAGAGTTTTGAGCGGGAAAACTTTCTGAACATTATGCGTAGCTAAGACCAAGCAGTTGTTAACCCGATTCACGGGTCTGGTGATAAAGACCGCTGTAGGATGGAACTGGAAGCTTAATTTCACTTCAATTTGCACTTCACCCCATTCCACACCTTCTACCCCCTGAGAAACTCGATTAAATTTTACGATGGCGAAGCTCCAAACTCCACCATTCCCATCACTTTGGCCAAGTTCAGTTAAGTGCGTAAACTCGCGTGATTAAGGTGGTTATGAGCTCCCTCCGCCCCTATAGGCATCAATAGATATCAAACTGTTATTAGTTTGCAAATATGGAAGTGTCTACCAAGTTACCAGTTACCCTGTTGGTATATTTTCTCATCTATATTTGAAGTGTGATGAACGATCTATTTTCGAGAATTATCGGCATCAAAACTAACTCCGCACCTTACAAGAGCAAAACCCTCCTACATATATCATGCGTTCGAGGTTTAGCGCTGAGATGTAACTAGGAATTTAAGATACTGTTAGCTGACCCCAAGGAGTCTTCAGCATTCGAGCATTGATATTTATCAGATAAATGTGAATTGTTTCGTTTTATTACTTCCTTAAGACAGACCTTCTGTACTGCTACGTTGACTGATTGGCTGCTCTGCTTGACATCCGCTACCCTTACAAGTGTGAATGTCTTAGAGATTTGGTGGAAATTGAGAAAGTATTACGAAGATTTCACTCTCAATGCTCGTTATTATTCTCCCGATTACAGAAATTCCGTTATTATTTGAATGACCACTGTGAGATGTATTTTGAGGTGTAGTGCGGAAATCTGTATGTTTGAATTTAAGGAAAAGCTAAAATTGATGATGGTGTGATACAATCCATACGAAATTACTATTAATACGCCAAAAGTTCAAAAATCTCATCAAATTGGTTGACAATTGAGGAATTAACAGTACATAGACGAAGAATTCTTCGAACCAGAGTTGTACTTGCAAGTTCTTGTACTGATAAGCAGAGAGAAGTATTGATTTTTGAACGGGGTTCGTTGGTTACCATCTACAGCAAACCCGTTCATTTCCTGATGATCTCATCAAACTCGAATGAAAACTGTTGTAATGATTTACGGGCATACGGCGACAAGAGACGAAAGTTTGGATGCAGGGAATACAAAATTTTGCCAGAAAAGTTGCCCGTTGTACCAGCCATATCGAGTTCATCAGTCAGTGTCTGAAGATGGGTGTGATTCCAAAGGGTTTCCGCCTGAAGGTACCTTTGCAGGCAGCTCCGCCTCTTATGCGACATTCACTTAGCCGCTTTGCTCATGCTACCTCTTTGCGATTTTCGAATCATGTAATCCATCAGTACATAGATATAGAATATATCTGATAGATATTTGAAAGAGAACTTGATACCTCTTATCAACATTGTTTCTTGGACGAGTCCTACACTTGTACAAGGAATAAATTTCATTTTGAACGACGCCAATCAAATTCTGGAGACACAGCGACAAAGACATCTTCACAAATTGTCATCTTTGTATCTCTCGCATTTGAGGAATGGTATATCCCTACCGGCGCCTGGTTTGTCAGCCTATCTACCACATGAACCACTTGTCCCTCCCAGGACTGCACAGAATACCAGTAGTAACGAATCAATGTCACATGCTATTCCTCCCTCTCGGCCCTGCGTTGATCCTCAAGCAAGAAAACTCAAGGCACAAAATATCATCATAATCCAGAAATTTCTCAACTAACCGAACTGAATTGTTCACCGAACACAGTTAGGATGGT
The DNA here is from genome assembly GCA_031894815.1 of Creontiades dilutus. Lineage (NCBI taxonomy): Eukaryota > Metazoa > Arthropoda > Insecta > Hemiptera > Miridae > Creontiades > Creontiades dilutus. Next base: position 379,044 of record JAVIWC010005236.1, on the reverse strand, counting down.
AGAAAAGGGAATGAGGTATGTAATCTTTCATCCAGAGGCCTGACAGATACGGAGATCAAAGTATTGTCAAAAGGATTAACATTCACGCCAACTCCACGTGTAGATCACATCCTGCTCCACGAAGATATTCAGGTATTCTGCAGAAAATTACGATTAAAATACTACTGGGAGGTGATAGCGTCGGAAAACCCTTCTGCATCTACACCTACTAACACACTTCACTCGTCACTAGAAAAATTTAAAGCACCCTCCGAATTTGACCCTCCACATTTCCCACCCTCGCACCCTTTAGAACAATTCATTTCCTAACTCGTACACAAAACTTCACAATTATCTATCCTCAATTCACTGACTCCGAAAGATAACATGACGGCAGAAGAACAATAGAGCCCTTAACACAATCAAACGGGACGAACAAATAAAAACCATGCCAGCTGACAAAGGATCTACGGTGGTTGTGATGAACACAATTGATTATCAGAGAGAGGCACACTTCTACAGCTCTCTGATGAGCGATTTTATAAGAAACTGAACACTGACCCTACACAAACATTTTTAAAAGAAATTAAAACATTCATAAAACAAAACAAACAAACAGAAAATTTATCTGCTGCAGATGTTCAAGGATTGGTTCCGGACAGCCCTCGGTGCTCTGAATTCTACATCCTTCCAAAGATTCATAAGGAATATTCTCTTCCAGATCGCTTACCTCCAGGGCGTCCGATCGTGGCGTGCTTTGGCTGTATCACAGAGAGACTGTCAGCATATATTGATTATAATCTACAGCCTCTCGTGAAAAACCAGTCATCTTATATGAAAGACACCAATCACTTCTTGGGGATTCTCCACGAACTACAATTACCGACAGACAACGAACATCCGATGATGTTGGTATCAGTTGATGTGTGCTCTTTGTACACGGAAATCCCGCATGAACAAGGATTAGCTGCGATGACACATTTTTTGAATTTGAGAGAACCACCACACAAACCATCAACATCATTTATAAAAGGTTTGTCAAATTTTGTTCTCACTAAAAATGTGTATAAATTTGAAGACAAGCTTTTCCTCCAACAACATGGCACTGCTATGGGTACAAGAATGGCGCCGTCATTATGCAAATTGGTTCATGGCCCATTTAGAGCAAAACATTCTTTCATCACGTACACTTCGGCCTATAATTTGGAAGAGATTCATTGATGAAGTATTTTTGATTTGGACTCATGGGGAAGAAACGCTTAAGGGATTCCTAAGGGATCTAAATTCACAATTTTCAGTCAAATTTACGTGGACACACTCAACTTCAGAAGCCACATTCCTCGATGTGAACATCAAATTGACAGATGGTAGACTCACCACCTCAGTACATACAAAAGCCACAAACAAGCAATTATATTTACATTATGACAGCTGCCACCCTCGCCACACAAAACAGTCCATACCAAGAGCGCTTTCATTAAGTTGTCATCTCATAAAATGCATACATATTATGTAGTGAAACAGCGGACAAAGAAGAATACTTGAAAAACTTGGAAAACAAACTGTTGACGAGAGGATATCCAGCAAAAGTTGTCAGACGAAAAATGATCCCTTCCCACATTGAACACCATCCTACACCACGAAATACGAAGGAAAAAGTTTTCTTGACTACTACATTCTTTTTCGGCATTGAGAAGATGAACCAAATTCTAAAAGATCTGTACCCACTCCTCTCGGCTAATTCAACCACAAAAAAGGTTGTTTCAGAAGTACCATCAATGTCCTATCGACAGGCCTCGTCGATCGGAGACATTTTGTCTCATAGACGATCAGATAGGGCAATACCATCTGCAAGAGAAGGTGTAAAGTTTCCCCATACTTGTCGAGGACGAGCTGTTCTCATCGGCCAACAACACCAACTCGCACAAATGTAAAGGATCGGCTGAATGCCTAACATAAATGTGTGTGTACTAGTTGGCGTGTTAGAAATGTCCTGCATTTTAAGTTGGCAAAGCTGAGACAGCACTCATTCTCAGGGTCAATAATCATAGGGCATCTGTTGTCGGAGGGAACACCGATTTGCCTGTGAGCCGTCATGCCACAGCGCAGGGCGAAACTTTCGATGGGTGTTTTGGAATCAAAATTTTGAAGAAAATGAAACCTCAAGACAACAAAATTATGCTGCTTCACTCGGAAAAAGCGCATAGCAATGTGTTAGGTCCTTACGATCTTCCAGGCCTGAATATTAAACGTTAACAGGGTAACCAAATTTCTCCACGACAAACAATTTCTCAACATCAATGTTAAAATTTCCCATTACTGTTATTTTTCTCGTATTTGGAAACAGGCTAAAAGCCGAAATATAAAAATTAGTGTTGTTTTTTGAATTATTTTTTATACAACTACAATATTATAGAAATATTATAGGTACATAGTTATGTATTACCTTTTAATATCTGCAGACGGGCCTCTATGGCGTATGTGATCTATTTCATTTCTTCAATTTGGTCAAAGTTGGAGAGCTATTCAAGACTGAAATATTAAATTGTGGGGACAGGTTGTCCGAGCGAGCTACGGCATCAGTCCTTTGGCTGTTTAGTTTCAGTGGGAGTACTGATTAGCCCGGTTCGAATCCGGAAGGCACCAATGATTAAGGCCAAAATCCTATCAAGTGTTGTATACCTGTCCTGTCGTTAGACAGTTCACCTCTGATCTCGATATCACGTGATTCCAAATCGCTCCCAACCCGGGCGTGAGGCAATGGGAAGCCACGAGCGAAATCGTCAGACCTAGTTCTGATCCTCTCTAGATTACGGCTGGCGTCTTCCGCGACACCTCCGGGTAGTCGGACGAAAATCCAAGGTGAAATTCCTTGTTTACTTTACTTCTACTACTACTACTACTACTAGAAATATTGTAGGTACATAGTTATGTATTAGCTTTTAATATCTGCAGACGAGCTTCTGAGGCGTATGTGATCTATTTATTTTCTTCAATTTGGTCAAAGTAGGAGAGCTATTCAAAACTGAAAAAAATGAACCTGTTTTTAGTTCACACTTATACACAGTTACTAAAAGAAAAACAAGTACCGCGTTACAGACAGGTACTAAAAGAAAATTGTTCACAAAGGTCTGAAACACTAAATCTTATTGGAAATTTGAATCTGTGGAACGGTGAGCTCATTACCGGAGAGCGGAAACTGTCCATCTGCACCCATCGGATAGGTTCGAGTGATTAATAATCGCCACTCTAGTGTAAGACGGCGAAACGGTTATACCTGACCCGCAAGACCGACAGGTCGTGATGGTAGGGTAGGTCTGGCCCCTTGCTGACTAGTACCCCCAAACATGGTTTATTAGTACATAGTGTAATAGTACATGGAGTAATCAACATTATTTTCCCCAAAATCAACATTTCCACTAAAATGTTGGTTTTAGATCGGTTTGAACAACATTCGTTAATTACTCGTTTGTCTGTATGTGTCCGCACATCCTTCTAACAGAGCCTTATTTCTCCGAAATTCTTCGATTTCGATACATTTTCAGGGATAGAAAGTCCCTTATGAGTTTCATTGGTTACAAAACTAAATGTCTAATGAAATCACTTTGAATATGGTAACATACGGACGGATAAATGAAACCGAAATTAACTGGATCTGGTTAATATGGTCGTTTTATGTGACAAGTAAACCAATAACTAGGTTTACACCGTAGGATAATGGGGTTGTGAACGTAATGACTAAATTTTGGTGGGTTCCGAGAAAAAAATTATTAACGGACTAGCAAATGAATGTAGACGTACACCCATCCAGGTGGTGTCGTTCGTTTCTTTGAATACAATTTTCTACAGATGATTCTTATTTTGAAAATTGGCTAGTTGCTGATTTTTAAAATGATTATCCTCAATTCATACCTTCAATTTTTAAACCGATCAACAAGTTCACTATTGATGTTCTCTTTCCACATGATTCAATTATAAAGAATCCTGAAACGGAATAGAAGCGAAATCGTGAGAGTCCGCTCACCCTGAATGATAAAGTGAAATATCCGATTTTGGACTAGTCCCCAAAGCGTCTAGACGAAAATGTACTAAAACACTTATACTGTTCTGGTAAATTAGAAAAAGGAAATGTCAGATAGGTACCTTCAACAACCACTAGAGCACTTATTCATTTCTTCTATCAAAAATGTATGAAGTACCGATTGTTATTTTATAGTAAATACGTTTCATGAGCTGAATTACAACTATTAAATTGTTGGTAGTTCGTAATATGCACCCTATATATCATACCCAGCTGTATCCGTTGTGAAGAAGAATGTAGCTATATTTTATTTTCAGGGATAAATGTGTATATCTAGGGGCATTCTGTGCTATTTATCATGACCACGTTATCTCGTGAAGTGAAAAGGTGGTAGGCTGAGGCTTGAACGTTCCCATCGGTGTCGTTTATCATTTCATACGAGCTGTTGTTTTCCGCCTCATGAACTATGACTCAAATTAACATTGGTATTTACAATTCAGCGCCCCAAACAAGAATTCACGGTTAATTTTTTATTCTGAAAAATTATTATAGTATTATTTTAAACGCTCGAGTTGAACAAAAAATGTATGATCTTAATCATGCAGATCGAACCAATCAAGTAAGTCGAATGAAGTACAAAGGACTTTTACTACTTAGTAGTTTTAATGAGTGCTGTACTTCATTAAGTATCGAATATGCACTGAAATAACGAACTATTGTATCATAAATTGCAGCTTATCTGATAATCGTCTGGATCCCCGATTCCTATCATGAACTGTTCACCAACAAATACTGATGGATGTTCCGAGCCCTCTCTTCTCTTGGTCTGCGGTTTCGAGTTCAGTTTTGTAGCCAGCGTTTTCAAACTTCCTATCTTCCTACTTAGGATAGAATCCAGCTAATGTTTCTGATTCCCTTCACATTTGTGGAATCAAATGTGTTAACCCTTTGGGGATTCCTTCCTGGAGTATGGTGACGGCATGGAGGGGTATTGACGGTCCAGACACCTCTAGAGAACCTCATTCCTGGACCTACCAGAAGGTAGATTCTAGACCATATCCGTCCCTGTCTTCGTAAGCCTGGTAGGATTAAACTTTTATTTTGTTGATACTCCTTCATTGGACCAAATCACACCTTTGAACAGCTGATTTCTTTCGGGAAACTTCCAAACCTTCTCGCCGGGAAAAGGGCTTCTTTCCAACTTCTACGCTGCCTGTTGACAAATTTAAACAGCGATTGGATTGTTAATACACTTCGAACAATTAGTTTAGGTATCCCCGTAGTCATAGGATTTTTCCTGGCGGAATAATTTTAGTGATACGATTCTACTCGACGGTGTGTTTGTTAACGGGTGATCATCCGAATTCCCTACTTTGACCTTCGCTTATGGGGAACCCGGATCGCAATTGTAATATGTTTGCTTTTTTTTCAATCCCATTTTATTGAGTACCTCCTTAATTGGAGTTATTCTCTTATCCATTCAGAATGACGCCCTTGGGTTTCTGTATTTGCCAATTCAAAATATATAAATCCATTGGCGCCCAAAATTCAGAAGATAATAAACTTTCTTCTTGAGCCAATCCGATCAAGATTCACTCCCTTCATTGGCAAGCTAGCTGGATTATCGAAATTCAACTGACTGGAATGTTGAATCGTCAAATTTAGATAGGTACACCTAGGAGAAATCAAAGTACAATAAGCTATTATGAACATAAATAATGGTGTATAATAAATAGTCTCGTGAGATGCAACTTAAATGAATGTTTCTAATGTTTTGAACAAACCACAATATTATGCGTCGAGTTCAACGTGAATGATTTAATGATTTTCCAACACTTGAACCAATAAATTATAGCCTTCTTTGATGTTGAAAGAAAATTATTTTTGGGCACAAAGGTCCAATTCAAGAGTTTTTTTTTTTTTTTTTTTTTTTCAATGGTTATATAAATAATGATGACCATGTGCTGTATGCTAATTTAATGGTATGTTGAACCCTCACACTATTATTTGATTAGAGGATATTTGTAGAATAGCGGTGAGCAGTATTCGGAAAAATGGGAAGCACCTATTCAAATGAGGATCACTCAAGAAAAAGTTTTTCTTATGGGAACAAAGCGGATGCTAATTCATGCTAATGTTGCCCCGAATTTCCGCAGTGTGGCTGCCCCCACTTTCTAGTTTGTCGGTGATGAAAGACTGTAGAAACCTACCTTTCTTTTGTTTCTAGGACTCTGAATGAAATCTCTTTGCATAATTTTACTCTCAAACAATCCGGAGATATAAAAACGTTGGTTTTTTATTGTATCCCCTCCAAACCAGTAACGGATCCTAATGCTTTACGATCCATGTAATATTATGGCCATGATAATTTGATAATTTACGAAAACCAACGAAAGTAGAATTTTTCACAATTATCATATCAAATTGATTGTTGCGAACCTTTAACGAAACATCAGTAGATTGTCCAATAAACGGATGTTGGAATTCGATGGAATCCTCCAACTGTACCACATCCCATCTGGACGAAAACCGGGCTAATCATACCCTCCTATTCTTTCAACATCCAGTATCATCCTTAAAAACTACACCTAGTTCATGGCTTACGGGTTCTCTCACTACAGGTATACCAACCTCACCTGCCCTTCCATAGTTAACAGGGTATCTAATACGGACTAAGTCACTCGCGACGAAGAGGGTATCCAACTTCGGGCTATAGAACCTTCATCCTTGTGCGTCATGGGTGTTAAACTTCGGCTTACACGTTTCTCCGTACGTTTCTACAATTCACGGGGCAATGTATTTTGGCTTAGATAAAGTATTTACTACCTACTCTTTTTCGGCACAACGTTCACTTACTCACCGTTTAATATCTGTCATAATGAAACTGATAAGTTTTGAGATATGTGGAAATCCTAATTGAACAAACAACTATGACTTGAATCTCCGGGCATTCTCCCTTGAGCAGTGATTGAGAGGAATGGCTGTTAGGAACCTCCGCCATTCCCCCGTCTGTCAGCAAAATGAAAATTTCAGAGGTTTGTTGCACAAATGGACTAATATTTGGCAACAAATCAATCAAGTATATTGGTTGCGAATCGGAGGCTGGATAGACAAAATTTGTTAGGCACAAAAACATACGGTCTGTCAGTTTAGCCGTCTATTGGGAACATACAATAGCCTACCGTAGATCCGTAGATAGAAACAAACATTGAGTTTTATATGTAAGGATAACTGATTCTAGTTAACATTCTGGTATCCTAGTAACAGACTGAATAGATCACAAGACTGAATAAATCACATGGCCCCTGAGACGAAGAAATTTAAAACAAATATAAATAAGTAGGAAATAAAGTACAATAAGAAGTTGAGAATCCAAATAAACGGTGCATCTATGGAAATCTTTTTGAAAAACAAACATCCGCAATAATTATCGAAAATTGTTGAAAATCTTCATTTTGTCGCTCCTTTTTATGTGATTTCATTGACTAGGTATTTCAAGTAATACTTTTTTTCAACTCAAACTTCAGTCGAGTTGTGCCACAGACCTTGGAAATCTCGGATTTTCTGTCAGGTGGCGAATGAGATGAGGAAAAGTCAATCCATTCAACCGCTACTGTTACAGTTTATAAGGCTAATTTTTATGTATCGTTTTTGTTCGATTAGGAATATTCGAAATATAGTTTTTGTTCGAATATTAGGAATATAGTTTTGAAATATATTTCAGATCTTTCAAATCTAATTATGAAAGGTGGCAGTTATATCTTCACTAAGTTCATTTGTTTTTATCTTACTAATAATGTATAAATGTATTATGTTCGATTCCGATTTTCTCGTAATAAACACCTTAAACAATAAACAGGGGATTGTGTGGGAAAGGGTTTGAAGACGGTAATATCCGGTCCCAATATCAAAAGGTGTGCTCGTTTCGACTGTTGTAAAAGTTGATCGTTTGTGGGCTGGTTCATCTTTTTTAAAACTTTAACGCCGAAACATTCATTAAAGTGGTTGAGGGTCTGTGATAGTGTGTGGAGTTTTCCTGGCCGTGGTTGTTATTGGTGTTTGATGCTCTATGATTGTTCATCCGCAGATTCAATCGTGCAGCTTTCCCAATATAGAAGCACCTTGATTGTTCTTTTGTGCGCTTTCTACAAATCAATTGGTAGAGGCACATACGCGATTGAGAATCAGCAGCACCCTGGCATCTGTATGAATGAATGGTGTTTGGAGAAGTGATATATTCACATAGGTAGGTATTACGTGATCATGAAAAACCGAACTTGGGGACTCTTATGTTTCTGGTGTTCAAATTGAAGGTAATTTAGAGTTTAAAAAAATATATTTTATGAAACATCAAGGTTAATGTAAGTATACATTACAACAGGACTGAAGAAGTTTCGTTCCTCTATAGAGGAACCAAACGTATCCAATATATACTAACTTACGTCCGTGTTTTCATAAGAAAGTGGTCACACCACACTCCACAACCATGAATACAACTATAGCGTGCCTTGGAGCCTTGATGTTTCATAAGAAAGTGGTCACACCACACTCCACAACCATGAATACAACTACTGCCTTGGAGCCTGGCAGGAACGCAGAGGATATCCTCGAAGAAATAAAACGAAGGACAAAATTACAACAATTACATATATATGTTGTTGGATGGTGATGATACTGATGGCTGGTATACTTACATTACAACAGGACTGAAGAAGTTCCCATAGAGGAACGAAACGTATCCAATAAAAATGTACCAACTTACGCTCCGCCTTGATGTTTCATAAGAAAGTGGTCATACCACACTCCACAACCATGAATGAAAAAATATATTTTGGAAGTAAAATCTCAATACGCAAAAGCTTGTATTGAACAAAATAACGGCGAACATATGCACATCACATTAATTGAGAACAATAATGATTTTATGATCAGGTCTAAACTGTTGATACAAATTTTATAGATATTTATAAAATCAGGCTTCATCATTTTGCAAAATTCCGACGTCCCGGTAATGCAATCATTGCTAACCAACGTGTTTTTTTTTATCACATCCGGGTTCTCCTTCCTTGGATCAATTTTAATTAGCCTCACTGCATTAAAGATACCTTGCTTCAGAGGGATACTAAACACTCTGTCCCTCGAATCTTACAGTTCGCCGTTATCACCTTTTCATCAAAACCACAAGAACAACATCAATGAAACTTTTGCCTTCGAATTCCTAAGAATTTTGATGTCAATAGAAGAATAAATCATTACCTGTACACCTCAATGTAATAATATCCAACATTTCTAGATTCCAAACAATATGAAACATTAACCAACAAATTTTGAGAGGTAGCTGAACTTTTTTTGTTTCTTGTTCGATTACTATGGTTGTTTACCTCGTAGTAAAGCTAAATGGCCCAAGACAAGACTTCAGTAGACATTGGAAGTTGGAATCCGAAAGGAATTGACTTTATTAGGTGAACCTATCCACCCAAAAGCATCTTTAAAGTGAGTTATGACGAGTAATAACCTTTATCTTGGGTTATTGAATTACGGACGCTCGCCGAAGTTTCCCGTAAGCCATTTCCTCACCTATAACTTCCCTCAGCCCAGTTCCTTCCAATCTGCACACCCACTTTCTTCCCAGTGCAAGGTGGATGAAAACAACGATGAAAACGCTGAAAGTTATACACAACGGTTTATTATTCCTACATTTCATACCCAAACTATGTTGATCACTATTTCGTTCAAATGTGTCCCCCCCCCCCCCCTATTTCTCACAAGCAAATATTTAGCCTGAAAAACGGCAGTTTTCTAACTAAATCCCATCGTTTTACCTGTGGAAATGTAATTTCCTACCGAATGGATAGAGAATTAAACAATTTTTTTATTGGTAACCTCAAATGTTGGTTTTTTCATGTATTCTGGGAGTGATACCCATTTTGATGACAAAGTCGTAAGCAAGAACAAAATCTTAGAAGTGAGAAAGCCGGGTTCGTAGTTGGGTAAATAAACTCCGGATGACACTTTTTGTTGCAAGTTATTTGTGGAATCGATCCTTCAAGTGTGTTTCATCTCAACGTCGACACACTGTATATACAGGGATATGAGTTTTACAGGTACCTGACAATCCAAGCATTCAACGAATACAGCTCTCATAAAACAACCCTTAATAACTGAGCAAAGAGAAATAAATTACCATGATTTTATGATGTAAATTGTCATAAACATACTTCTGTTTTCTTTCAAAATTGATTTATTCAAAGAATCATGAGGGTGATATAGAGTAAAATTGTGCAGCGACCATTTTCCGTATCTTTGCACGCAGAACTGCCCTCTTGTAGCACCTTGACGCTTTTCTTGATAGTTTCTGTGAGGATTCAATCTGTAGTCAGTGGTACTGTTCTTCCTGCCATAACTGGAAAATGGACGATCGACTTCCCTGTTTTACTTCTTTTTCTCATTTTCTCCTCCATTTCAAATGACGGACTATCATCATCTCCATCTTAAATTGTCAACGTTTTCAAAGAGAATTTTTCTGGTGAATGCGAAAAGAAACAGTCACATAAGCCAATAAATTAGAAACGGAAGTAAGGATGGGACAACTAAATGTAATAGGTAACTTTGGCTTGTTCTTGAGAAGTTGATTTTGCGATCGCATGGTGTGAATGAAATACAACGATCTGGGTGGGAGAGAAACCCAGCACTTGTTTCATTTTTAGCCCGAGACTTATCATAGCACCATTCGCATTGTCACAATTTTTCGTCCACAAAGAAATCTTGTTACCTTTTGCCCTGATGTTTATTGTCGCTCCATTCACAATGTCTTCATGATCAGCGAATCGCTCACCAATCATGAACATAACTAACTCGAGCCAATAGTGATCGAGTTTCTCCAGCGGTGTTTTCTTGTCAATTGTAGCCATCCAACGGCCTCCGTCTTTGTTAGCCTTGTCCTCCCACATTGGCTTCACTCCTTTTCGAAATAGCGCATAATCGCATCCTGGTTTCAATAGGCTTACCGGTTTAATGTGATTGAAGAAACACCAGAAGTCTTCGATGGTGCTAAAACTTCCCACGTCCATTAATCGATCCTCCCAAGTTTTTGATCTATTCGTATCAAGGTACCAGAGTGTCCAGGTGTGCTCCAACGGATGCTTGTAGTTCCAATAACTGAATACTTCCATGATTCGTAGGATTTTTAGCAATGGAACTATCAAGGAATAACTGACGAGATTTAATAAGTAAAACTTGAGTGCAAGAACCTAGAAGATAGTAAAAAATGTCACTGACTTCCAGTTGATAATATACGGGCATCCCTAAATATTTTTTGTTTTAATATCTCACATGTTCTAGTGGATTACCAAGTTATTGGAATTGTAATGCCCGAGAATTTTTCATGAATAAAGTGAAACAGTCATATGTATTCTGTGTAGAGGTAGGTAAAGTGTATAAACTCTAAAATTCCATAACCTAGAGATATAATTCATACTGTTTTTATTGGAAAAAAATCGATTATCATCCTTTGATAGGTACTGCACAATATCTGGTTGTGAAGTTCGGTATACGCATGGTGGTATATATGATATGCCAAAAGCTCGAATTGGTATGCCGAAAGTTGAAATTGAGTCGCCAAAAGTTGAAATTAAGATGTCAAAAATATTAAAATTTATTTGTGCCGCATTCGTAGTAATTGTATGTGTTGATATCAGTGTAATTCATTATTACTTATAGTAAAACTAGGACCACCTATCAACTCGCTCGTCCAGGATCTTTGATTTTATGAACAGGATTTCTACACCAGACCGAGAGATACTCCATCAGAAAACATTTAAAACATTTCTAAGATCTATACATACAGATATTATGCATTACAGTATGCTCCAAGTGCTCGCGGTATCAACGCCTATGTCGTTGTTCACCCGATCTCTTATCTGCATTGTTCGTCGTTGTGTTCGTCAGTTGTGTCGATATCAATTTTATTCACGAGGAGGGTTACGGAGGAGGACTCAGGTGGGTAATGATGACCCACCGTTCGGGGAACCTCGCCGACCGGCTAAACGCCGAAAATCATCGCTGGATTCAGGTTCTGAGATCATCTTATCTAACCCTTTCGCGTCTTTATCCAAGCCCCAGGCCAGGTCAGCCTCGAATAACTTTCCCTTCAGAAGAATGAACAACTGAAACCACCTTAGTTAAAAACTTACTAAACATTAATGTCAGTAAATTCAGTTATCTTGATGTTGATGAAGCTAAGCATTACTCCAGTGAAACCAATGCTCAATATTAAACTTACCAAACCAACTCAGAGCGACCTTTCAGAGTGGTCATTCGAGGTTTTCATCAAACGTGTGGTACCGAACTGCTGTTGGATGAAATCAAGAAACTAGGCTTTGTTCCTCGTCAATTAGTAAAAGTATTACACCCAATAACCAAAATACCTTAATGCTGTTTTTTTTCTTGGATCTTGAAGCTAACTTGAAAAAATACAAAATCTTCAAATTAACCAGCCTTTTCCACGCTGTGATAAAGGTTGAACCTCCTTGTCATGTGAAAATTGTAAATAGAAGTACGTATCACACTTGATTTTCATTTATCACAATAAAGTTACTCATTGAAAAACAAATGCATTGTCTAATAATCCCTGGTGTTATCCGATTCATATCTTTTCACAACGGATTAATTGATGTCCTTCGCTAACCACTATTTTACTAAAAGTTCGGTAGTAATAAAAAGTACATCTGGAGATTTCCGTTAGACACGCAGCCAATGTCTGAGATGTTTCATTTGTTCTGGGGGTCTTCACCGGCTAGTTTTCAAGGAGGAAACAAGGACTGGAAACAATGCGAAAGTTTTCAATTTCCTGAAGAAGCTCCTTGTTGAAGAAGAGCATTTTTTACAAGGTGCGATTGCAGGAAATAACGACGATCCCACTGTTTCTCTAACCACTTGCCTCTCCTTTAACTAAAAACAGTGTGCTTCTTTACATCAAAAGATGTGGATACAATTTTTTTTTTCGTGATTTATTAATTGCAACTGAAAAATCAAATATATTTCATCTAGCAATTTTACATATCAATATAGGTACACTCCAAGAGGGTAGGTTTACAGCAAAACCTAGCCCTTTATTATATAGCTCAATTAAATAGCACTGAGTTCGATTGCACTTCTATTCACGCATCACAACTAAATCCAGTGGTTTGTTTCGCTTGAGACGTCGGATTTCACCTTCGTTGTCCAAAACGTAGAGCATCTCCGGGTTCTCGTGTTTGTGGAGGCGATGTTCATGCTTCTTTGCGTATTTTGCAATAATTTCATAGACTGTCTCGATCCTCAAATCTCGATGAATATCATCGTTTCGCATGATCGATGAATATGATCGTTTCCAACAACTATACTTCTCAGTATTTTATTCTGAAAGGTTTGGATTTTCCTAATATTTGATTTCTTGGCACAGCTTCAGATCTGTATCCCATAGGTCGAAATAGTTCGAAGGATCTGCTTATATATAAGCAGTTTGTTGTGAAGAGAGAGATGGGAATTCCTTCCCATTAGCCAATACATCCTTCTGTACTTGATTTTAAGTTCTTCTTTCTTCTTTTCTATGTGTTTATTCCAGTTTAATTTGGAGTCAAGTATCAAACCCAAGTATTTAACTGCTTCAGTATGCGGTATTTTATTCAAATTGATCTCAACATCCAAAATTGGGACTTTTCGGTTGGTGAAGTTGATGTGTGCTGATTTTGATTCGTTCAGCTTCATTCTCCACATCTTCAATGGATACAATGAGCCCCAATAAAATCCTCAGTGTTGCTCTTGCCAGGTGAAAGTGTTTTGTCTTTGAGGTCATGAGTTCGCTCCACGAGAGGGTAGCTAATTCACTTCGTCGCGACCCTCCGGTCGCTTTGCACATACTCAAACGTTAAATCTATCAAGCATAATTTTCTCATGCATTTACTGTACATCAAACCCACCACAAAGAACCGCATTGATTAAAGAAAGATTATAGAATATCTCCCCGATCTTAGTGTACACCGAAACAATCGAGCAACTTGTGAAACAACCGAGTTATAATTCCTCGACCATGTACGCTTATTTTCGCCAGCTTTGAACATTTTAATGACTACAATAAGCCTCACCTTGCATCTGATCAGTTAACGATTACCTTCAAAAACAAAACGTTGCAAATTCTTTCACTGGGGTTTATTATTCAATTGGCTTGTGTTCATGATTTGAATTTCTACTAAGCTTTGGAGTGTTCGTGTTTCACAGGTAATAGAGCGATTACTGAATTTCAGAAGAAATGCATAGATCACGTAAATCTTTTCTCAACCAAAATACCTATTTGGATTTTATTCTATTTTGTTTTATTTTTTATTGCACGAGCCGATATAGGAAGGAACAGAAACAAAATTAGACAAGGGAGCCGACTAATCACATACTGGGTTGTTCACTTGATCATATTTGTGTGCCTCCTGAAATTCAATAATCACTCTATCACCTGTGAAACACGCACACTCCAAATCTTAGTAGAAATTCAAATCATGAACGCAAGCCAATTGAATAATAAACCCCAGTGAAAGAATTTGCAGCGTTTCATACATATCAGAATGTTCAACCCGTGTATCGGCTACAAAGCCTTTTAGGAGTCACTCCAGTATCCACATTACTACATCACTAGGTTACTGCGATGAAAACATAAACAATAATAAACCAAAAAAACGCAAATGTTGGCACCATGAATCGGGCCATATCGGGAATGGTTTGAGCTACGAACCTGGGGAGGGGCTCATTCGATTCCCCATGGAATGTTCTTCAAAAAGAGTACAACTTTAGGCCGCATCGACTTTTTTTGAGGTTTTTAGGGCATTTTACAAAACTTCGACAACCCTTAAAGGGCACTTTAAATTAACTTTATATTAATTACAGTTATTTTGCTCCACCCATTTGGGAAAAATCGTACGTACGGCGGACGGACGGAAACATTTTTATTGCAGATTCGGATTCTACACCGTTTGAAACGTAAACCATGAAATTTTCAGGGGGGATTCGAATTTTTTTTTTTTTTTTTTTTCAAGAGCGATTACAATGGTTCATTATCGAATAATAAACCTAAATAGAGGCATAATTTTTCACCTGGTCGACACATTGACTTCATCCAATCACAAGAATTTAGTTTTAGCCAGTAATAACATTCGGGCATGAGTAACACTTGACCAGAGAGTTCTTTCTTTTTGCTTGCTACATAAATATTTACATGGATGCTCGAATATGTTGAGTGTAAAAGAATTGGGATTTGAATTCAACTTTAATTATTGGTACATTCTTGTTACGGATACGATGAAGCTATTTTCGTTACCCACTTGGTTGGCTTTTTTAAATTGTTTCATTTAGATACAGATATAACTTCTTGAAAACCTTGCCTTCCTCTACAATGTCTTACAAAACAAGGTGGACTCCCCAACCTTTCTTTCATCGCTCTCTTTCCGGGTGCCATGCCGCACAACTCGTTGTGGAGACTTTCCAAGTTCCCCTCCTGCGTAAATAATGTTATCATTTATATTGATACTTTAATGTTTCTCGGGCCAATTAATTAAGGACGTTATGAACATTATCAGAAAACATCATTGACCAACGAATGACTGTACGTGCTAATATCTTTATTTTTTGTAATAATTACGTAATTGGGCACTGCCCGTGTATTAAAATAAAATAAAAATAAAATAAAATAAAATAAAACCCTGTGTTTTATCACACAAAAACAAGTGTTTTATATATTTTGGGTAAGGGAACGTGTGATTTATTTGGAGTCAGCACGCTAATAGTTCAGAACAATCCAATGTCCGGGAAAACCCCTGTACGTGACGTAGTCCGAGATCCATGGAAGCGCGGGGATAAATCAAATTTGCGGGGAAGAGAGACCATTGTAGGTAAGCTTGATAAGGGAGGCGGTGGAGTGTGGGCGAAGGGGGTTTGATGGGACGGGGTCTAGAAGCGAGTTCGCAAGGAATTTGGAAGTGGTCCGACATTTAGGTAAGGGAAGATGGGTTGGGAATTGGGTTGAACCCTTTAAACATAGAAGAAAACCCGAATAAACAGCTTGCAGACTTGGCGGCTACCACGAAGATCATTTTCATGAGTATACCGTTCTGCTACGTTAGCCAACTCTCTAGTTGTAAATCCTGAGATCTCTTAGTTCGACCAACCTCAGCGTTTCCATGGGAATATATTTGCAACTTTTTGTTTTATTATTTAATAATAAACCATTGTAATCGCTCTTGAAAGAAAAAATGTTAACTCCTCCTGAAAATTTCATGGTTTACGTTTCAAAGGGTGTAGAATCCAAATCTGCAATAAAAATTTTCCGTCCGTCCGCCGTACGCCGTACGCACTATTTCTCCCAAACGGCTGAAGCAAAAAATCTGAAATTTTCAGGAAAAATCCATTTTGGTCCGACAACGCCCCAATTCTTGAGCAAGCTCTCTCACTTAATTTAATGTGCCCTTTAAGGGTTGTCAAAGTTTTGTAAAATCCCTAAAACCTCAAAAACGTCAAGGCGGCTAAATTTGGACTTTTTTTGAAGAACTTTCCATGATGAATCGAATGAGCCCCTCCCCAGGTCCGTAGCTCAAACCATTCCCGATGTATGGCCAACGTTTGCGTTATTTTGGTTTATTATTGTTTTTGTTTTGATGCAGTAACCTAGTGATGTAGTGAACTGGAGTTAACTCCTAAAAGGGTTTATAGCCGATACACGGGTTGAAGTATTCTCATAACCATAAAAAAACGCCGCAAATTCTTTCATTGGCATTCAATATTCAATTGGCTTGCGTTCATGATTTGAATTTCTACTAAGCTTTGGAGTGTGCGTATTTCACAGATGATAGAGCGATAATTGGATTTCAGGAGGCACACAAATATGATCAACGATCAATCCAAATAGGTATTTTGGTTGAGAACAGATTTACGTGCTCTATGCATATCTCCTGAGATTCAATAATCGCTCTATCACCTGTGAAACACGCACACTCCAAAGCTTAGTAGAAATCCAAATCATGAACGCAAGCCAATTGAATAATAAACCCCAGTGAAAGAATTTGAAGCGTTCTCGCATTCTAATTATGATTTGTTCAGCAATTCAGACTCAGTTGAAGAGTAAATCAGACTTCTCCATCATTGAATTTATCACTGGTAACATAATATCATAACGATTTGTGAATGATTATATCAGAACCAAAGCTGTTTGACTGATCTCTTTTAATGAGAGATTCATGTATTGGGATTGGAAATAATTACAAATTTTTTTAACGTAGTTTCTTGAGTTTTTACTTAAATTTTCCTAACTTCAAATAAAGCTATCATCCTGATTTCCCGAAAAAAAATTCCCAAGTCAAATATATTCTGACCGGAGAATAGTATTTTTCTATCCCATTGTGTTTCCTCGGGGACTAAACCAAACACCGGCAGGTCGAGAATGCAGGAACGGCTGAACCTGAAGATGAGTGTTTACTCACAAAATATCAAAACCCTCCAAACCCAAGTGCAAACCTGAAAAAGAAGCTATTTCCATAATTTTATTCAAGTGAGGTTTTTATTTTGAGAGCCAAGCCTTGGCGTCGAGCGATTTAATCATCCGAGATAAAAAGGAAAAAAAAAAAAAAAACAAGTACTAATTAAAAGACCGAACAGTGAGCAGTCTCCCGTTTTTTTTTCTTTTTGACGGCACAGTTAAATCGAATGTATGGAAAATTCAACTGCTTAGTTCTTTATTATAATTGATCAGTGGATAAACAATTTCTGTTTCTTTCATGTTCTTTTATTGGATAATTATTTCCCACTATTAATCTACGTTGCAGCCGTAACTTGTAACACGAGAGGAGATGGGTTGGTACAAAGGAACCTCCCAAGGGTTCAGAAAAAGTATGCCTGCAACAACCAGAAAATATACTGGTGTATCTCCATTAATTTAAAGAATCGGGAAGGGTTCATATCCACCACAAATTTCACTTTTATTGTCATAACAAATCTTGATAATTTTCTTTCAAATTGTTTTGATCAAGATCCAACATTTCCACGTCAAATACACCTTATGCACAACGATAAGACAGACAAACATCGAGAGAATCTTGATCACACCAATCAAGTTGGACGCAATCATCACACGGGGGAACAATTGCAAGCACACATTTCCGTACTTCATCATACTTTACTTCCTTCAAAACTACATCATCTTCCACTAATCATAGTCTGGATATTATACATTTACTACTTGAATTGTTAATTGAGTTTTTCCGCAGAGCGTAGTATTCAACACTTCCTGATGTTAAGGTGTGGGTAGGTATTTCTCTATTTATTTATGAGCTGCTAGCACAAAGCTAGCTTGCACAAAGTTATCTGGGCAAGATCATGCGAGTGTAGGCAAAATTAGTTCTTGTGGTCCTCTCCGTGGATGATTCACACATGTGTAATTTCTCCCTTGTAATCACTTAGTCAACACTCCTCGACGGTATTGCTTCGGTAAAGTAATTACAGTGTTTTGGTTAACCTCATTATCACATCCCTCTCTCTCTCTCTCTCTCTCTCTCCCTCCCTCTCTCCCACACTGTGCTCTTATTATACATATTACAGCTTTGCTCTGCGATTCGAGTAAAATTTTCATCAAACTCCATTTAAAAATTTTTTGGTTCATCATTTTTAATACCAAATTTTTTTAATCGACCACAACAAATGAATGAATGAATTTAAAAAAATTGAATTTGAAAAATTCCGTTAGTCTGCTGTACAGCGCAAGCCGACAGGAGTTTTTTCCGAAGCTAGTAGACCGAGTTTTACGACATTTGGCTCCAAAATGAGAAAAAGCAACAACATTCATCCGGGATGTGATAGTAATCTTGGCATCTTGATCATTAAATCCTAAGGATTCTATTCAAGGATACATTAAATGTATGTATTTGATAATTTAATAAAAAAATCGAAATCTTGAAAACTTTTGATGTATGAGGGTAGTTTTTTTTGTTGATTTAAGGTAGAAATTAGTCCCTTGATCGAATGAACACTCGAGTTGCTGTAATAATCCGTTCGCTCACCATTTGAAAATATTTTGTGATGAAAATCGGTCATCTACGGCCATAAATAATAAACCTCTGTGAAATAATTTGCAACGTTTATGACATAGCTCACTATTTTGTTCACTCCTCGGCATCAATATAAAATTCCATACTTAGTTTTCTACAATCTCTTTTTAATAAACTACATGCATTTAAAAAGAAGCATCAGACCTCGCAACCTCAAGACTTGAGATTGACCTCAAGTTTTTCTTGTGCTTTCTTCTTTGAAAGAACTTTTGAAGCTAGATCACGTAGGCAAGATTTCACCAACAAAAGAGGCTTCCTATTAGAATTGAACCAGCAGGGTGTGCGTGAACCCTATCGTGGAGGTGGAACTCCCGGACCCCTCTTGAATACGGCAGATAGTCTGTCTAACGGCTGCAATTCAAAAACATGGAGCCCTTCAAAGCAATTGTTTTGGCTCTCAATATCTGATTTTCAGTGTTTTTTCTTTGCGGATATTTTTTTGAGATTTTATTATTATTATTATTATTATTTATTTTATTATTATTTTTTTTCCCAGTAGAGCCTTTATTTTGATCATGAGTGTATAATATAATATATTAATATATTATAATATATTATATTGTTAGGTGTCCTAGGTTAAGTTAGTAATATTAAGTTACATTTTTGTAGGTTACATACAATAGAAATATTACTCATTTCGTAAGAATGAGCGGATTTTTAAGATTGTCACCAAAAAGTAGAATATATCGTTCACCATATCTCTTGAGCAGTTCAGTATTTTCTGATGAAAGTTGTCTCGGTTCACACTATCAGTAATATACTTGCTGAGGAATGTTTTTCTCGGAGGTGTGTAGTGAGGGCAAGTGATGAAAACGTGGAACAGGTCTTCTTGTTGTTGCAAGTTGCATATCGAGCAGAGTTCGTTTGGGTCCCAAGAGTAGCTGACGCCATTGTGGTAGATTCTGATGGCATCGACCTTCGTTAGCCTCAGTTGGCAGATCATTCTAATTCTACCGAAGGGGCCACCCAGTGCTGTACATGGCCACAGCTGCAAATCTTTATACATGACGGAGTATGAAGATGCCGCAAGCCTCTCCAGGTCCTGCGTCCTTCTCCTTTCCAAGTGCGCGCTGACTATGTGCTCTATGGAAGACTCTATCTCTGCTGCGCTTTGACTGCTCCAGACATGTTCGAAGCCCAGTGAGCGAAGCTCCATCCTGATGGCGGCCACCCAATTATATTTAATATTATCCGTCTTTTCAGCCATGAACATCAGTCTCTCGTAGCACGCTCTGGGGTACCGTGTATGATCCATACGCAAGATCTTTGTCCACCATTTTAGCGTTCTCTCCAAAATTTGCCCGCTCAGGCTGGCTACACCAGCCTCATTTCGTATCATATATCCTGGTGTTCCTCTTGGCAGATGCAAAATTGCTTTAAAAAAACGACATTGTGCTTTTTCAAGGATGTCTGTGTATCGGAATGCCCAAACCTCCGCTCCATACAGTAGGATTGACGTTATCATGGCCTGATAAAGCTTGCATATTGAGGCCCAGGAGTTGCATTTTGATCGAGCAAGAACACCTCGTAGAACACCGCCAGCACAGCCTGCCTTTTGGCAAGCTTGTGAAGCTGCAGCTTGAAATACGCCTTTTGACGTGAATGGGATACCCAAATAGGTGTACTCATTTACTGTCTCAATCATCTCTCCGTTATAAAAGAACTTTTCGGCATTCTTCAGCCTGCCCCCCTGTCTGAAAACTAGCGTTTTAGTTTTGGTAGTGTTGACTTCCAGTTTATTTTTCAGGCAATAAAGTGACAGGGCGTCAAGTTTAGCTTGGAGCTCACGTTTTGTTAAAGCCAAAAAGACGAGGTCATCCGCATACAGGAGGCATGGGATCTCGAGAGAGTGATTTATGCTGATCCCACTAAGACCTTTCTCCCGCAGGCATTTGCTCAAGTCGTTTGTAAAGAGAGCAAATAGCAAAGGGCTCAGGCAGTCTCCCTGAAGGACTCCCTGTCGGACGTCTACAAAATCTGAGAACTCACCGTTGCTTGCTTTCACTCTGACTCTAGCCTTCCTGTAAATGTCGCTGAGTATGTATATAATTCTTGAGCTGAAACCAATTGCCACCAGTTTCTCCCACAAGGTAGTATGATTGATGAGGTCAAATGCCTTTCTAAAATCAACAAATGCAGCGTAGACCCTCCTTCTCTGCTGTATGTGAATGTGTACTGCGCTCATCAATGTAAAAATTCCATCCAGGCAGCCTCTTCCTCTTCGGAACCCGTTTTGGCCCTCAAAAAGTAAGGAGTTATCCTCTATCCAACCATGAACTCTGTTTGCCAGAATCTGCGTAAGTATCTTCAAGCCACAGTTTATGAGAAAAATTCCTCGATAGTTATCAGGGTTTGAAGGTTCGCCCTTCTTATAGATTGCAAGCATCTCCATATCTGCCCACCCATCCGGCACACAGCCCCCTGCCATAGCTTGGTTGAGCAGTTTCAGAAATGATCTGATTCCGACAGGAGGCAGATATTTGAAGAACTCGTTGACGATGGAGTCTGGCCCGCTTGCCTTACCTCGACCAATCTTCCTGAGGACAGCTTCTAGTTCACCCTGCGTGATATCAGCATCCAGGCTAGTCACGAATTGTTCTGGAATGTCCATAGCTCCAGGGCGTTCACCGGAGTGAAGATTTTTTAGGTAAAGGGCATAGACGTCTTTGTCAATCTGTGTTTTCGAGTTTGTTGCTGGTTGTTTGAACTTTTTAATGGCCGCCCAAAAAGCTTTTCCATCTTTGGCGTCTGATAGATTTTCATTAATATTGCTGTAAAACGATTGCTCTGTCAGGGCAGTTATTTGTTTATATTCCCTCTTCTTTTTTAGGTATTCTTGTAGGTATTGCTCTTCAAAATTGTTCCGTTTACAGGTTTTGAAACTTATTTTCAATTCGCCCTTCATTTTCTTGCATTTGTCATTATACCATACTTGCCCCCGCTGAATAAAAGGTCGCCTTGGTATTGTGAGTGATTTGACCATGCCGATCTCTCTTGCTGTTGAACTTATCGTTTGTAGCAAGTTATGTGGTGATATGCTCTCTTGGCATTTGAGCTGGTCGATGTACACTCCTTTCAGTTCGTCCTTCCATCTGATGTCCACCCGTGTGTGCGCCTTTGGGTTGATTGATTTCTGGATGTCTGTAGGTGATAGGTTGGGTGTCAATATTTGCAACTTTATAGGGAGATGGTACGTTCTGGTGACCGGTGGTGGATCCTCTACCCAGAAGTTCACTGTTCTCATGAGTCCTCCAAGATTTGCTAGGGCAAGGTCCACTGTGCTCGCCCCATTTGGTCCTATGAATGTGAAGTCACCAAAGCCATCCCCATGTGTTCTTCCATTGAGTATGAAAAGCCCGCTATTTTCAAGAAACTCAATCATGTCTTTACCACGTTTGTCAACAGATGAGTCGCGATTTCTTCGAAGTACCTGCAGACTGAGATCATCGAATATTTCTGGGAATCCAACATTTCCTTTTCCCACTCGGCAATTGAAGTCTCCTACCACAAATATATCAGGATCATTCGAGATGATTTCCAATTCGTTCATTGTTGATTGAAGCAGATCTAAAACCAGATTGATGTCAGTTTCTCTGTTTACATACACATCCACCAAAACAAAATTGTAGCCGTCTGCTTTCACCTCGATGATAAGCCAGTATAAAGAGGCAGCCAGCTGCCGGGCTGACCAATCCTTCCTGACAAATATTGCCAATCCTCCACTTGCCCTTCCCTTGTCCCGAACCTTGATGCCGTGACTGTAAAACGAAGTATACTCTCTTAAGGGTGTGGGGGCAGCGATGGGTGTTGACGTGAGCCATGTTTCGGCTAGGCAGATTATGTTGCAGTTCGGGAAACACGCAGTGAAATCTAGTTCGTTGAGGCTAAATATTCCGTCACAGTTCCAGAAGTATATGTTTGAGTGGGTCATTTGGCGGGTATATAACATAGGCTCGCCTTCAAAGTTTTGCATATCCGATGTACTTTCCTCTCCTACAGCATTAATCGTCCGGCCTTTTTCCCACTGTCATTTCTCCTTATCTTCTGAAGGGTGCTTTTCCAAAGATGGGAGCTGTTTACGTTGTCTCTTTGGAGTCGGTTGTTGGTCCTCTTTTTGTGACCTCGATAACCATGAGTCGAGTGATGAGGATGAATTTGTTCGCGGAAGGTTGGGTGTAATATTAAATTTTGGTTTCGCTAGGGAGAATTTCTTGTTGGAGGTCTGCTGTTCCGTTTCAACCTCTTGCGCCAGGCCCGAACCAGCCGCCATACTATTCTCCTCCCCGGATCCACTGTTTCCCATCTGATTGTCTTTCCTTGGATGCACATCACCCCCACCAAACTTCATCTCCTGGTCCGCAGCCGCGAGCTCAGTCAAGGAGTACCGTTTTTTATCCACAACCAGTAGGTCGTATTGGAGGAAGGCGTCCCTTCCCCGTGCCCTAGCTAGTGCTCTATATTTTAGCAGACTCTTTCTTATTTGATAAACGTCTGGCGGGTAGTATTCAGAAACAAACACTCCCCTTTTCATCAATTCTCCTTTTTTTGCAAATATCTTGTCTCTGGTGCTCTCAAGCTCGAATTTCACCAGCACAAGGGGGTCACTCACCCCAGTGCGGCCAAGTATCTTTGAAAACAATAAGTCTTCCCGGCGAATGGTCACCCCCACCGAGGAAAGATGAGCCTCCAAAGCCTCCCAGATTCCGGGAAAGGCACCTAAGTTTATACCCTTAATAGTGCATTTTCGGCGGTTTACTTCTCGATTGAGATTTCTAACTGTTGATTTTTGAGAGTCTACTTGTGATTGCAGATCGGAGTTTTTCTTTTCAAGTTCGGATATTTTTGCAGAGTGGAGTAATATTGAATTATTTATGGTATTTAGAAGAGTTTTCATGTCGCTAGTTTCGGCCGTGTTTCTTTTCACTTCGCTTGTTAGGCCCCGTAGAATTTCCTTCATTTCCTCGTCCATAACTGTTGCCCCTTTCGAGCTACTAACCGTCAAGACACGAGCGTTGAGCAGGCGGCCGGACGAGTCCGATATCACGGCGCTCGATAAACTCTATTTAGAGAGCGTAGTTGGTCAGGCTCGAGGCGGTGCTACAACTCCCACTCTGAAACGTCCCCACCTAGTAGGTGTGCGCTTCCTTATCGCTGCTTCTCCGTATCGGGTTCGAGGTTCCAAGAAATCGCGGCTTGTTTACGAGATTAATTCACCGGCTAAATTGTTCAAAAAAGTAGCCCTCAAACTATGATTCGGGGTCTTATTATGAGGTAAGCGGTTAGCTTTACTTACTTTATGTCGTGTTGTGCAAAATCAGCGGATAAAACTGTCTGTGGCCCGGTAAGTGTACGATAACTTGCGGAGTCGAACTGCACTGTACGGGATCAGGAAGAGTAGGGGGGGGTTAGAAGACGGAAACATTTTTTATTGCATTCGGGTTTCAAACTTTTCAGCGATTACAATGGTTTATCATTGAATAATAAACCAAAAAATGAGTGTTTCCATGGTAAATTATAAAGGCTAAGTTTAGAAAATTATAAATGTGTAGGGTAGCTCCTTTTAGTTACGGGGGTCATAGACCCCAGCAAGATCACAATTACCTGAACTTAATAAAAGCAGCGACACTCTGATGGCTTCTTTAAGTCTCGGTGACTGCAAACAGCTTAGGTCTTTTTTTAAGAAGAATTTTCTCGACTAATCCCCCACAATAGCTGACATGAAAACAGAGAGCAAATACCTGCTTCTAACCTTCTCCAAGCACCACACCAAGAGATCCCCAAAGCAAGTATCTCCTCAGCCACTTCAAACCTGTGAGCTGGAAGCCTGAAAACCTTGTCTATGTATGAAGTCAAGATTGAAAATAAACAAAATAATTGGGGTCGTAGATAACCAAAACAACTTCTGAGATAATACCTCAGAAATTCTCCAAATCCTCACTCTCATTAATTCCCCATACCTGAGCACAGTACGTAGGGATAGCCCTCGTAGTTGAAAGAAATACGGACCATTTGGAAGAGAGACATGCATCGTTTCCATAAACACAGTTTATGTATTTTGCCACAGCAACTTTATTTCGATGTAAGGGGTTACAACGTGGTGTCAGCAAAACACAATTAAGTAAAACGATTGACCACCTCAATCGGTACTTATAGACACTTCATTGGACCCCAGTTTTCCACCCTAATCAATCGGAATACCATGATCTTCGAATTCTGCAGATTAATAGTCAAATTCCATCTATCACTATACTGTTCTAGCCAATTGATCTGGGATTGCAATCCTGCAGCTGAGTCGGAAAACAAGGCCAAATCGTCAGCGTACTTCAAAACACCAATTTTCCGGTCACCAATTCTCACTCCCTCATCAAGGCCGTCAACAAAATCATTAAGGAATCGGAAAAGAGTAAAGGAGACACAACCCTGTTTTAAGCCATTTTCAACGGTGAAAAACTCCGACACCTCTTTACCCACCCAAACGCCCGAAGATGCACCGACGTAGAGTCCGAATCGCATTAATCATGCCCCCATCGAGAATAATTTCTGGTAAAGTTGCATTCTCACTATCGTATCAAAAACTGCCTTGAAATCTGCGAAAAAAACGTACAATTTCGAGAATGAGGGATGAGTACAGACGTGACTGGTTATCCGGGCGTCGTCGTCCTCCTCCATTTGGACCACGTGACTCCCGTTGTTGACAAATTTTACTTTACCAGTCCTAAGATGGATAATGGTCACATTAAACTATCGGCCTGATGGGATCGTGAGCGAGTATTGCTCTCTCTGCAGCTGTATTTTAAGAGAATATAGCCGGAGTTATTAACACTGATTTTAAGCAACTTTGCACGTATGCTGATAAATTTAATTGGTAACGCAATTTGCATGGACGTTTATATCGTTGATTTCCGCTTCATAATATCTTTCTTCAATAAGATTTTCTGGACTACGGAATGAATGAATTAATTCACGAATAGTTTATAAAATGATCATTGTTGAGAGACAAATAGATGAAATGAACGAAAGTTGCGGAGATTCATTCAGGGAAAACGAGGTTAATGCAAGAGTACTAATGAGTGATAAACGTAAATTGAGATACATTCATAGAAAATAGATGGATCATACATGCAAGAACACATCTGAGGTGCCAGAGATTGCGAAAGTGAAATATTTACTCACTCAAGCGGGAATCGTATCAATCATAATAATTATGTATCTATTATATTCCGATATTCAACAGATTTTAGGATAACACAAATACAAACATATCAATGTTACTGAAGAACTTCCGTGTTGGTTTTTGAAACGTTGAAGTTTGGATCAAACGTCTCTACTAACGTGGCTGTTAAAATTTGATTCTCCTCAATAAGAAGGTTCATAATTGAAAGGAATAATATCAATCAGTGAGCGTGTTCGAAATCTACAGTCCATGACCGAGAACCTGTCTAACTCTCTGCTACATATTAACCCTTCGCCTTTGTCCCTTAAATGCGACAAATGCTGGTGATTCATGGGGGCATTTAGAGCGTAAAGGAGGGAACATAAATTCTACTAGGAGTGATCCGAACTCAAACCACATATCACATATAATACTCTTTCACAAATAAATAAGTGAACAGTTATTTTCGTCCGAGGTGTAGTTGAACCGCTCTGACCTGCAGTTCATTCTGTTTGTTAACATCTATTTCAACTATGTGTAGATAAGCATTTTCCTGAACGAAACGAGGAATTATAGAGCTAAGGCTACTTGTTACAATATATTTCTTGCTATGAAAGAAGTAAGGAATTCACCATGGTTTAATCGACATACACCTCTAACATTATGATGACGAGTCATAGTGGGATAAACGCAGGATGCAAGTTCATTATGGTATGTATGTATATTTACATACATATACATGTTACATGCACTACGTAATATCCTTAGCACCTATCTTCTTCTACTGCCACGGTAGACAGGAGTATCAAACTTTTGTGCTTTAAGAAGACAGCAGATGCGAAGGGCTATATCAACTCTGTAGTGCCGCCTCAAGCAGTTCGTTAAGAATGAAGTTTCTTCCCCCACAAGCCCTAACCATTCCGCCCCATACGTGGTCATGCAAAACCCGCCGGAGTTATACACGCCTGACTACACCACCATTACCATCCTTACATCAATCCTTCTCATTAATCTGATCAGTCTAGACTAACGTCAAACTCATCTCTGGTGTTCAATATGAATTCACTGAGCAGGTACCCCACATTTTTTCAAGTCAAGAGAATCATTATTCGCTATATCCTCCAACCCCTTATGAGAATAATTACAAAATATTCAACTTGGTTGGCGTCTGTATTGATTTTTCTTTATTTTATCGATCTTATTGTCATTGCCGAGTACGTACTAAAAAATATTTTAAGGATATACTAATCGTAGTTCAGTACCTATCAATATGACGAGCAAAGCTGCAAATCGTTCCACCAGGGTTTGTTTTTTATGTAATAATTGCTACATCCCGCAGGTCACTGTATATAACTCATAATGGTGGTTTGTAAGACTACAGTATTGTAAGTAACCTCAAGAGCGAAAGTTATGAACATATTTTATCGTAAAAGCACCTGCAAACGCTGATATCTAAGCACAATAGTAAATCAAAATCTAAGTGAGCATATCAACACGAATACAATTGTAATATAATCAGCTGAATGTTAGTCAATTGTTATATAATGTAATAGATCGCATTCCTAATTTATTGCAGACATTTTTCTATGGCCACTGGCCACCCATCATGATTCTATAGGGCAATTGCCCCACCTGAGAGTTTTATAGGGTTTTTAAGCAAACCAACCACTCAAGTCCGTTTAGCTCTAAATTCACAATTAGGAGTGACGTGAAACTCGATAAGACCAAAAATTGCGCTGTGGTATGATAGTACATAATCGACGAGATGTTTTGTACTGTGATGCAAAGTTCTTTCTGCATATATTCAATTATTGTAATATATTACTGGGTTATGGGTACGGTGAAAGGAATGCGATATCTTTAACCCTGGGCTCGTAGAACCTATCCAAGAGGGTATTCAACTGAAAAATCGTCCAGCTTGAACGGTCGATTTTGGTATGTAGATTTAACGTTACGTCTGCTAACAACCCTTTAGATCTGTATGTAGTGAACTCGATCTACGTCGAGCTGTAACGTTAGCCTCGGGTCCACAAAGTAACTCAGCTCTTTGTGGCGGTGCTTGTCAGAACGTTAACCGCCGATCAAGACTTCTTATCCTCCCTACATTGCATTGCTCTTGACTTCAAATATCCTGATAGTTCTGTTTCTGATACCTCCAAGAAAACATAATTTAATGACAGGTTTTTTGTTATATATTTGCTAACAAGTGAAGCGTTGGTAAGCGTTTTATTTTGTCTCGTTAAATTTTAGTTATTCGATTCGTGAGTTCCATCTACGAAAAATATTCGGTCCATTTCACCATTTGTATATCAGCTTTTGTTACGTACCTACTAAAGGGCTAGAAAAGTGTAGGTGTTCACGGAGTTACATTAACGCTATCGTTTTTTCGGACATCTCGTATTATTACATTAGTTACACGGTATGATGGCAAAATTATCATCCGTAGGACCGTTGTGGGTAATTTATTTCCTAATCCTCTACTGTGCTGAAATATATGTGGAGCTCTACTACATGCTATCTAGAGTAGGTACAGTGGGGAATTAGCGTAGATTTATAATTATGAAAATCGCACTCGAATGACGTCACAGAGGCGAAATATAATGCCTATCGAAAGAAATACCCATGTTGATGAGAAAACGTCCCCGTGGGTCGGGAATGAGAATGAGAAAGATGTCAGATCGGGATGACACCCTCATCACTCCGATGATTTTTGCAATTCTGCAGTAAATTATCGAGCTCATGGTTGTCTGACGTTGTTTTGTAAACGACTATTTCCTAATGACAATTGATGAAGATAACGGAATCATCAAAAAATGCGAGGCATAAGGAATATTTTTGAATAGGCAAAAAAGGTCCTTGGTACTTACACGCTGGAGAAATTCGTAAAACGATAGCGCTGGTTTTCACAAGTCTAAAGGCAGATCATTCAATAATAAACAGAAGTTCAAATTTTAATGACGTACCTACCTACCTATACGTTCTTCAATTGATATTCAAGTTTACATCTGTCCGTAAATTCAAGAACTTTTTTTTTTATGGACAAGTTAAAAAAAATACCATATTTACCTGCTACGTTGTTATTGACATTGAAGGTATCTTCACAGTAATTTCTTTGTTGTAGCTGAATGACAATTCCTTCTGCCTTTT
Organism: Creontiades dilutus; assembly: GCA_031894815.1. Lineage (NCBI taxonomy): Eukaryota > Metazoa > Arthropoda > Insecta > Hemiptera > Miridae > Creontiades > Creontiades dilutus. Next base: position 349,625 of record JAVIWC010005236.1, on the reverse strand, counting down.
CCTGATGTTGGGTTGTATGGGCGTGACGTAAGGTCACTCTACACTCGGATATCCAGTCATCTTACACGATTTGCTTCTTCTACACATGAGTTCAAGTAAGAATGGGAAGGATTACACTTCCCGAACATTCGGGAGACTTGTTTTTCAAAATAATATTGAAAAAAATACGGTTTTCTGTAGTATTTTCCGGAGAAAACAAAAATGGACTCAAATTCCATAATACTTAGTATGAAGGCGCGGGACACACAGGTTGTATAATATACCATCAACTACCCAAGTCTAATAAATATAAGTCAGTGATTTACAAAGAAGGGTAATCTAGTAAGAAATATACCCTTGTGTAATAATTTGTAACATTTTTTCTACAATATTCAAATTCACGTTTCGTGAAATCTGAATACCATTTCGGTGGCGATTCATTTTTTTCATGCTCGATTACAATAGGTTTGTATTTTTTATTAATTATTTATCAACATTGATAGCTCCCTTTTATAAAAAGTTTTGAGTATTATGGGTAAATTCATTCTAAAACATGAAGGGCTGTTTACTAATGCTCATTTCCGAGTAATTGAAAGGCCTTTGAAATCAATGCATCAACCCGTTGAGGACCAGCGTGTATGTTTATAGGTTGTGGGTGTAGGTGTCAATGTTTGTATAATAATGGATGTTTGAATTGGCTGGGATAGAGTAATTCGAGATCCTGTTTGAAGCTCCCTCCCATTACCCTCTATACCAATGTCACACGGTCCCATAATTCAACATGGGTATATTCTGGATTAACCAAGACTGGCAGTGGGACCAGGTAGTGAACAGAGGAAGGAATAATTTTAGCGGAAATTGCCTCTTTCCGGAGGTACACTTCATCATGATGTGTTCTAATGAGAAACGGTTTATATATACAACGTGTTGACACTTTTGGTTTCATGCCTCCTGGGGTTAAATTTTAAAACCTCAAAAGTTTAACGAAAAGTTTCTTAAAGAATTTCTTTCATTTATTCATTATTATTATTAGTTTTTATAAGTTCCATTTCCGAGTTATTCCAATTTCAAATTTTTTCCTTGCTATCGATCTTACGTCACTAAAACTGCCATAACTCCCATATTAAACCGATAAAAATCTCCTTTGATCGTACCGTTGAAGAGAGCGTTAGATTTATTTTTGGAAAAGATGCACAATACGAAAATAAGTTGATTCAAGTAGTAGTCATAAATCCACACCAAAGTGGAACAATTGTCGGAACATACAAATCGTATGTTTCTTAAAACCGCTCGACTCCGTAAGACATAATCCAGCTGAAATTATCGTGCGGTGCGGGAAATTGACGTCTCACACCTCAACTTTCCGACGGTATACTCGGTTTTATTGTTACAACTTTTAAAGGAGGATAAAATTAAGTTTAAATACAAAAAAACGCTGCAAATTCTTTCACTGGGGTTTATTATTTAATTGCGTTCATGATTCGAATTTCTACTAAGCTTTGGAGTGTGCGTGTTTCACAGGTGATAGAGCGATTATTGAATTTCAGGAGATATGCATAGAGAAGTTAATCTGTTCTCAAACAAAATACCTATTTGGATCGATCAGTTGATCATATTTGTATGCCTCCTGAAATTCAATAATCGCTTTATCACCTGTGAAACACGCACACTCCAAAGCTTAGTAGAAATTCAAATCATGAACGCAAGCCCATTGAATAATAAACCCCAGTGAAAGAATTTGTAGCGTTTATTATGGTTATCGATCATATTGGTGTAAGACCACTGACGTTTTGGCTTTTGCTGAAACTTCTAAATAAAACGCCGGTCTTATACCTGATTCATAGGAAGGCAAAAATTACGTAATCAAACAGTTTTACGAAAAACGAGGTAATATTTAAATTATTTACAGAGCGGGTACAAATATAAATTTACAAAATAATACTACGCTACCTACCTAGAAAATTCAAAATTGGGCGAAGTCTCGAATTTCGAAGACGGATACGACCCTTCGTTGCGGATGTTGTGAACCAGGGCTAATTACGTCTGAACTTCAGACGGTCGTGAGGGAGAATCAAAGCTTAATTCAAGTAGGACGAGTTACTCACAATATTTATGGAGAAGTCCTGCGGAAAGCGAACTGCAGCGATGTCCCTCAGCCGACGATGAATAAACAACCCGGAGAAAATTCTGCTTCAGCCTTTTATATGGTTATCGATTTTCTTGGAATCTTTAACCCATGTATTGGCTACAAAGCCTTTTAGCAGTTCACTCCAGTATCCACATTACTATATCACTAGGTTACTGATATCAACACAAAAACAATAATAAACCAAAATAACGCGAATGTTGGCACAATAAATCGGGCCGTATATCGGGAATGGTTCGACCTACGGACCTGGGGAGGGGCTCATTCGATTTCTCACGGAAAGTTCTTAAAAAAAAGTCCAAATTTAGGCCGCCTTGACTTTTTCTGAGGTTTTTAGGGATTTTACAAAACTTGGACAACCATTAAAGGGCACTTTAAATTAAGTGAGAGAGCTGGCTAAAGAATAGGGGCGTTGTCGGACCAACATGGATTTTTCCTGAAAATTTTCAGATTTTTTGCTCCAGCCGTTTGGGAGAAAACGTGCGTACGGCGTAAGGACGGAAAAACTGTTATTGCAGATTTGGATTCTACACCCTTTGGAACGTAAACCATGAAATTTTCAGGGGGGGGGGGGGGGGGGTTAAATTTTTTTTTTTTTTTTTCAAGAGCGATTACAATGGTTTATTATTGAATAATAAACCAAAAGTAGAATTTGGACAAAAAATACATTTTCATGACTATAAAAGTTAAGGGTTGCTTTAAAAATAAATTCTCTACTCTGAATAAAATGATGAAATTCCCAAACCTAAACATTTGATCAATAACCAAGTTTTTGAACAGTTGAAATAGTAACTGAAGACACGTACAAGCTTGACTATAAAGATCAGGAACACTTGTCAAAAAAGCGAGACGCAAAAACCCCTAACTGTTCTTCAACCCACACTCGGGTTCTTCTTCGAACAGATGCAGTGTGAACTTTGATAGGTTCATGTGGTAGATAACTTCGCAACAATGCGGCAAATTCGCGTGTCGGTGGCACGAAACAATAACAAACAAAACTTCAGCTTGTCTTTAGTTTCTGCTTCCACTGTTCAAAACTCGAATGTTGCTCAATATTAGAGGCTTGGGGCTGTCACCAATTAGCATAAAACGTTACTACTAAAAGCAACCCTTAAAATGTCTGTTTTTAAAAATTCATGAGTTTAGAAGTTAGCGTTTGCTAATATCTGAGTTATCTGAGTAAAAGTTTTGTTTGTTATGTATCCTGCCACCGATAAACGAATTTCCCGTATTGTTTGAAATTCTTTACCAATTTATCGTATCAAACAAAGAAACCGCAAAGAATCTGTTAGAAGAAGAAGTCGATTTTTTATTGAACGGTAAAGGGGGCATTTGGGGGACATGATGAGGTAAGAAACTCAAATCTTTTATTTTGAACTTTCTGCAATCACCTGGATATCCTCTTTTTGGCAAGTGTTCATGATCTTTATAATCAATCTTGAATGTGTCTTTAGTTACTGTTTCGATGTCCGTAACAAGACTCTTAGGTATCAAGTTGATTAAAAACGTTCTGCACGATTAAATTCAATATGGATTCAACTTTTTACGCATTAAAATCACATTCAAGACCGTGTGGAGGCGATTATTTAAAGAACACGAAAACAACCACAGCTGTTCCACTATATGCGTTTTACATTATTGCGACAATATCAATATCAATCTGATATCCCCCACCCCCTTCAAACATCACCCACTGCAGAGATATATTTCTGCCAGCGGTGGTATTTTAAATAATCTTTGTGAGAATTTTCGGGATGTAAAGGGAACAAACGAGGGCAGCTGGATGATGAATTGATTCAAATCGAAAGTATGAAAAAAATCGGTTGTATGAAAATGGACGAAGGTACGAGATTTTTATGAATCGAATCAATTACATTTGTTGCGCATACTAACAAGCAACCGAATCAGCGAGCAAAGCTATTATTTGGATTTACTCCTACAAACCAGCATGTATGGGTTACATTTGTTACCAGTATGACTTGTATGTTACGGTTCGTGAGAAAACATTTTGAGGCAGCTCGATAAGAACTAATTGTCAGATGACAATTAGTTATTCTAATGTTCCATTTCAACATGTTATTAAAACGTGATAAAATAAGAGCGAAGAGTGATTTTTCCCTTGTCTTCTTAACGTGTTTAAATATAATGCTTACGATTACCAACACTAAACTATTACGGATTGAGAACGGGAACCGGACAGTATAATTAGGTCGATTCAATTAACTCTATTCCTCCAGTTGTTTGTGTTATTGGTGGTAGTGATGACGAACTAATTATACATCATAATAGTTTGAGATGCGGTCGTATTGCAAATTTGCTAGCACCCTAGATGTTGATATTCGCATTGTTGTAGTTACCATCAACCCTGATCACAGAATCACAAGGTGTATACCACAAAACTCCAAGAACTTTCATTTCATTCATTTCAACTCCAAGAACTTGGCCTGTCACTTGGCAATGACGCTATCATTAAATTAAGCTATCAACGAAGCAGTGAATCTACTAATAAATAAAGCATGTAGCACCGTCGTATGTACTCATGTTCGGAATCCTTATGTAGCTTCCAAACAAAGCAAGGCTTTACGTTTCTCACTTTATATTTGTTATTGAAAAAAGTCTACTATCATTTTATTAGCGTTACTAGCGTTAAGAGTAACTGAGAAAAGGAATTTATACTACTGAGAAAAGGATTTTGAAGTCACGTCTATTAACATTGAGCAACTCAGTTCAATGAAATGTTTTTCAAGTTTGTCGTTGCCTATCTAATATTTTCATAGATAGTTGCGATGCTACCAAGGATTTGTTTTCTTCTATTTAATTGATTCTACGTCGATCTGCTACTCATCCCAGATTCATTTATAGAACCCGGTCAACATTTAGGTGATTTTCTGATAGAATAGTGATTGAAACATAAATAATAAGTGTGGGGGTTATATCTTGAAGTGAGATATGTGCTTTGCTATGCTATGAATATTTTCGTTGTGGTCTCGGTAGAAATTAATGTGGAAGGAATTCTATGGTATACGGTATGATAATGAGCACAAATGCGTAGAACAGCGATAAGTACGGTTCGTCGTATGTAGGTGTACAACTATTGTATTAAGATACGTTATGTTATAGAATCCTCTTAATGGCGGTTCAGAAACAGCTTTTCTCAAGGAACGATACCTTAGTTTGGGTAGGCACGATGTGACGGTGTTAACCTTCGTCGGATCAACAACCCACCTGGTCCTTCCAGCATTTAATATTCATGACCTCTGCTTCAGACATTACAGCTTGAGCCGGTTCCTCCCACTTTGTTCAGCCACCTGAGCAAGAGCCGCTTTCCTGCTTCTGTAGTGAAGCTCCAGCAATTATGAGCACGTACTTGAATGGCCGTACACGTTGATAGTTAAGTTAGGGCAAACGTCTACTCTGTGATGTTGGTGCAAATTTAATATTTGCATATATTGTATTTTATTATGTTTGAAAGACATAAAACTCCGGTGAAAGCTATGTCACGTTGACGGTGGTTGCTTCAGGTTGAAAAGTATGAGGTTAAAATGAGGATCATTTTGGTTTATTATTCAATAATAATTTGTCCGATCCGCCGTGACGTTCTAACGCCGTACGCGTTTCTCCCAAACGGCTGAAGCAAAAAAGCTGAAATTTTCAGGAAAAATCCATGTTGGTCCGGCGACGCCCCAATTCTTGAGCCAGCTCTCTCACTCAATTTAAAGTGCCCTTTAAGGGTTGTCAAAGTTTTGTAAAATCCCTAAAAACCTCAAAAAAAGTCAAGGCGGCCTAAATTTGTACTCTTTTGGAAAACACTCCACGAGGAATCCCCAGGTCCGTAGGTCAAACCATTCCCAATGTATGGCCCGATTTATGGTGCCAACATTTGCGTTATTTTGGTTTATTATAGTTTTCGTGTTGATATCAGTAACCTAGCGACGTACTGATGTAGTAATGTGGATACTGGAGTGAACTACTAAAAGTCTTTGTAGCCGATACACGGGTTGAAGAATTCTGATAACCATAAAAAACGCTGCAAATTCTTTCTCTGGGGTTTATTATTCAATCGGCTTGCGTTCATGAGTTGAATTTATACTAAGCTTTGGAGTGTGCGTGTTTCACAGGTGATAGAGCGATTATTGAATTTCAGGAGGCACACACATATGATCAACTGATCAATCCAAATAGGTATTTTGGTCGAGAACAGATTCACGTGCTTATGTATATCTCCTGAAATTCAATAATCGCCCTATCCTGTGAAACATGAACACTCCAAAGCTTAGTAGAAATTCAAATCATGAATGCAAGCCAATTGAATAATAAACCCCAGTGAAAGAATTTGCAGAGTTTATATATTGTATTTTATTCTGATTGAAGGGCATAAAACACCGGTGAAAGCTATAGGAGCCTTCCTAAGTAGATGTCACGTTGATGGTTGTTGCTTCAGGTTGAAAAGTATGAGGTTAAAATGGGGATCATTTTTTAGAAAATTGGTTAGGTTTCCGACTCCAATTGGTCGTTGATTTACATACAGCCTCGTTATATCAATAATTCAATGATTAGTTTCAAATTTGTAGAGTATCTAGTTTTTATCCAATAAACACCTGTATCATTTAAAAAATATATTTTCTCATAGATCACGACTATGATTTATATTTTCACCAGCTATTCTCCTGCTCAAATTTGACAGAACTCCAAGGGTGTACAGTTTCATTCAAAAACATCATTGACGATAAATTTAAATGATTTAAAGGTGCAGGAGTAATCATCATAAAATAATGAAGGTAATTTATAAAGCAAAACTGGGAAGGTCGTTTGGGCGGAGGAAGTCGTAAGGAGTAAACCCGTCAGATAAACCAAGACTCAAACAGTTAGGTAATTTTGATTCATTATTTCCAATAAGAAATATTTGTTATTATTACACCCCCTCCTCCCCAAACTTGTTGATACACGTTTCATGTCGAGTAAAATCCAAAAAATGAATTCAACAAATTAGTTCCGCCCGCTTCACACCGCAATTGGTGTTCAGCAAGTTCGCGTGAACTGTCATCTTGAACGTCAGGAAGGTGGTAGTCAGAATCATCGCCCTTCGGACGGTGTAGACTGCACGAAATCTTCACAAGCATCGCATTTGAGAATTACGGGAAACATCGCCAGTTACAGGTGAGCTTCAAAGGTCTAACTCACCTAGGTCCTCATCTAGGTGAGAGCGGTTAGGTCCTGGAGATGCTGAAAGGACTCTTACCAGCTCTTCTTCCTGAAGCAGCTTCTGGATGATGCGTCGGGGTGAGGATCATTATGCAAAATCAATCGGTTCACAATTTTCAATGCCTTTGAATTCAACAAAGAAAATAGAATGTAACCCATCTCAAAATTTGTCGTTATACGTTTCAAGATGTGTAAAACGAGAAAATCGAAGAAAATTGAAAAAAAAAAAAAAAAATTGTGCGTTCACTTACGCCGTTTGTAGCTTTTCTCCAAAAGTGCTAAACCAATGTTGATGAAAGTTGGTTCAACAATTACATTTGAGGTTTAGTTGGGACTGAATTCTCGACAACGAAGTCAGTCAATTCTAAAGGTTGAAATCAAAGGGCTGAAATGTCAAAAATGTGAATGTCGAATACTTTGGAAATAACGCTATTGTTTTTATGTTCGTTACTGATACAATTGCCTTTAATGAATCGGACAAGTCCACCAGGAACTCTTTACGTTCATCCGTTCGCCCTCCCAAATGGCTCAGTCGCTACATGGCTAGAAAGAACAGCACAAATACGAGTGTGAATGTAAACGTGCTGGCGGATAGCAAAACTCGCCTGGTTTCAGATGAGGAACGCATCAGCTGAATCTTAAATGTGGCTCTTCGTGGCATCTATAGGCTCGGGGTTCAGATAATGTATCACTGACTACGTTTATAATTTAAAAAAATAAAAATAAATTAATTGTTAATTTGATTTACATAGGTAAGTGGTTTAAATAGAAGGTTTATTCTAATACAGGAATAACAAGTTTCTGTGAATCAATTTGTATCTTTTTTTTGGACCATCAGTGAGGAGTGAGGGTCAACTAATTTAATGTATATTGGGATGAAACCTAGAAGAATTATAACTGAGGTAGTAAGGTATCGATTTTCTTCAAGAACTTCCTCTAAACCAAAGTAACAATTAAAAAAAAAATCTATTTAAAAAAGAAACAGACAACTCTATAATCCGATTAAGTTTCATCCGCTAGCCAGAGAACATATTTTGCGGTATGCGAAAGTTGTGATAAAAATAATTTTGAAATCAGAGAATGACACCGGCATCGTATCATCAGCATGTCATTTCCCATGTTATCATTTGAAATGAATGGGTACGTCACACTCATTAGGCTGTAGCATATCAACTTGAGTCGTGCGATGGGGGCGGCTCGAGTGCACCAAAAAAAAGGCTAAATATGCCAATTTACCAGGGAATGAGTCCCACCAACCAGCGTTTTTGAATGTAAATTGCACTGAGGTCATTTCTCAATTGTCATGTTCGGAGGCACCTATGGAATGGAGGTGTTTACCCAGGATGCCTGTTGTTCTCATTTGACAAAAATAATTCAACATCCATTTTCAAATACGTCGAATACATTTCGGGTTTTTGAATTTTGACCACTGATTGAAATCCTGGGCTTTTCTTCAAAACTATTGGACCGAAGCAATGAAATTTCAAAGAAATAGGAAAATTATAAAATAACCATACAGTGAGCGCACGTTTTATTAAGTATTATAATATTTTATTAAAATATTAAATTTAAACCAACATCACAGAGGGCGAACGTTTCATTGTTTAACACGATCGCTATCAAATTGAAATGGTGAGGAGAAGAGAGGAGATGTTGGAGGGGGACTTGATGAAGGATTACTCGAAAGGCCATTTCTGCAAGCTTCCGAAAACCTGTAAAAACGGAGGGTCTATTTCGAAATATTTAGTGGAAGTTAAAAGCTCAAACGTTACTAAGATCCTATTCTACGTTTTCAGCTAATCACATCATTATCAGCAAAAAACTGCGAAAATGTTATTTGAGTCCCGTCAAACAAAACAATATCCGCATGTGGGGACAAGGGATTAGACGCGGCGCAGCAGGATGCGAATCTTCATAAATTGAAAAACATAATCTTCTGGAGAACGATCGAGACACCAAATGAAATCAGTAAAGCCCTACCGGAGTACCGGTGGCTAATTCTACTTGATCTGATTGATGTAGGCCTGAATGCGGTTGTTATTTCGGATTTCTAAGGAACGATCAATATACAAATGATATTTCATTTTAGTAATTTACACAGTGTGAATAATTGCCTAAATGCGTAAAATTGCTATTAAATAGCCCAGCTACCTAGATGAGTAGATCACAGATAATTGTTGGAGTAGATCTCATCCTATCAACCGTAACGGGAGAAATATTTTTAAAAGTGGAAAAATGAAATGTGGAAATCCCCAAAAACCTGTGAAAACAGGAAAATTGTTGTATAGTTGGTTATTGATAGTGGGAACCAAAATTCCTTTTCATCTCATCAATTAAGTCTTGCAGTTTTTCTCCAAAGCTAATCATATAACCAAAAGATATAATATTCTATGTGTAAAAACTACGGTGAGTGAAAAAACAAACCATCTCATTGTAAAATCGACGATGACGAGACACTTCGTATTCTGTCATATGTAAAGAGGATCATGGAAGCCCGAATGGTTCAAAATAGTTTTCCATCAATGTTCGGCGCTAACTTTTGATGTAGTACAAGAAGCTTCTATTTTGTCAAAGTGGTGCTTTTCAGATGGGTATCCACAGAAAATTGAACGTCTTCAAAGACATGAGTGAGTTTATAAATATTCCAATGCGTGCAAGGAAATTAGCTTTTGAATTTCGTGTGAAAAGATTCACATGCATTTCTATTGAGCGCGAACCTTCTCTCACCTCAGTAGGCATGTCAGGGAGCAGCAATCAGAAGCTAAGTAATATTTTCGGTTTTCGATATAAGAAGGCACCGAACAAGTGGGATGTTGTGTCCATTTTGAAACTAGTATACGGCGAAAAAATGCAGTGTTTGGTACAACGATCGAACTACCGACCATCGTTTCAAACTATATGTCGGATTCTACATATAGGAAGCGAACTATGTTGGAGCGTTAACATTATTTTTCTTTTTCCAGTTGAAATGGGTCGTTATTGAAAGTGGTAAAACACAAAACCCCTTGTAAAGTCCCCGATTGACCTGATCCGATTCACTCTTCAAGAAAACGAGTTCAATATAATTTTAATACATCTAACCCTCTTACCTCTTCTAGTCTAAAAACAGACTGCTGTAGCGGTCATATTCCAATAGCTGGGTATCCCCATCTAACGACTTATAATCAAAGATTTCGTTTGATCACTATGTATTTATGGACAACTGATCTGCATGGAAGGCAGCCCATCTACCATGATGAAAGCAAAGTGAGTTCACCAGTCCGGGCCCTTCGAGACCTGAACTCGGCTGGCTCTATATAACCCAATCCAATGGCCGTTTGCCATTTCCGACATACTCGCATTTAACGTGATGCAAAGGTATCTGTAGATCCGTCGCTGTTTTGATGACACCGTAGACTGTGCCAGACAAGATGCCAGACTACCACAGGGATTGCACCTAAAAGCCACTGGGCGTTACTAAGAAATGGGATATCTATATTCTGTGATATGAATATACACGGTGTCCCTCGAGTTGTTCCCCCCCCCCCCCTAAAATCGTCAAAATGGGAGTAAACGAGAAAAAACTTTGTTGAATCTTCATATTTTCGTCCAAGGATCTCAAATTTCATATTTGCGCACTCCGCGCAACTGCGCAACAATGCGCAATTGACATTAAATTTCTTATTTTATATGAGAACCCCCATTTTTTATTGCAGATTTGGATTTTCCCCGAAATTTCATTAAAATTTAATCCCTCAACCAACAGCACGCAAAGTTACGCAACCCCAACATCACGCGATATCAAAAAAATTGGTTGAGGGGTCAAATTTTGCATGAAATTTTGGGTAGAATCCAAATTTGCAATAAAAATGGGGGTTCTCATATGAAATAAGAATTTTATTGTCAATTGCGCATTGTTGCACAGTTGTGCGGAGTGCGCAAATATGACATTTGAGATCCTTGGACGAAAATCTGAAGATTCGACAAAATGTTTTTCTTGTTTACTCCTATTTTGACGATTTTAGGAGGGGGGGGGGGGGGGACAACTCGTGGGACACCCTGTATTTATATGCATCTAGTTTTAGTTTCATCTCACTATTACCTGTATATTACCTGTGCTATAATAAGAGCATCGTACTGTATTGTATTGTCTTATTTATGTAAATTTGTATACGCTTACGCATTTTCCAGTCCGAGCTGTAGTTTTTACTTCGAACAATGTTCTTATCTGCTGGAGGGGTTACACAAATTTGACCGCCGGATCCTCGTAACAAAGAGCAACTGTGTTTTGCTCTCAGGAAACTACTATTATCATTATTTACACCCTTTCGACCTACCAGTAAATAACGGGAATCCGTTTGCTGTTGGAAGATTATCATCTCCCCCTTAAAACCGTGCCCCTTTTATCGCCCGTTTGACACATCGTACAATACCACCAATAAAGAAACGGTTTTTCAATAATGTGCAAATATTTCGACGTACCTGTAAATATAAAAAATCTCAGTTCATAAAGAACACTTTTTGTTCCAATTGAATCAGTTTTATTCTCTGTTATATTATATTCAGTAAATGTTGGCTGCCTAATGGCCTGTGAACGTGAGATTCGGATGGCTATGAGAAAATAATTCGATGATAGCTACTAACATGATTTGTTATGACATTTTTCCCTAGGCGACGCTTGAAAAGAAGAAATGATCGATCATTGTTACTTTTTTTTAGTGTTAGGTACAACACTTTTTGTCTTATCAAGACATCTATACACTTTGATTTCCAATTTTCCGCATTTATCGAAGTCGCGCTTCTGCAAAGGCGCTTCTGTGTGTACTCGTCAAGAATTTCACATGACGATGATTAGGCACCAGATTAGATTATTGCAGCCTGATTGCCACGCTATTGACTCTGTAAAGCTGCAGTTTATTATTTAGACTTTTTACGACTTTTACAATACAAAGTGTAGGCTCCGAAACGCTTGAGTGGCTCCTAAAGATAATTTATAAGCTATTGACACTCTGAAACTGTAATTCGGTGTAAACTCCTTAGGACTTTTACATGAATATTATCCTAATCAGCTGAGTACCTCTGTCCTAATCATTGAGGACCACATCGAGAAACAAGTCGTAGCTGAAGTTGCGGAAATACCACATTTCCATTGTGTTCGTCGCCCTTCAAAAAATTCATGTTAGAATCTCGGAGCCTGAGGGTGCGCCGCTCGGCTATATAACTTATTGAAGGAACACTTATCTTAATGGTTTTCATTGTTTCCGTCATACCCCTGTTTTTCTTCCAACACACACACTTGTCTAACAATGTCTATACTTGGCGTTGGGATCACATACTCACTACAAAAAGATACATTCACAATATATCAAAGTAAAGCAAAAAAAACTAGTGCACTTGTGCGTACTTCATCGAATACAAGAGTATTTTCTTTTCACAATCCAAACATGAAAATAAGCAATAGAAGACAAAACCCTTTTCAGACCGTTCTAAGGCAGCATTTCTGTAGAAGCTGCAGGGCTTGCAATTCGTATCTCATTTTCATTGTTATTTGTTTCATCGATCCCAATTTTACTACACTTGTGCAAGACAGGAAGAAGTGGTGAATTTCGAGCCTCTCAGTGGAAGACAGGAATTGGATGATAATTGGAAAGTAGTGGCAAAAAAATGTGTTTTTCACGATATACATTGTTGTAGGTTTTAAATATATTCACAAGTGTTTATAATTTCGCTCATAACTGTGATCATATAAAAAGCAGACGTACGGATGTCCCTGTAATGCAAGCGGCACTTAGTAATATTTTTTTTCGTATTCTGTTGCCCATGATCGCAGAACTGCGGACACAGTAAATGCTCCATATTGGCACTTTTCATATCCTGGGAAACCCATATTGCCAGGATTACTTCAGGCAAATACAACGCACATCGTGATAAACTAAAAATAATTCCATCGTGATTGAACTAATGATGAACAAACTGTTTTAAATAGATTTGGTTTTGTGTGAACTGTCTCATTTGTATCGAGGACTTCTGTGGATGACAGTATGGTTGTACAAGTGCTGTTCGTACCCACCGTTTTTATTTATTTTTTATTTATCAGGTTTGCATATATGTATGCGTTTCTTTATTCTGTTTGTTGATTTTAATAGTATAATGTCCATTTTTTAAAAAGATTGATTAGGTTGTTGGAGAGGGGAAAAAATTGTAGAGCAAAAAGGGGCAACGACAAGAGGAAACTCATGTCAGCCACGATCTTTTTTTAGGACACTGCCTCCCTTGTTAGTTCGGGGGCCCATTAGGTTTACCTGGTTTGTATGGTTCTAAAATATTTTCCCCATCGGAGTACTGACTGGGATGTTGCAATAAAAAAAGTGTTTCTTGATATATAATTATTCGGTGTGTTTCTCCCTCACTCTTGAAACTATTCAGATGTCAGAAAGTTGAAGTGATAATAGATAGTTATAGTAATATTGCTTTAGACAAACAAACATTTAAACGTAATAATATATCAAAATAAGTAACAGCTATTGTTTTTTCAGATTGTAAAGTAGTTAGATCTTCGTCGTTGTAAGTTTAGAACAGCGCTCTTGCAAACTGTTATGAAGAAAATCAGATTACACATTTTTGATTTGCGCATCTATTTATTTTCTCTATCAACAAAAATTTTCATTAGTTACGAACTTGTTTATCCTGGCAACGTCGTTAGGGCATTTTTCTCAAAGACCAAGGAAAAGTTGCGGAGGAGTTTATTCTGTACTAACTGCTGATCCAGAACATTGATATAATTTTGAAAAAAACCCAGACCAAAATAGTTAAAGCAGTTTCGGCATTAATCGACCATATACGGACAGACAGACATACCTACTTGAATTTTGTGTATAGGTTCAAAATTCTAGGCTTGCTCTGTTATAAAGGAGAGCAGCATCGTATTATCGAATTTTTAAGTAGTCCAGAAAGCAATATCTATGTCCCCCAAAGTGTTCTAGAGCAAAACAATGGATACCTAATAGTTTCATTGAAGCAAATAAATAAAATAAAATAATAATCATATTATCACTTTCACAGCTAAAAATGAGGTGCAATCGACTAACCACCAGTCGTTTAAGGCAAAATGCTGCTTTTAATGCCTTATATAGAACAATATCACACCATAGAACCCCTAACGAATGTCCCGTGGAGTCATGGAAAACCGGCTAAACGTGAAAAACTAATTTACCTACCAAGGACTCTTACAGCTAGTGATGCAACTACAGTTATATAAACAATTAGTTCGTATAACCATATATTAGTAGGTCTGGGCAGTTTTGAACGGTGCTAATCAAAAAAATGAATTTATTAAGAAATGTAATTTTTTTCAGTAGGGTGCACTAAAAACTATACAGCATGATTAAATCATGATAGGAGCAGAACTTTTCCCGAAGTTGAAAAGTATCCTGCTTGGGACAGTAGGGTAAACGTTCATTTGCGATCAACCCAGAACAATTAGTAAGATTTTCATTCTAACTGCAATGCTAACGTTTCATTTGAGTCATAGTTTCTCTCATAGTATATCCGTGGCGTAATATTCATAATAATGATTTTCCGTGTAGAGAGAAATCGATTTTTCTTCTCGAGAAACAGTCGTTGGTTACGAAGAACGTGTAATTCCCATACGAAATTTAATAATCACGAATCATTCGAAGTGAAGTGATATGTAGAAGGATAGATCTATAAATAATATGGTGGGAGATGCTGAGAGTTGTCGAGTTGTCTGATTAGAACCGAACCGTATGTAGGTTTTGAAGATGGATAATATAAGTAAGCTCCTACCAAGTTATATAATCTATATTCTAGATATATCGATGTAGATGTATCTCCTACGCCATTCGATAGAATGACCTAAGATAGATCCCTATTCACAGAACACTGCATCAAAATGCAAAGGTTCATCATTGAAAATAATATATCAAAATTTGAATATTTGAGAGTCGCCATTCGATAATCATTTGGTTGACAGAGAATAACTTAAAATTGATTCGAAGAAATTTGTAGATTGGATGATTTAGTTGATTAAATGTATCTTCTTGATTCGATATAACGATTGAAACGGACATGTACTCTCGTAATAAATTTTTAAAGTTATTCGTCTATAGAAACTCATTGACTTATTGGGCTGCAGCTGTATTGGAAAAACTGGAAGAAAAGATAATAAATATCATGATGAAATCATTTGTAAATTAAGGTTCGTTTAAAAGGTTTTCTCAACATTGTACAAGGAGAAAAATAATACCTTTATGAATATGGATAAGAATCCGTTTTTTCACTCAGCACCAAGAAAATTTTCGGGAGATCGATTAGGACTTCGTCATGACCCTCGCCTTCATGATGGCCGACATCAGCAATCACCACGAGGCCTTAGAAAATAGGGGAGTCTTTGATTTTTCCCGAATGATCTTCCCAATTGTGATGTAGATCTACAAGAAATTTGCATTTCATTGATCTCTCCATGTTTTTGCCCCTACTGAAACGGTATGCAGGAACAATAATTCTCAAGCAACTTCAGCAACCGATTCTACAGTAGCGAAACGAAGTCGTACTCATTCCTACGTTGAAGAATGTGTACAAACTCACCGTATAATGTCACTGCTGCTTATCAATCTTAGTTGTTTGAGTACTACTCTTAAAAATATCGGTCCCTGAATAGTTCCCATGTTGGATAATTCATAATATCTTGCATTTCCATCATAAATTTTAAGATGGTGTCGAATTATATTATTTATATAAACTTGAGCGAATAATTGGACACAACAATAAAAGTTGGAGTCAATTGTGATATTCTTCTACAGTACAGAATTTTAAACTCGTGAATTGCCGGTGACTTCTGTACTGATATTTTTGTTCTTCCTATTAAATCAAATCTCAAAAGAATGAAATATCATTGCTACCAGGCCTAAAAAGGTGTTAAAATGGAATTGAACCAATTTATGTAATGGTTTTAAACATTTCAAAGTTATTACACAATTACGTAAAAGCGGAAGGTTAAAATTTCCATTAAGAATCTGATTATAAAGGCGAAAATGTTTCTTACGAAACGACAGAAGAGCCTGTTGTTTTTATTTACTAAAAGTGTAACAAATAGGTGCAATTCTGAAAACTATTCAATGATTAACGGCTTTAGCTAATTATTTACTGTACCTAAGGATGAGCATTACCTGATAAAATTCTGTAGTATCCACGACTGATGTATCCATATTATTCGATTACGTTGACGGTTCCAGTTGAGTTCCCATTCTTGATCGCGACAGTTGGCTCCAGCTTGGAAGACAGACCGACAATTCCGTGAGATTTAAAGACGTAAAAATTAAAAAAAAAATAAATTAAGAAAAAACTTCGAAACGCTCCATGAACAGACGGAAGCCCAACCTCCGGACTACACTGACTCGGCTCTGGGGGCGGACTAACGCTGAAAGGGTTGTTTCCGCCCCCAATACCACCCCCTGAAGAATTGGAGGGGAGTACGAAGTGAGGGGTTGAAGTGACCGTGGCTTTGAGTTTATTGTTTTATGTTTAGGAGAACTCGGATTTTTTCCCGGCGGAAATCTATTCAGTTGAAGAAAATACAGCGGTGTTTCGATGCGTCCTATACAAATATCGGCACTACGATATGGTTGTGAAAGTAAGCTTTTCAGTTTTGACTGAGACTTAATAATCTCTGCTACATGATTTATCTCTCTAAGATTCCTGATGCTGAGTGGAAAAAACTCATGAACGATAATAATGAAACACTTCATTTTCAAAGCTCTGTTTTACACAGAAAATTGTAATTACCTCTGCCTGGCACGGGACCGAAATTCTTCAAGACCCGATTTCTAAATGCGGTGCACTGTCGAAGCATTAAATTTCAGCTCTTGGTTTTCAAATGAATGTATGAGAGCAACAAAAAATATAAACGAACAGAATCTTACCAAGACCAGGGAATCAAGTAAATAGGAGCATCGTGAATATTCCTATTTGTTTCCCAAGATTCAATATCAATTTAATTTCGAAAATGAGTTTCGCAGTGGAGAATAGAGCGGCAGGAGGGTCTTCCATTGAATAAACCAATGATTAAAGGGCAGAAAAATCAAAGGTTTGTCTCATTAAGAAACAATATATATTTTTTTTCAACTAGTTTTTGATGCCTATTATAAAGCAGAACCCGTCTGTTTGTTGGCCATTACATTAAAAAAAAAAAAAAAATGTTTGCCAACACTCAGTTTCGAAAGTTTCAGCTTTTGAAATCGACTAGACCGTCGATGCCATCAAAAATCCCGTCATGTAAACAAAATTTCAGCTGATCTCAGATATATCTGCACAGGAAGAGGTTATATATCAAGCAAATCATAAATGGTATTCCACATCTCAACCTCAACTTTCCTGAATTCATCATTTCTGACTATTGACTTCTCCAATTCGTGCACGACCTGAATAATAACTCCGTCGTCAAGGTGTATCTTAACAAAGATTTTCGATACACATTGTGTTCACATTTAAACGTTATCGCAAGATATCAGTTACAAGTAATTTGCGGTGAATTGCATAGTGCATTTACATAGAGTTGGAAGATTGCTAATCACCAGCATGAATTGATACTAGTGGACGTTCGGAAGTAGAAATTTACCCAATTTTACGATAGGTACCTGGTGTCAATAGATCACCTTAGCTTCCTTCAGTTGATGTACGATCATTGTTCAGTTTACCATATCTTTTCATTGATTGAATGCGTATCGTACTTATGAACTTGAAGCGATCCATCCGCTATGACGGTGAAGCTTTTGCAAGATTCGGTAATGCTAACTATTCACTGCCCCGATACGGATTCTTATGTTCTTTCTCGCACTTCCAGTAAATGGAATGTCCCTTTCAATTTTTGCGCAGATGTATCATGGTGGAAATGTGCAATGACTCTTTACGAATCTCTCCTCGGACCAATTCCTCCAGACACTCTCAAAATGAAAAGAATTTGTCGAGTATGGAGAGGGAAAGATTTAAATCCACTACAAAACACAGTTTTCCATGTCAATGTGAGCTCAACCACACTAGGAAGACTGAATAGTAGTAGTCCATTGAGCCCTGAAGTTTTAAGTGGTGAAAACATTCGTATTCTGGTAAGCAAGAAAGAACTGAGCCCAGAGGTACCACTCATTTTTGAAATTCCATTATGTGATGATGCAGCATGCTCCACATTCCCATTCAATCAGTTCAGTAGTAATCTAATTGAGATCATGAAGGATGATATTTTTCTTCACAACGACGATTTCGGTAAGTTGAATTGTTTGATAAATTCTTTGCAGTTACCGGACGAGGATCAACTGATATTATACGAATTGTATTTAAACTCGACATTTCCTTATCTTATGATGGACGAATCAGCCATGTCATCTTTCATGAAAAAACTTGACGTGATTCCGTTCAATTCGGATCATTTCAGGTCAGCTGACTTAAGAAATTTAGGTTGCATTGATTTTAAGCAACTCCTGGGATTCATCTCGGCTATTAGTCCCCAAGTGACGCGTGACGCGTCGGCATCCGAACAACGTTGTCGGTATGTTTTCAGGTATTACGACAAAGATCGAGATGATCGGTTGTCAGTTGAGGAATTCTGCAAAATTATTGACGAATTAGCAGCAACGAAGAAGTATTCGAACGACAAAAAGAGTTTATTGAATAGTTTCAAAGATGGATTCATTTCAGCTGTAGAATTCGCACGTCTTGTTGGGTCGTTAAAACTTAGGGGGACATCCTCATTGATGGTTTCGTCTTTTTCCATCCAAACAAGAATTGAAGAGATGAAAAATATCATTAACTCAACAAGAGCCGAATTCAGTGCAACCGGTGAGAAGGCCGACAGTAGATTAGCTAGTTATTCATTAGCCGGTCATGTAGTAGATCTGACATCAGATGGTGAAATAAACTTGTCAGACATCAGGAGAATACAAACTGCGATAAAAGTAGGTACAAGTAAAGAAAAGCAACGTGAATGCTTAATTCCCTCTGTGTCATCGGTGGAAACTTTTGAAACACAGACTTCTGCAATTTATTTAATTGAAGCGCTTAAAAATTTTTCCGAAGAATTTGAGAAGATGGTAGGAACCCAAAGTAACTGGTGGACAGAAAAATTCAGTGAGTTTCAGTTACATTTTGCCCAGTGTTGCCAGAAAGTACAAAAAATCCTGGAAAGTGAACCCAGATTACTGAAAATTGAATCTCCCGTCTACATTATTGGGGACATACATGGAAATTATCAGATTATCATGGCTTTTCAAAAATGGTTTTGGGGTGTAGGGCTCGAATGCACCCCTGGCTCTTTACTTTTCCTTGGTGATTACGTTGACAGAGGTATGCACAGCGTAGAAGTCATAGGCTATTTAATTGCGCAAAAGCTTAAAACCCCAAAGAAAATATTCCTGCTACGAGGCAACCACGAAATCAGAAAAATTCAGAAAGAGTTTTCTTTTTTTACGGAATGTCTTAACAAATTTGATAAGGATGGAATTGAGGTATGGAATACTGTTAACGATTTGTTTGACAGATTACCTCTTGCTGCCCTTATCGATAATCAAATATTCTGTTGCCACGGGGGGATTCCGATGCCATCGACATGTGAATCGTTAGCTGCTATCGATTTAATTAGCTGTCCACTGCCAGAACCAAGTGAGAGCAAGCTGGCATGGTCTTTACTATGGAACGACCCACAAAAAGTTGGGTACAACTTTATTCCAGGCAAGAAAATAGTTGAAGGCGGTTTCTCCAAAAATACTCGAAGGAAAACTGGACATACCTTCGACTCCTCCGCCCTTCAATCATTCATTGAAAAACACAAACTTGCCTATGTGGTCAGAGCTCATGAAGTGCAGGAAGCTGGATTTCAAGTGGATTTAAACAATAAACTAATAACGGTTTTTTCATCGTCAAACTATAAGGACAAAAACAAGGCGGGTTGTGTTTTAGTGGAACAAAACAAGCTAAGAATATTTACGATGCTCCCATCATCTTGATCTCCGTTTTTATACATTTGAGACTAGAAATAAACGTGGTTTTGTTGGTTTGTATTTTGTTATTTCTCTCACAATTTTACCTGTAAATCAAACTGAAATTCAGTTTGAAAACACTTCACCATAATTGAAAATCGGCTTTACAATAATTTCAGAAGTGTGCTTCCTGCAATTCTTGTAAGGGAATAAATTATGCTTTAGGCCAAAATAAAGTTTGAAACTTTGCGTACCTACTTTTTATATGAAATAATATTAAGTATTTTGGTGTTTTTTGTAATAGTTTGGGGTTGGAGCGTCAATACTACATATATAAAATCAGGTTAAGAAAGTGGACAAAACTAAAGATGCAATTTTTCTTTTTGATATTTCGAATTAGTCTTTGTAAAAATTAGAAGGAGTGTTTTTGGAAATTCCCTGGAATCGAACTCGTATCCAACGTTTCTTGGTGGCTGCGTTGGATTTATTTAATCATTGAGGTTGAGCCCAGGAGGTCGATTTGATCCCACTACCCACCTGTGGGCACGTTCGGACTGTTGAAGTAGCCGGTCGTTGGTTTTTTGTCTGGGATCTTCTTCAATACCTTGACACCGAAGCATTCATTGAAGGTGACTGCGTGTCCATGTGTTCTTGCGTGGAGCTTTATTGGTCGTTGCTGTGACTGACTCAAGGAAGCTCTGTAGTTATTAACCCTTAAGTTCAGTTGGGATGTCTTACCAACTTAGAAGCTGATTATCAATCCTCCGATCCATGGCACTAGGAAGGGTGTTGTTGGAATAGCAGAAATTCGAATCGTCAATGACCAACTCACAGAGTTTACACCTCGGTCTTTGGCATGGGTGGAGACCTGGTTGTAGGTGATTGACACGCTGAACAACTGGATGCCGATGCGAGAGTATTTGACGAAAGTTCTTCCCCTGTCAGTAGGTTTTCCGAGGAGCCTCCCGAAATACTTCCTGTGGTAGCGGGCTGGAATTCAGTATTGGCTGGAGTTCCCTGAGGATCCCATCTATCTTTTGAGCACCATAAAAGAAGGTTGTCACCAGTGGAACTCGATCACTCGATGGCTGTTGTTTTTGTTGGTTGTTCACGTGGGATAGAACCACTCTGTCTTCAACAAAGTGCCTTGAGTAACCTCTCTCTACCAGTTTTCTTTCAACCTCAGACGAGTAGCCTTCCAAGTTCCCCCTGCCGTTGCATAGTTGGGATGCTTTGTATGTTGAGGATGAAAAATCTCATAGTGCAGGTAAACCTGCTTGTTAGTAGGCTTTATTTGCACACTATTCGGGAGGTTTCCATCCTTCACCACAATGTCCACATCGGGGAATGTAGCTGACGACCTTGAGAATGTCCATATGAACGTCACAGAGTAGCGGGAGTTCGAATCGTTTAGAAACGACTGAAGTTCTTCCTCGCCGTGTGGTCATGAGCAATCATGAAAATGTCGTCAATGAACCTCTTCCACATCCAAGGAGTTTTCTCCCTTGATGTTAGGAAGCTATTTTCCAATTCAGGCTTGAACAAATTTGCATGCGTGTTCCCATTGCCGTTTCTCTCTTCTGTAGGTACAACTGGTCACCAAACTTGAAGACGTTCATCGTCTTGACACATTCAGCCAGTTTCACCAAGAAACTGGAAGATGGGACTCTCGGTGTTGGGCGCTTTTGAAGGAAGTGTTCAAGAGCTCGCAACCCTTCATTGTGTGTGATTTCAGTGTACAGAGTGTTGACATCAATAGTCACAAGGATGGATCCTGCAGAAATTGTTTCTATCGAACAAATAATGTACCTACTATAGACTACATCTAAATGTTGCGTATCCTTGATGTAAGAGATACGTAATTACACAAGATTGATAGTATACTAATACACCACTCATATCGCTGTCTCTAATAGTTTTAGTTCATTATTCAATAATAAACCATTGTAATCGGTATTGAAAAAACAATCTATCTTCTTTTTTTGAAGAACTTTCCATGATGAATCGAATGAGCCCTTCCGAAGGTCCGTAGGTCAAACCATTCCCGATGTATGGCCCGATTTATGGTGCCAACATTTGCAATCTGTTACTGCGATTTGTTGAAGCATTCTGATATGCATGAAACGCTGCAAATTCTTTCACTGGGGTTTATTATTCGACTTCATTCATTTGGCTCGCATTCATGATTTGAATTTCTACTAATTGATTGATCAGTTGATCATATTTGTGTGCCTCCTTCACCTTTGGCTACATCGTTTAAATTTGGATTTAGGAAAGTTATGACGCAATACGAGTGCTAAAGTGACTTGATAAATAATAGATGTTTTTATTGTGGTTGGGTATTGAGGTTCAATAAAAAAAAACGCTGCAAATTCTTTCACTACGGTTCATCATTCATTTTGGCTTGCTTTCATGATTTGAATTTCTGCTTAGCTTTGGAGTGTGCGTGTTTCACAGGTGATAGAGCGATTATTGAATTTCAGGAGGCACACAAATATTATCAACTGATCGATCCAAATAGGTATTTTGGTTGAGAACAGATTTACGTGCTCTATGCATATCTCCTGAAATTCAATAATCGCTCTATCACCTGTGAAACACGCACACTCCAAAGTTCCAAAGTAGGACGTCCCAAAGCTTTTTAGAACTTAGTAGAAATCATGAACGCAAGCCAATTGAATAATAAATCCCAGTGAAAGAATATGCAGAGTTTTTTTTCTTTGTATACTGGTTTTTGATACTAGCAGCACACAAAGCCACACAGAAGAAAAGTCATTTGATTCCCCATCATTGAAATAATTTTCTAATATGATTCCAATAATGCGTAAACACAATTTTATTAACAATTAGCGCTAATAGCAGGCAATGGTTCACCTGAGTTTTGCTGCTCTGCTTATCGCTAGTGCTTCAACTAGAAGAATACATTTACCCTTCTTCGTGTCAGATCTTGACAAACAGCTTGTAAATGTGAACAAATAAGATGTGTCAATTAAAAATAAAGAAATCCACCTTTATCCACGCTCTCTTTATTTCTAATATGTACACAACGGAATGTCAATCCATATTTCATAATATTTTCCAAGATTGTGGATGTAGAAAACCGACATTCTAGCTCTAATGATAAGGAACAATAACGTAATTTTCAACACAAAAAGTTAAAAAGGTGGCGAAGTCCATCATGAAATATCCTTTCAACATAAAAATACTACCCGCACATCTCATAGGTATTCATCATAGCCTCCGGCTCACTCCCTTTGTCACGTTCGACAAAACAGTCTAAATAGAGATACACTTCTCATTCGTAGCTAACAGCCACCGCTAGATAAAATCTTTCTCAACTACTCTCCATTTAAAAAGGAGTTTTCGAGACATCCATTGAACTTAGAGAGTAAGTCTCGTGCATAATTCATGTTCTGCGAAGAAAAGGGAGGTGGGATTGAAAGGGAAAGATAACACATGGGATCCCATCGCTCACTCAAACTCTCAAGCAATTCACACTGCATTTCTTTCATTCATTTTATCTATACATTCGAAGGAATTTGAATTCGACTCACTATTCATTTAAGCAATCCAACATCACGAGAACCTCTGTCCAGCCATTATAATTGTTTTAGCTAGGAAAACATTTCTCCATATTTTATGCCTGATCATTCATGATGAAAAGAAATTGCACTAAACATATATACATAGTGCTCAGAAATATGATTCGAACAGTTCGGGAGCAGCGACCAAAAAAATATAGTAGTGGTTACGAAACTAATTCATATAACTAAATGCCTTTAATGGAGCAAATACCCTAGTGTACGACGTAAGAATCCACGGATATAATTCACTTGTCCTCAATTGTATCACAAAGAATATTTATGAATAATTATATTAGGATTATAATATAATCGCGGATAAGCTAAAGTTATATTTAAGTTACGAAAAACTCGACTCCAAAAGGGATTTATGAAAACAAGATTCTATTGCAACCATAACAGCTGGTTAAATCGTTCAAATTTACCAAATGTGGTTATTTTTCTTTTCAATACTATAAGCATAGTAATCGAACAAGAAAAAAGCTCCAGTCATGCGGCATGAATGCACGAGCGGATTTCCGAAATTCATCGTACACCGTTTTATCGTGTTAAATTTATTAAAAATTTGAGCACTTCTTTAGCAAACAAAAGTTCCAACTAACAATTTCGTGGAGAAAAAACTTGTTCTAAATGATATTTTTTCTATTCAATCGAAAACATTGAAATTTAGCCAAATGTAGCATATTTTAATTTGAAACTTCAGCCAGGACATATGCCTTCTACTGCAACGGGTCCTCTCCCCTCCCAGGATATTGTCTGTTGGCCGTCAGGTACGGAGGAGGAAGCATCGGGGATCGGCATTCCCCCTCCATTGCGCGGAAAGTATTACTGCACCGGAATGTACCCACTCAATGCATCTCACTGTGTTTAATGGGGTTTCCTGTTTTTTAGGCATGTGTCCCCGAAGTGTAGTAAGAATTGTATGGTTTTTAGGCGTACATCCCTTTCAAGGAGTGTTAAATGTTGAAAAAGTCCCTCTAAGATTGATCACAACTTTCATGCCTGAAAAGCAGATGTCCTGCTAATCAAAATTATTACATTAGTAAATTTTTGGGGAAAATACCTCCAAGCTGTTTGGATGCCAAGCTATTCGTTGTTTAGGCCTTTCTGCATTACTCTTTTTTTTTTTTTTTTTTTTTTTTTAACTGCAGGTTTTATCATGTTGAAGGAAGTATAATTATGTTCTTTCGTTTTACGACTACTTGTGGCTTCCTTTTCCTTTCTTTCGAATGTTACCGACAAAAGACTGATTTTAGAAACAGTTTTTCTTCAATAGAAAAAATGGGAAAAAGTTTGAAATTCCTGGAACTTTGTAAAAATATTTTCTTACTTTGCGAATGAAAAAATTTATCAAGCTCAGGCTCCAATTTTTATCCACTGTTTTTCAATATCTTCTTCCAACGCTATCAATCATTATCTAAACTAGAAAATCACTTCAGGTATTTTTGTGACATTTTTGTATATGGGTTCTTCATTTTGAATTCACATGCTTGTAAGCATACGTAGCGAAATCATGAGAGGAATTCCTAAAAGGAAGATGGCCCTTGGAGTGTATTTTTAGTGTACCTATGCCATACAGGCAGGTATCCCTCCGAACCGTAATTTCATTCATTCAAGTGTTGAATTCAACAGTTCCATCATAAATTTGTGCTTCAATTATTGCATTGTTGAACAATTAAAAAAAAATTATATTCTGCTGAGAAATATAAACTTAACAACTTTTAGCAGTTTTTCGTCAATTTTCCAAATTTTTTCCATTTTGAAATTTGAAAATTAATGTACTCGAAATTTCCTCAAACGAACCCATCCTTTTCGTCTAGAATGATTTATATTTTGGCACAAGAACAAAGTTTCTATCAAGAGTTATCTTCGTTATCTTCTGGGACGATGGGCAAAGACACATACCTCCATATATTAATTTCTCTAATACTTTGAAAAAGGCTAAACGCCGAAATATAAAAATCAGTATTGTTACGTGAATTATTTTCACTAAAAGTTTGTACATTTATATATGCTATTGAAGAGCCACTTCATTTTATTGAATTATATATATCTTATATCACCAGAAATTTTATCACAATGTTCAAACCAGATTTCAATGAAAAAATGTTTCGAAAATTGGTACCTTCAAGGCCTCGTCCTACGTGAGCGATGCCGCGAATGGAGGAGAGCGCGTTTTAGTTAGGTTAGTTCCGTACCTAATTTTTCAATCAATACAATGAGTGTTTTTTCTGAATTTCTTACAGAGAGAGACGATTTGCGTTGGCCTGAAGTAGTCCAGCTCTGTTCAACTACATTTCTAATTAACGTTTGCAGAGGCAACCATCTCATGAAATTTATCAATTAAAGAACTAATTCGGGGAATTTATAACTCATCAGCCTATTCTTGTTTTGTTATTTCGTTGATAAGTGACAGCCACATTGTTCTGACTAACCTCGCAAGCACTCGAGAAATGATTTTGACTCTTACAGACTTGGACAACTCCAATAACCTTGTCAACAGATGTAAACAATCTCGCGATTGTAGCGGGAGTAGCGAGAAAAAATCAAACCGATTTGATTTCAAGCCGCGTGTAGCGTGTGCGTGTTAGCGATTTGCGATAGAGCGTGTTCACGCAGGACGCACAACTCTGTTATCATAGTTTGATCGTAAAATCGCCTGCCCCTCAAAAAACGCTGAACCCACCCGAGCCGCTGGTATCGCTTAGTTCCCGCTCACGTAGGACACGGCGTAAGATTTCAAAAATAGGTATTTTAAGATTTTCCAAGTCATCACAATAACCCAACTTTTCTATGAAAATTCACTAAAAAAGTGTCCACTGTCCCTGTCTCCACTCCCTCAATGTATTGTTTTATGTTTCAAACGAGTAGAATTCGGAAATCAAATGAAAAATGCTGCAAATTACTGGTCAGAGGTTTGCTAATTCTATTTTACACTAACCGACGTACGTAAATTGTTGATATACCTACATCTCAACTTCTTCAGTGAACTCATTGGAATTTGCGAATGTGTCTTTATCATTTCGGCCCAAGAAGAAAACAACATGAAGTTAGAAGAAGACGATAGACGATACGATCCACATCGTAATTTACACAAGTACATCCTGTCCTAACTGCATTATAGATGCCATAAAAACAGCCCCGTGTATATTTCAGCTCGGTAGATCGATTAGAAATCAAGGCTTCAAAGGCCGATTATTGAAAATAATAAGTCGATACAAATGTCAAATCGAGGAAGGGGTGCATTCCAATTCTTCACTGATCTAAACTCAGAAATACTAGCTGTGGATAGAAATGATGGCAGTGCAGTATAAGTTATTAGCATATGTGATTCAGTATCACCAATCGAAAGTATAAACCGATGGTCCCGTAGTGAAAAGGAAAAAGTTCCAGTACCTCAGCTAAAAACCAATGACAAGAAATCGATGGGTGGGATAAAGATAATGCAGAATGTCGGATTGCATCCGTTCGGAACAATGGTGGTGACCCCTCTTTATTATGGTATTAATGTTCACACACATGGCTACTATATAAACGAGTTAAAGTAAATCTTTCTCCTGACCAAAATTTAGGGTTTCGAAGGCAGATAGCGAAAATGTATTTGAAGAAATACGGAAACCTACATTCTTGCTAGAGGACCTCCAAAGTCATCAAAACAACTTTTCTTTTTCTTCTTCCTCTCCAAATTTATTTTCAAAGCAACAAAACAACAAAGAAATAACAACAATGATGATAAACAAAATAATCTACTACAACAGTCCAAATAATAAACACTTAATCCGAACATTTTTTTGGTCTCGATTTTTGATATTTAATTCCCGAGGCTTAAATATTGCACATTGGAGTTGAATAGGCAGAATCGATGCCGATCTGGTACTTCCCAGACTGACGGTTGAAATTTGGCTCACATTTCTCAAGTTTTTATCAAATTGCTCAGAAAAACGCTGCAAATTCTTTCACTGGGGTTTATTACTCAATGATTCACGATTTGAACTTCTACTAAGCTTTGTAGTGTGCGTGTTTCAAGGTGATAGAGCGATTATTGAATTTCAGGAGGCACACAAATGTGATCAACTGATCAATCCAATTAGGTATTTTGGTTGAGAACTGATTTAAGTGCTCTATGCATATCTCCTGAAATTCAATAATCGCTCTATCCCCTGTGAAACACGCACTTAGTGGAAATTCAAATCATGAATCATTGAGTAATAAACCCCAGTGAAAGAATTTGCAGCGTTTTTCAAGAGCGATTACAATGAAAAAATATTCCATTTGAAAATTTTAAATTTCGTAAGAAGGAGCATGCATGCATGCAATATCAGAATGCTTCAACCCATGTATCGGCCATAAACCCTTTTAGG
Organism: Creontiades dilutus; assembly: GCA_031894815.1. NCBI lineage: Eukaryota > Metazoa > Arthropoda > Insecta > Hemiptera > Miridae > Creontiades > Creontiades dilutus. Next base: position 321,391 of record JAVIWC010005236.1, on the reverse strand, counting down.
AGTTTACTCCAGTATCCACAATCACTAAATCCCTATGTTACTGCGATCAAAACAAAAAAAAAAAAAATAAATAAATAAATAAACGCTGTTGTTTTTGTTTTGATCGCCGTAACCTATTGATGAATTTGGATGCAAATGTTGGCACCTTAAATCGGGCCATGCATCGGGAATGGTTTGAGCTGGGGAGGGGCTCATTCGATTCCTCAGGGAAAGTTCTTAAAAAAAGTCCAAATTTAGGCCGCCTTGACTTTTTTTGAGGTTTTTAGGATTTTACAAAACTTTGACAACCCTTGAAGGACACTTTAAATTAAGTGAGAGAGCTGGCTAAAGAATTGGGGCGTTGTCGGAACAACATGGATTTTTCCTGAAAATTTTAGATTTTTTGCTCTAGCTGTTTGGGAGAAATCGTGCGTACGGCGGACGGACGGAAAAATTTTTATTGCCGATTTGGATTCTACACCCTTTGAAACGTAAACCATGACATTTTCAGGGGGGTTAGACTTTTTTTTCAAAAGCGATTACAATGGTTTATTATTGAATAATAAACCAAAACTATTCGGACGGAAGAAAGATCGATTTTTGACATCTTCAGATCGTGAAAAGTTAACCAACATATTGAGGTGGTTGCATAGTTTTTCTTGATTGATTAGAACGGTTCATCATTAAAAATAATAATTCTAAACGGAAGATGATGTAAAACATTGTGTATTTCGACAAAATAATGTTGCAACGTTAGATCGATTTCGACACCAATAACTGAACTCACGGTGGAAAGGTAAATTCCAGTTCTTCATATAGGAAACTATCATTATGAAATGAATGAATACTCCCTCCGGTGATTCCTTGTTAATTCAATGTATTAACCAGCGATCTTAATAATGGTATTGGCAAGGTCTTCCAAAGCTCATTTTGGTCAGAGTTAAATACTTTTCAAAATTTATATCTAGTGGGTTTCAGTTAAGATATTTCCCATTTAACTAGATTCCACATGAAATGTCCTGTAATTTTATTCGCCAAATGACCCTATTTATACAGGGTGCGGCAGCATAACTTCCTTTTTTTTAAACTTAATAAAACGCATTGTATGAATCAGAAAATTTTTATTCGTTTTTTATAATATAGGCACATAAATAAAGTTTTGTTTTACCCAGTTTTGAAGATCAAATCAGGTAGGTGACGTCCCCCATTCTCCATACACTGAGTAAACCGATTTCTGGCGTTTGTCATGACTCCAGCCAGCATAGCAGGCGTTATGTTGGCAATTTCTTCCTGGATGTTGGTCTTCAAATCTTGCAGGGTCCTTGGACGGCGCCTTGCCTCAATTAGGGGCGATTTGGAGTGGCCGGCCCGCTCTCCCGATTTTAGCCCTTGTGATTTTTTTCTATGGGGTTTTTTGAAATCCCGTGTTTATGTGAACCGTCCAAGGACCCTACAAGATTTGAAGACCAACATCCAGGAAGAAATTGCCAATATAACGCCTGCTATGCTGGCTGGAGTAATGACAAACGCCAAAAATCGGTTTACTCAGTGTATGGAGAATGGGGGACGTCACCTACCCGATTTGATCTTCAAAACTGGGTAAAACAAAACTTTATGTATGTGACATATTATAAAAAACGAATAAAAATTTTCTGATTCATACAATGCGTTTTATTAAGTTTTAAAAAAAGGAAGTTATGCTGCCGTACCCTGTATTATCCGTGCTGTAAGTCAATGGGAAAAAGTCGGGGGTGAAATCCGCTTGCTCGGTACAAACCTTGGAAAGCACTTACCTACTACTCCTGAGCGGAATGAGCTTTAATAGTCTGCAATGAGATCAGACGCCAGGAGATTTGAAAGGGCGTGTATTGTCGGGGGAAGGACAGCTCACCAAAAACTAACTGGACTTTCAATTGTTTGTAACGTTCATAGGTTCAGAAATTATTGGCATAGTGGTTAATGAGTTTAGTTCTTCACGCTCTTTCCTTTTCAGTTGGAGTTTATTTCGTGTATGCCAATGATGTTCTTCACAGAACGGTCAAGTTATTGCAGTTTACCGGATGAAAAACTAATCAATCACAATTCCTCCCCCGCGAGTAGACATACCTCTCATCCATCCCACTCAAGACCATCATTAATCACGGTATCAATTAGACCATTTGATAAATTATCAGTTTCAGTGGGATACACTTATCTTGAGGTAATGAACCTTTCACGAGGAATTATCCGCAGCTAAGGGAAAGGAATTGATTTTGGTTCCTCATTTATCCATAAAAATCCAAAGCTTCGTCTTCACTTGCGGAAATAGCTTTGTAATATTTCCACCAAAATCAAAGTTTCCACTTATATTTTGGTCTATTTTCTGGACAGTCCTGCTCTCCTGTCTTTGTGCTGGTGAATCCACGAATCCATCAGTTTTGTTTTCAAATTTGATTATTAGATTTTTTGAAACATAAAACAAGGGCAGTTAAAAATTGTTTTTCTTGATCGATTCCAAAGGTTCATCATGGAAAATAGTCAAAAGCTATTCGAAACTTTAGAAATATTGTGAATTTTCGTTTTGATTGACATCACTTCACTGAATATGAGCCTAATCATACCGCTTTACGTTCATCCATTATCTTGTAAGATTGCAGTGTCATCATAATTTCATGAGTACCTTGAGAAATCGAGGTTTCTAAAACTTTTGTTAGTTAAATATTTGCGAGGAGGTGAAGCGTGGCTCGGTTTGTTCATTTTATATATTTAAATTTCAGTGTTTCTACTCTAAAGTTACTAATTAGGTATGGGTATTTAGATATCAGATTTTGTTGTGTACTTGGGGACCTGTTGAGTGACGGTGTTTAAGAAGTTACTTTTGGAAAGATGTCATCATATAGAACTCTTTTACCAATTCATTTCCTAATCGGTGTGTTGTGAATTTCCTGAGGGGGAATTTGCCTACTATTTTCTTTCTACTACATTACTACTTTTACTACTTTTTACTAGTTTACTTTTACTACTACTTTTACTTTTACTACTTTTTAGCCTACTATTACTACTTTCTCTCCTGAAGGGAGATATTCGCTGAAGTATTTACCCCTTTCGGTCAGTTGATCAAAATTGAGGTTTTAGCCCGCAAAGTCGGCGATGCCAGTCGCGAGCGTCCGAAGCACCAAAGTTGTTTGCTAGGAAGGAAGTGAGCGGAATGTAGTGCGCTAAATTGGCGATACCAACCTCTCGAGGTTGCGGCACCAACTTGCCTGTTACGGAGGAGAGGTCCTTGGATGCTGAGGCGATACCCGTCTCCCAAGGCGGCGGCACCTCAGTGGAAGGAAAAAGATAGCCCTAACTGACCGAGTAAGTACTCAAGGCAAGGTTAGGTAAAGTGAAATGAGAACACAGGGTTTTGGTTAAAGCTGCTAGGGCTTCCATCGACTGTAGCCTCCCGGCTCGTAGGCCGGGTTTTTATTCGGATATGGAACCCCTTCTACCCTGCTCCCTTTGGAGGCTACCTGGTCGGTTTGGCCCTCCTTTATTAGGGAATGATTCTGTCTTACATAGGTGAATTCTTCACACGGTGTAAGGTGCTTACACTCTTTTTCAAATAAATAAAATGTAATTAGAAGGCACTAAGCCTCTAAGAGTCCATTTTAGATTATGCACCATACACAATATCCAATAAACGCAGAGTAGAGATTTACGTAAAACGGTTATATGATACAGAAGTAATGCCCTTTTGCTGATTTCCAATATCTGTCAGAGTTGATTCCACAAGTGCAATCAATAGATTGACAGTATTATCGTTTTGCTCTACGTACTGCATATCCGACTCATACAATTGAAACAGTAGTCTGTAAAAAAGGGAATCTAATTTCAGTTTCTTCTCTGTAATTTTTTGTCAGCATTATGACGAGCAAAAGAATTTCTTCCGCGCACAGGTCGATTACCAAAGTTTCCCTACCTAACTTGGATTCGAGTTGATCGAAGCCGTTGAATAATTCTCCGGCAAAGGCGGAAAACTTTCAACAATTCCTCTTGCGGGAGGATTCGGTTTTATGTAGTGAAGTAAGTATTGAAGCTGGGCACGATCATCATACTGCACTCAAATAAATTGAATATAGTCGGCAGTCTGGTGTGGTGTAAAGGTAATAATAATGATAATTTTGATAGTAGTTCCAAGTATATGTGTCCGCACGGGCCATTTTCGTGTCTTGGAATTTCTTATTTTGGTTTATTATTTTGAATAATATAAATCTGCCTTGAACAAAGGAAATACAAGTTAAACCCCCCTCCCCCCCTTTCTCACAAGTTTTTTGGTTTATGTTGCACTTTGAGAATCAAAATAACTTTAAAAATCCGTCCCCCAATCTTCTCCTATGCAGCTCTTTTCATCTAAGCTAATGGTCCAATAAAAAAAACCTTGGTCCAAAATCACGTACGGGTTTTGTTGAGACCGAGTCCCTGGTACCTCTCTAGATCAACCCAGAACATATTATAAAGTCAGGGTAAATTCAGGGTTAAAAAAGCCAAGAACCGTTGGTTGGACGATTATTGATTAGAAGGGGCCTACTCAAATTGACTGGTTATCAGATTATCCTTTGACGGCAATCACTGGTTCATAGATGATCAGTAAACCTGTGGTACCTACATCACCACCGAATGCACTAAAGACAACTTTCAGGTACTGCCTGTACTACCTTCAATAGTTACAGTTGAACATCACTCTCGTCACTAACTTGATGTCTTGATCAAGGATAGATTATTCTACCTCAGCTGTCTGATTATTTTAGTTCTTTCGAACGTGAATGAGCTTGTGAACGGCTGATTTGTGTCAAGTTGAACCAAACTGTCAGGAGACACTGTAGGGAACGGTTTCAAATAGTGCACAAGTGGAGCTGTTGGGTCGTGAACGCCGTGAGTCCCAAATTCACGGCTCCAAGGGTATTAATAGTCTCCCTAATTTTGTTGAATGTTAAGTTGGAAAATTTGTAATGTGTGAGAATCATGAAATTCCAAATCTCTGGTCTGCTAATCTATTGATCTAGAAGCAACTGAACTCATGACTACAAAAATAATCTGAAAGTGATTATTACTTTCAGATTCAAACTCGTTTTGTCTTAGGGAGTAATTGTGAAGTAACTCCAAGCGGCTGGGTACCCAGCGTACCAAGAACATGTTATTAACTCTATGTGTCGTTCTTCCTAGTACGAGTATGTTTTTTTTCGTGATTTATTAATTGCAACTGAAAAATCAAATACATTTCATCTAGCAACTTTACATGTCAATGTAGGTACAGTCCATGAGGGTAGGTTTACAGCAAAACCTGGCCCTTTATTACATAGCTCAATTAAATAGCACTGAGTTCGATTGCACTTCTATTCACGCATCACAACTAAATCCAGTGGTTTGTTTCGCTTGAGACGTCGGATTTCACCTTCGTTGCCCAAAACGTAGAGCATCTCCGGGTTTTCATGCTTCCTCGCGTATTTCGCAATAATTTCATAGACTGTTTCCATCCTCAAATCTCGATGAATATCATCGTTTCTCATGTACCAAGGGGCTCCAACCATACTTCTCAGTATTTTATTCTGTGAGGTTTGGATTTTCTTAATTTTTGATTTCTTGGCACAGCCCCAGATCTGTATTCCATAGGTCCAAATAGGGCGAAGGATCTGCTTATATTAAGAAGTTTGTTGTGAAGAGAGAGAAGGGAATTCCTTCCCATTAGCCAATGCAGAACGATTATGTGCTAAGTGTATTGAGTTTCCACATCATACCTCTATCTGGTAGAACATTGTATTGCGAATCACCAATAATATTGTCCTCTTGTAGTAACTGAATACGTGACGCTGGAACAGTCACCTAAGGCGCCCAAGGACCCACTAACGTGGAAAATCACAGAATTATTGCAATGAACAAACAAACAATATCAATATCTTCAATCCTCGGAGTCTAGAACGGACTACATATTGTTAATATCACATTAGTCAAGTGCCTGTTGTTAATTGTTACAGTACACCTGATTTCTGAAGTTATATAAATTATCACTCATTTTTCTATGACAGGATATGATGTTGTGGGACAAGAATCGGGATGTGAATTTCAGAATCCTTTGGCGAGGTTGTGGCTGATTCGTTGTTATATATACGAGAGCCGGTTACCACACGGCCCCCACAAGGCGAGCTCCCTTTGTCTGAGCTTCCGGTCACTTGGTGCCTAATCGATTGACAACAGCCCTAGTGAAAAGTATCGAGTTTTCTTTTTTCATCGCCTCCCTTCCTCTTCGTCCTCTTGTCCCTGTCGACATGGGCATCACAGTAATAATTACTGGGCTTGTTGACACCGCTTAACACTATCGAATTTCACGCGATGCATCGAATCTGTTAAACTGGTTTTCGAGGATTAAAGTAATAACTTGAAAACTGTTTCACCAGCCAAAGACAAAATCAATTAAAAAACGAAGGTATGCGTGACTTATTTTGTCGAGGCTGCCCAGTCTGCAATTCTCTACCGATTTCCATGATTCTTTCTTTGTTCGATTCCAATTTTACTCGAGTTGTACGAAAAATTCCGGAAACTTGGCTTTCGGTGACAAGAGGGGGAATGGATGGGGTAGCATCCAACCCTTTCAACCGCTGCTGAAGCAAGCATTCTCAACCTATTCATGTCATTCTATTTTGTTAAATTATGATTTTAGTTTCAGCTTCTAAAAATATTTTAGCCCATCCATTTTTCATTATGGGAGGGGATGAATGGAGGCGGTTATTGGGATTTTATCGCTCCGTCTTCACTATTTTCATCTAGTTTTATTGGTTGAAATAAGTTTTTTTTCTACTAGTCTCGTTGTACAGCAAAACTCGGAAATTTTGAATTTTCTATTGATATGGTGAGTATAGCGCGTAAAAGACAATTCATTCAAACGCTGCTCATGCAGCTTATACGGCAGATTTTCCCAAACATCATTTTTGGTTTAATTAAGAACTTTGGTTTTGTTGTAAAACATATTTCAGATCATTATATTCTATTTATGGAAGGCTGTAATAATAGGATGTGTATGAGGGTAATAATGATAAATGAACTTGGTGTTTTGATGGGAGGGGGAGGGTTGATGGCTGATTCATTCAAGCTATTCTCCTACAACTAAATTACAAGCTCTTCTCCTACCAGCCAATATACACAAACAAATACACAGACTTGTAACTATAGTTTTTTTCCTCATAGACTTGGTATCAGTATGGTCTGATACGGATTTGTACTGAGTTATTTTTTACCACACGTTTGAGTTGCTCCATTTATCAACGGTTAGAGGCATCCTTCTACTGACGAAGCCTTGCTTCAGCTGGCCTTAGAACCTGTCTGCCTGCCTCACCACACGGTGTCAGAATTTTTTCTCCGAAAACCCCAGACCAATGTTTTCGAAGTTTGGCTCAAAAATCCAACACCGATTTGTTTCTTGATCGATCAAGGGATTATATTTAGAGATTAAACTACGACCAAACTAACATCTCGAAATCCTTCGATATAAGAGGGAACATTTGTTTGATTCATTTAGAAACTATGTCCATGAATTGAATGAAATCACTGCAGTTGCTGGGCAATCTTCCATTTTCTCAAAAATCGCAGGCTTGCCTTTAACGCGAGGTTGGATAGTATAAAACAATTGACGACATCCCCAGAGCATGGTGGACTACCCCCAACCTATAACAGCAGGCAGGCATAACAGGCAGAGGAGAACCATAGGAAGCATTCTTTTCGGACATGTATCGCCCTTAATTTCTGTTCTATTCGGGGTTTTAATGTCTGAGTGTACCTAGGAAGGATGATCTCAGGCAGAACAGTCCAGCTCTGGTAGCTCGGTTAGCCGCCCAGCTTTCTGACAAGGGGATCATAAAGTTTTGTGTGATGATTTGCACCTTTTCTTCTGCATTACAGAACCCTTCTACGTTAATCGCTGATCTACTTTTATTAGACGTAGCCTGTGGTACAATATCTAAACTCGACAGCTACCTTGTAATTGTATTCTAGATTCTTCATAGAAGGGGTCTATTTATTCTTCAACTCCATATATCGAATAGGAAACAAATTAACCACGAGAGTCCTTAAGCTATCAGTGTGTATCTATACCTTGTTATTAACTTCTAGACATACCAAAAACTACGGGCGGACTTGGTTATGGAAATACCTCTGTCAACACTTAGACCTATTTAAAAACCCTGGAAAGATCAGCTGACAATTAACGATATAAAATAAAACACAAGGTAACATAAGTTATAATAAAATTGATTTCGAAAAAAGGTCTAGAAAACATAAATCACTATCACTTACATTTCTTCAAAATTCACTAGGCAATTTAACTAGACAGACAAGATATCGGCTAATTCTCGCTTCAGAATTAATAGGCTATTTGTCTAGACTGTGCATTTTATTTTTTCAAATTTTTTGGGGAGAGCGAACTTTTGTACGGTAAACCCTCCGAAAAGGCACATTCGATTCAGGGACTACTAAACATGGAAACATTAAATAGTGTTTTTTTTTTCTTTTTAAAGTGCATTCTTCAATTAATGAACGTCTTGGTCGATGCCGAACAAGCAAAGTGCTAGGTTCTCATCATTAAACAACTTACCTATAAGGTAAGTGAAAAACATTTTTTGAGAATCGCGGATTCGTATTACAAAAGAACCGATAAGCTGATGGAAGTGTAAATTTGCACAGTGGTCTGAAAAAAGGCTTCATAATCCTATATCAATTTCATCAGGATCGTATCACTATTTTATCCGATACCGATTAGTTTGGCAGATCTGCAATAAATGTCTACCAACCTTTTGACTACATTTCAAAAGGTCTATACGTTCTTAGGAGTGGCGTAACAGAGGGGTCCGCAGGGCCTGCAATGTGGGGGGCCGGGAGCGAGGAGGGAAAATGCGGGAAATGGCGAAGGGGAACCGTCGATCTTGAGATTAAAACCACCCCGCATGAAGTGCGAGGGCTGGTAAAATTCGACGGCCAATCATGACGAATTTTATCGTTTAAATTCGTGAATAATGTTATTTATGCAACCATACTTTGCTCTTTCGTACAATGCGTATGTAACTGTAACTGAGTTTGTGTGATTGCTGACGGTAAGACACATGGTCGCATCGGACCTCCCAATGCGTATGTCTAAGACCAAAACAATTAGAATATCGTTACCTATAGTAATGAGCGTTGATTTTGGGTCTTTTAATATTCCCGTGTTGGCATTACTGCTTATCCCTGTCAACAATGTTTCAAAACCCATTCTCAAATAATACAAATGCGGGCGTTTGTTGTAGAGAGCAGACCGAGCACGGCTGCGATGTTATGGCTGCTAGCTGTGATCAAAATACTAAAATGTGATGATGATAAATCAACAAATAAACTTGGGGGGGGGGGGGGTGAAAATAAAGTTTGCGGGGGGAGGGAGGGGGGGGGGCAAAAAACTGTTTCGCCACTGGTTCTTAGTACCTAGACATAGAAGCCATGTGCCACACCCATCTTGGCAGGCTTTTTTTTCCTTATTATAATACTGATTCCTCAACGCCATCATGTAGAAAGCTGAGGGCTCTCTAGTAGGTCTGAATCTGATCCTGACAGTGATAAGAAGGATGATAAATCCTCCGATCCCTGGGACTTTATAAGATCAAACAGAGACGTGTTTCATCTACCCTGGTATACTCATGGATTCAAAAGTATTCAGCTTCAAGAATGAAACACGGCAACGCTCTCTTGGGGTTGATTATCAACTGAGATACGGTTTCTTTGTCGAATATAAATACATAGTGTTTTTCGACTTCCATCATAGACAACTTCAATCAGTTTTAAGGTACTTACGCTAGTTACTTTTAAATAATTGAACAAGTTATGTATATTCCCTTTAGTCTCATTTATTTGGGAGAACTGATGGGTTGTATTAATATATTCTGTTATAAACAGATTTGTTCACGAACAGCTTTTTTCTACTACATTCTATCCGTCTTTTAAATGAGTAAATTGAACTGTTTTTGAACCACCATTGTTTAAAAAAAACCTGATATTATAAGGCGTTCCTATCAACCTACAAGATGTCTTAAGAACGCATACTCCAGGTTTTGCAGAGGGGCAAACTCTGTGGACATGAGTTTTGTGTCTGGGATACAGCGGTACCGGCGTTGATAACATCACGGTCTGTAGTAGGTGGTGAAAAACACCACCTTCGCCAACTGCACGCTAGACAGCGGGTCAAACACCGAGTCCTCGCAAAATCAATAGAGAGGGGGGAAAGGGGAAAAAAGAAAAACTATAGTAAGAAATACATTCTAATGATGCTATACTGCAGACCGTCAATATTTGTATTCGTATACAAAAATCCCCTCACCAAACCCCGACCACTTCCCAACAATTCTAAATTATTCGTAATTAGGTATTAAAATGAAACATACCAAACAATTGGAAGTTCCTATTGAACCTACCTGTATAAGGTCTGATTTGTATCAAACGAATAGGTTGGCCTCGCTGAGTATATTTTCAACGCTCACCAATATAGTGCCAGCATTTTAATTTTTGAATCAATTCCGTACATGTATTCCCGTGTACATGTCCGTACATGTATTTCCGATATATTAACGGCGATTAACTCACAGGCGGGTTCCCAATAAAAGCGTACTTCCTCGGGTACCTAAAGTATGATGTTTACGTGAATGCTGTGTCGTGCATCTGTCTGTTAATCACAATGCGGGTTTCCGTTCATCTGTATTTAGAAAAAAAGCAATGGTAAGTACAGAAGCTTTGTTTTGGAACAGCCCGGCGGACTCTGACTCCTTTGTGTATAAATCTGCGTCGCTCATTGATAGAAGGGGGTCATAGATTGAATGGTGGGAATTTTGAACAGTATCTACAGTAAAAATGTACAATTTATTACAAATCTTCATTATTGATTTAATACTTTTTACCAAACGAATCAACGCATGATGAAAAATCGGAGTATCCAGTCAAAAACCACGTTTTTCTTAATTGAAAACCAATTTTCTCGCAGAAAACTACACGGAATTTCAAATCTGGTTATATCGCTGGAAAGCCTAGATTTTGGCGCATCTTTTAGCGCTACAGGCTAAAATTCACATGCCTTATTACAGGGACTCATTAGCGTTTGAAGAAAGTCAAGATCTCCACGATTTGACAACGTGTCCTTTTCAAGCTGAATTTTTCACCCGTTTCCCCAGCTCAAAAAAGTTGTTTCTCCATTAGGGTGATAGACAATTCAACGTTTTTTCCAATAGTGGGTTCAGATTTGTAATCGCACGCAAAATGTGCGAGATATGGACGTTTTAATGCGGTAAGCTCGAAAAAACAAGAAAAAGCTTAAAATTAAAAAAAAAAAAAAACGCATTTCCAAGGGTTTCAAAAAATTTGCTAGGAGGCATTTTCGATCAGAAATTTTCCGTAGAATCTGCTCCTGGTCTGAGACCGTCACGAAATTTAACACCTTGTATAAGAAATTTCAAGGTAGAATTATTTTAACACGTAGATAACTTCCAATTAATATAATATTGGAGTACAGGTAGTTGCTATTTCTGAGAAATATCGGATTTGTTGAAGCCATTAGCCTCTGATCTCTGGTTTGCGGATGAATTTAATAATAATAAGACGATATATCGTACGATCAAGTTTCCATTGAATTGTGTTATTATGCAGGACAGCTTCGAATCACGCCCTCCATGAGGCGCTTTAAATTTTTTGGCACTCAACCCAGTAAAGTGCTCTGTTTTGAGTATGAATTTTAAACATTTTCATTACTGTAGATGTAATGATTGTAGATTGTAATTGCGAATATTATGATTCATCAATCGTAATACTCGTAACTTCGACTAATCAAACTGCCATCACACTTCACAAATCACTAATTCTCCAATCTTGGAGTATGCATGATTCTGTGACACATTACCTATGAATTAAATATTCCACAGGATGCGGTCAGTTGTAAGCTCTTGGATGAAAAATGTTGCGCGTAGGGCCCTGAGATCAGGTTCGGTTTGTCCAACATAAAATTTGTCCATGACTGATCCTGGAAATTTTCGACCCACCATCGCTCCTGGGCAATGCGAATTTAGTGGACTCCCGTCCCAATTCCCGTTTCTAAAGCCTTGTTTGATAACATTTTCCTCGACTAATTATCTTTACTGTCGGCCACTGCGCAGAATGCCACGATTGGTGAACAGGATTGAAAAGTTTCTGGACTTGGACCACCACACAGAGCCACCTGAAGCGATAAGGAGCACGACACTGAGTAACGCTGACACCTTTTTTTTTTTTTTTTGAGATGTGTCGTTTTTTTCCAAAACCATGCTTTAATTTTTTTGGGTACGCCTACCTTTTTCATTGTTCATTTATGCGGTTGTTTTCATTTTTCTCACTTAAATTGTATCATTGTTTTACTGGGCTGCCCATATAATAATTATTTCAATAAACCCATTTTCGTGACTCAAACAGAAAGTTATAAAGGGGAAAAGAGATGTTTGAAGAAAAATTTCATTTTTGGAATTAAAAACGAAGGATGTTCACAAAAAGGTGGGCTATCATTGATTCTTAAAGTGATCATGGAAAATGAATGTAGACTGGTAAAATAATAAATTGTAATATTTCGAGAAAATCTTGATCGCGAAATGGAGCCGACTTCACGAATTGTGGCTGCGTCGACACAATGTTGATATCCTTGGCTTGAGTAGAATCTTTTGTTATTTTGCGACAGAACAATGTTGGTGAGGTATATAGATTTCTATCCATTATGCGTTCTATCAAGATCGGATTTATTGAGGATTTTGAAACTTCAATAGCTCCTCACTATTCAAGATATTTCAACTTTTGCTTTCTAGATTGTGCAAAATTCAATACAGAATAAATTTAAAAAAAATTTTGATAATTTTTGGAATATCTGGGAGTGGACTGGGTCCCTTAAAGTAAAATTTTTCGGTTTGCAGTTATCTTCTTATGGACGAAAGCTGCTTCTTCTATAAGAACCGTAGGTTTCAGGAGATCCAGGACATTAGCTCAGTTGAGTAAAAGCCGTATTGCAACCAAAGGATCACATAAAACCGTCTTTAATCCACAACCACAGATGTAAATAGTTTTTTCTTGGAATAGATCGATCTCGGTCAGTTTTCGAATGAGTAAATCCTCATAACTTATGAGGGGGCGGATTCATAAGTAAAACATATTTTTTCCTGAAGGAATATTTGAAAGCTTCCAAAGTACTTACCCGTTTGATAGCATAATGATTCCAAAAATGCGTAGTTATTTTGACATGTAAGCGAATATTTTAGGGTTAGTGACATATTTCAAGTAAAAATGCATATAAACGTGAACTGATTTAGAGATTTATTGAATTGTTTTAGGTTTTTTCCTTTTTTTAATTGAAAAAGTAAGGGATAGCATCACATTGACATGGCAGACAGTGAGACATCATCATAACTTCAATATAGGTGACTAGAACATTTAGAAACAAAAACAACCACCAGCTGATTTGTGTTTGTTTTGAAGCTCTAGCTGCTAGATAAATCTGAATTCTGATTCTGTGGAGTTAACTGCTAAGTAGGTAATATTGGAGTTTTCATGTGGTAGGGAGTATTGGAGCCTACATTTTGCAATTTCTGTGTGAAAACCAAGGATTTTGAACTCTAGTCATTCCAAGGCCAGGTCAAAGTGATTCATCCAAGTTACTCGGCTATGTCAAGGAATTTGGTGATTTGTTCATTTCAGATGGACGAAAATTGCTCTGAACTTATTTTGAAATCGGAATCGCATTTGATAAAAGGTCTCGTGTAACACAGCACCTGCAAGCCGGTAAGCATTTGAAAAATGTTTGCGCCAAACAAAAAGTCAAATTTGTGGTGCATATTTCGAGTTTTTGTGGGCAAATTCCTAGTTTTACCTCCATATTTTACGCGCATAAAACAGAGTTATTAGTGACCTAAGGATCCGCCCCCTACTCATAAGTAACTGACAAGTGAACAATTCGGGACGGCGCGTGGTTATACAGTACCCGCACGACCTTCCGGTCATGATGGTACTGTAGATCCTGCTCCTTCAACTTCCCAGAGTTAGGTTGATATATTAAGTTACATTCAACGTTAAACCTTTCAAATCGACCAAAAAGAAAAGAGAAATAAATGAAAAAATTAAAAAGCCGCCCGTCCTAAGTTTTTTTCCGAAACTGTTGAACCGATGTTAATGGAATTTGGATCTAATATTACAAATTGGGTATAGTTTGAATGTGAGTTCTTGCCACAAGCTCCATGATTGATTTTTGAACCTGATTCACGGGTGGAGTACGTAATACCAGTGATTGGTTCTCGGAATACTGGAGTAGGTATAGATCAATTTGACGTAAATTCGTTGGGAGCGAAGGAAACGAAAACACAAGGATTGACAAATATTTTGAGGGGTCTCTTACATTCGATTTCGCTATTTTGCTCATTCATATTCTGATGCACTTCAAGTAGGAAGTTTTGATTTTGTGGTTATTTTATTGTGAACCAAAGCTACATATTTGAAAGGAACTAGGAGCAATGGGTCATTTTTTCCGTTCACTTTTCCACATAACGGCCGTCCATGTTTTCCCGAAATTTCCGGTTTCTCATTTTCAACAACAAACTTCAGGAATGCCAGGAAAATAAAACTCTTAACCCTCTTCGAAATATGTTGTTTTATGTTTCAAGATGTGTAGATTCCAAGTATCGAATGAAAACATAAAAATCCGCTCGTCCGATCATCAGAGGTTCTCCCCGACGAACGAAAGTTAATGAAACTTGGGTCAAAAATCACATTTGGAGTCAAATGGGAGACTGAATTCCTGGCAAAGATCTAAGTCAATCCTATAATCAATCGAAGGGCTGAAATTTCAAAAATGCAGCTGAACCTTCAAAATACCTAACACCATTGTTTTCAGTCCGTTACACAACGTGTCTTCAAAATGGACACCTATCCGGTTCACCACTTGACATTCATCCATTCTCTCTCCCTCAGGATTAGAACATTAACAGAAAGCGGAACAGAAATGCAAATGCGACTATAGGTGCTTGTGCAAAGCAAAAATTGCCCAGTATGAAGTGTGGACCATATACGTAAGCAGTCATAATTGCCGCGGAATTCGGCTTTGGGTGAAATCGAGTTTTTCAAGTCTAATGTGATAGAATTATGGACAAGTGATGTGTAGGCAACAGTTTTATTTTACCTTGCTCAATTTCAGTTGTTCTACTCTTGAACTTCTACGTCGTGTCATACACAGTAAGTGTATTGAACCATTGTAGCTGCTGACATTCCATTCACATGCCTACTAGAGAATGTGAGCTCGTGGGTCCCTTAAAGATGTAACGGTTTTTTTCTGTCCCTATCAAGCTAGAAAACCACCATACCATCTATGGGACATCTGAAACCTGAGGAGAGTGCTTCTGATCAGTTCTTTTAAAAAGCGTTTTTATGGAAGCCGGTGCTTATTTAGCTTGTATGCTTGCGGAGGTCTAACATATCCATGTGTAGTAACTGCTGTTCAAACGTGATAACGTTAGATCTCGTGCTACTCTACCGATACCTTATAACGCTAAAACAGAGATAAATCCTGTAACCTAGTTGAGAAGGATGAGGGTGGTTCGGACGATGAAAGGGTGAGGAAAGTTTCCGGTTGGCGACCTCATCGATTCAGCCCTCCAAATTGCAGCTTATCAGGCATTCCACCGGCGGGATAGCGGCTAATGCTGATACTTGATAACCACCCAACACGTCGCTTCGCCCCTAAAGATGCCCCCATGTTGCTTACAAACCAAACCCTCAAACTTCCATCTTCGATAGCCGGCCAAGAGCCATCTGTCAGGGTTGTCCTTCGCTAATCACCTGCCATCCTGTTTCCGATGACTTGATACCTTAAGTGCCACCTTGATACAGTCTTCAAACATCTTCTTTTACCATGGTACCATTTTTCCTTGGAAATTAGAGAGAATAATTTCACAGTAGTTGAATATTTTCAAATGTACATTGATCGAATGTCTTAAATCATTATTTGAAAGTCGTAGCTGTTCACTTGAGTTTCCTATTATTATAAATCGCTATATTCAAAATTTCGGGTTCGATGACATCGTACTTAGATAAATGGCGGATGGAAATATGAAAAGCCCTTCATTGATGAGTAGATAGATATCAATGTATATAGCCACAAACACTTAACCAAGTTGAATGAATTTAGGTAGGTTTTGGTTGATTTTACGATTTCTTCAAAAGGTAAGTCTCCAATGGGAATCTAATATAAAAATGTAATATAAAGCCAAAAACTGGAGTATAGGTGATTCCAGCTTCAATTTAACGAGCGTAATAACGATTTTGGGCAGATGTGTGGGTTAAGGGTGCCTACGTTGGACTACCGTTAGAAATTTAATGGGTATAGGGCTAAGTTAGTTACCTGTGATGGTTATACACAAGATTGAAGTTCGATCGCTGAAGTTTGACATCACAGACAGTTTGAGGTACTTCAAGACTAATGAAATTAGTGTTTAGTAAGTCGAGATTAAGGGTATTATCCCAGTTTGATGACTTGAGGATGCTGAAAAGCAGTGCATTTACCAGCTGGCTCCGGAATACTAGTTTGCAGCGTTGCGTACTTGAACTAAAAGCCACGAGGGAGTTGCAATAATTTTATAGTTTACGAAAGTTCCCAAATTTATGTCCCCGAGTGAATATTGAAGTGATAACAGACAATAACCATTTGGTTAAAACACATTTGATAATCAGTGCAAATGAGCGATAAGTTTAAACTAAGATTGTTACAATAGGCTTTTCCTTACTTGTTGGTGGTTTACTGTATCAAACGATGAATAAAATGTATTATTCGTATCATGTAGGTATAACTGACAAGTTCGGAAAGCAATTTCTTGCATGGCAGTCAAAAATCTACAGCGATACTCGGTTTGTTGCTGTTATTATTTCCCATAATGAACGTTTGTAATCAAACCAGGAAACAAATTTAACTGTGGTTAACTATGGTTTACGTTATAAATTACGTACGTACATTTCAAAAATCCACTTAACTCTGTCATCTTAATACATTTTTCACATGTACCATCCTAGGATTTCGAGTCATTATTTCCCTAGTAATCGAACTAGAAGAAAATATAATCCTCCTGACATTTTCTTGGTTTAAGTTTAAAGTTGTGTTGAATAGAAAGAGAAGACCAATTAATTCACAGTGATTCATTATTTCAGTGTTAGGTACTGCTTCTTCACAGTTCACTGAGCTTAGTTTATTTAAAAATAATCGATGATATGTGACGAAAAAGTTTGTTACAAAATAATATGTAGTGCCAATTACTTTGCATGCAAGAGAGCTTGTTATTAACCTCATCTTAAGATAATATATATAAAACGTGTATTATTATTATTATATTGTTTTCCCGATACGAGCTTGCGCGCATCCAGTCCACATAATGAAGCACATCATCCATTTCACATACATTCAGTTGAACACTTGAAATACATCATTTAGCAAACATTCCCACATAACAACAAATTCTTGTGATATGACGTAGGTCGGTATGGATAGCGTAACAGAAGGTGGAAAACATAGAGAGGACGCACACGGAACCCATTCACACAGGCAATAGTTATACTTTGGGTCCCAATTTTTTTAACCTGCGCCTTCACACACTAATAACAGGTGACGAACAAATCCACTTTACCTTCTAAAATGATAGGTACTAAATCGCCTATTGAAAAGGATCAACATGTAGGTGAACTAATTGGTTTGAAAGTGAGAAACGATACGGAACTACACCAAATCGGTCGCATTCAAACTAATATTCACTGGCATACTAGTGACAGAAAGGGTGCCGGAAGCAAGCCCATGGTATTCACACAGAGAAACAGCATTAGGTGCATGAGTTATTTTGAGAATTCACACTAGTTCTAGGGTGACCGCCATTCATACTTGGCAAAAATCTTGAAACAAATTGAAACATTAAAATAAAAGCACTAGTAGACACCCGATTTCAAAAAGTTCACCTAATTCGGCGGCATGTAGTTGATCTGAGGAAAAAGATACTTGCTACGCATTCTACTGGAAAGTAGATCTACATCTTTATATGAACCCTCAGCTGAATCACTGTGCTTTACAGGAGTATCTAATTATTTTTAAACAAAATAACTGTGTAAGGACCATATCAACATCATCAAAATACAATAAACTCGGATCGATATTAATGTCCCAAAAAAGAAATAGGTAGACAATGCGTTTCATGTTTATAAGTGTTTGTTTGTATTGGTGATTATGTCAATGTCCACGAGAGGAAATATTCATCAATTATAATCGATAATGAGATTTCCAACAGACTGGCATATGGAACTCTGAGGAATCCGATGTTAGTGTCCGCCGATTTGAATAAGTATCACGAGGTATGTAGTAGCACTGGCAACCATCTGAAAAAATCATCCAGAGTTAAATTACTCTTTAAGCCTGTATACAACGAAACATAATACGAGTTGTTCTACTCGTGACTTTCTAGGTCGTGTCTCATACAGCATTATAGGTATAATATACCTACTATAATATGCTGTATATTATACAGTACAGGTGTCGATATTCCATACACCTGAGCCTCTGGCAAATAAGCTCATGCATCCCGGAACATTCTAATGCATATTTTTTGAGTGATTCCAAATGCTGTTTGCTGTCCTAATCAAATTTTTCCCCGTCTACGAGGTTACTGAATACCCAAGGTTGTAAGCTATAAGTTTTAATTACAGATTTTGATATCAGCTTCTGTTTCGTGCAAAGGTACTACAAGTATTTCAATTTATCTTGTTTCTTCACTATCATAAGTAGACAAGTTTTGTGGAAATGCAATACGTTTGAAAAATCGTCCCTCTGCAAAATCAGAGATTAGGTAGATTAAATTTGTCTACTTACCGATCCAGCTAGTGCATAATCGATGGTAAAAAATCCGCAAGCTGTGAATTCGATTTTCCTGTTGTTAGTAAAATGTAAGCACATCCGGACCTGCACAGAATTTTTTAAATCTATGTCTCAAACAAGGAAGAGAATGTAAAACGGAGAGTTTATGTGTAATAGTGAATAAAACTATAAATGTGTGGAAGGAGGGCTGTTTCCTCATCTGCATATCCAATCATCAGTATCATCTCGCTTACTAACTAGGGCCTGGATGCATCCCTAAAAACCAATGAATAAATCAATTGAACGGTTTTAACTTTTAAATGTACACTTTGAACGCTAAATTCGTTTGAAAATCATAGCTTGGAATGGAGTGAATAAGTGTGGTAGAAATTTGAAGTTTTTCGATATGAATCTCTTTCAGATTCGTGAAATACTAGGTTTTGTCCATTTTCAAAGAGTTTTAACCGTCTACACAAATCAAGTAGTGGTATGACTATGATCAACGTTTAAATACTTGGCTCTTGAACGTAAACTTCAAAAAGTAGTATTGGTGTTTGGAATCACGTACACTGGTGTCGAACCTAGGGACTTTTGTTGTACTAATGGCGGTTTCGTTCAGTTTTTCAAATCACTAGTTTCAAAAAATAGTTTCCCATTAGCTCATTTTTAATTATCATAACTGTTGACACCGATCCCGAAAGTCGAAACGGAAAAACACTATCTTTGAACTTTCGCTATAGTAATTTATGGACTATTTGAATGGATTTTCGGAATTTAGAGATCTGTATTCAGGTTTACCTCTACGACTAAAAAAGGCATAAGTCGAATCCTCCATTTAAATCTCCGAATTTCGTTAAGTTCTTTTCTCGCGAAATGATGGCATCTAGTCTTAATTTGATACTAGTTACAACATTTAGAAAAAAATCGGTGCAAAGTATTACACACAGGTTTATTATTCCTGTATTAGATAGCCTTCTGCGTATATCAGTTATCTATGCACACTAGACCTGTCTGTGGTACATTATCTACTCGGCACCTCGGGGTTCCATATTTTGTTGTTGTATTCAAGATGAAAATACTTAACGGGCGGCTGACAACGTACGGGGGACAAACGGATTTCAAAAAATTTTAATTATTGAAATTTACCAACTATTTACCTTTGAAACCTAAACCAACAACTTTTGAAGGTTGTTAAAATGTGTTGCATTATCATCAATTATCAACTTAAGGAGTCAACAGCTAAAAAAATTAATTTTAACCCCCTCTTACACCCAAAATGTTTTGGTTTACTTTTCGAAATACGCGGATTTCAGAACTGGAATTCTAAAACATGCGGCCAACCTCCGTCCGCCCTCAGCAGATTTTTTCCAAAACTAGTTGATCAAAGTTTAAGAAATTTGGATTGAAAATTCAACATCAATCAAGGATGTGACAGTAATCCCGGCTTCCATGTGAGAGGGTAGTTTTTTTGGATTAAGATAGAAATGAGTTCACTGAGTCAAAGAGACCACTTGGGTTGCCGAATGATCATTCATTCACTCACCAATCGAAAAACCTCATCTTCGGGTGTTGAAAATCGGTCGTCTACTGTGAGGTCAATCAGGAGACCGAGTGCACGGTTTGCTCAATTATTTAGACCTTGAAGGCAATTACAAGCTACGAAGGCGAGAGGTGTCCAGTTTTTTCTTCAAAATCAAATTCCCACCTCCACTTTCATCAGATCCTTTCCCGTCGAAAGGTCTTTTACAAAGTGTGGATGCACTCTGAAGTATCCTTGCTAATTTGTTTCCTAATAGATCTACGGTGCTGATTTATAAATGGATGTCTTTTCAAGGCATCTAAATACAACTAGGTGGTTTGTAATTGACGAGTTTAGTTAATGTTCCACAGACTACGCGTAACAATCAGTGATTTACGTAGAATGGAATACATGCCTTATAAAATTTTCGCAGTTCTTCTCTCCTAATCAATGTTTTTGGGGCGTTGGTGTCGAGTTTAGATAATGCACCACGGACTAGGTCAAGTAACTACGTAGCCCTACGTAGATGGGCTATCTAATACAAAAACGTTAAATTTCCGTGTAATAATTATACAAAATTATAATTTGAAGGGTTCTTTTCCGTGTCAGCTAAAAAGGTTCATTATTGAAAATGGTAAAGAAACGTTTGTATACCTTATTTGTATACTCCATTACAAAAGTATCGT
Source organism: Creontiades dilutus (assembly GCA_031894815.1). Taxonomy (NCBI): domain Eukaryota; kingdom Metazoa; phylum Arthropoda; class Insecta; order Hemiptera; family Miridae; genus Creontiades; species Creontiades dilutus. Next base: position 300,300 of record JAVIWC010005236.1, on the reverse strand, counting down.
AGTTACTATCATAGTATCATAGTCTCAAAATACGAAAATCCAACTTCGATCCGGGATGTGTCCGTTTTCTCAGAATGTTGATGAATCAACGGTAAAGGAGTAGGTATAGCTAAGGAATAATCAATAAAAAAACTGGACTTTCAAAAACAATCGATGTAAGAGGGTCGATTTTTTGTTGGTTAGGGATAGAAATTATGTCCCTGAACCAAATAAGTCACTTTGTACGATCATCCGTCCGCTCTGCATTTGGAAAACCCCATCTTCTGGTGATGACAACATAACAATGACGATTTTCTATGTTCAGGTATTGTCGGCCTATACAGCAAGTTCAACCGAGGAGTGATAGGGGAGAGGGGCTGGGGTCTACTCAGGTACTTTCATCTCGAAAATGAGCTCAGCTTAAGGAGGCTCGATAATGTACCGCACACTACATCAAACACGCGTAGATAAGTACGTGGAAGGGGTATTTAATACTGAAATAATAAGACCCTGTATTATTATTATTACACGCTAATTGGCAGCGTTCAATTGCATTCGGCATTTATGATTTAACCAATTTGGTTGTCTCAATAAATACAAATTATAAAGTATCTCAAATAATCAAAATTTGATTATTTAATGTATCCTCATCCTTTGCTCAATAATTTATTCGTTAGTTTTCCCAAATTGAAAATGATCAGTTTTTTAATAACATAGAATGAATACAGTCTGGATAGGGATCTAACCTGTTGGGATAGCTCTCCCTCTTTGTCTTCCAATACCGTTCTGTAAAACTCTCGGTCCATCTGCTTCGCCTAGAAAAAGAAAGCGAGGTGGTAATCGTTATTATGCAATTCTTTCAAATCAATTGATTCATGATTTGAATTTCTACTAAGCTTTGGAGTTTTCATAGAACGATTATTGAATTTCAAGATTAATTTCAAAAATACCTATTTGATCAATCCAAATTGGTATTTTTGTTCATGTGAAACACGCAAGTTTCATGCATTATAATAAATCAATCATGTTTCTTTCAAGAGTGATTACAATGGAAAAATATTCTATTTGAAAATTTTAAATTTCGTAAGACGAAGCATGCATATCAGAATGCTTAACCCAGTATCACTAGGTAACTGCATTAAACTGCGATAAAAAAAAACTATTGTGTTTGTTTTGATCTCAGTAACCTGGTGACGTAGCGAATGTGGATGCAAATGTTGGCACAATAAATCGGGCCATACATCGGGAATGGTTTTAGCTACCGACCTGGGGAAGGGCTCATTCGATTCCTCACGGAAAGTTCCTCAAAACAAGTCCAAATTTAGGCCGCCTCGACTTTTTTTGAGGTTTTTAGGGATTTTACAAAACTTTGATAACCCTTAAAGGGCACTTCAAATTAAGTGAGAGTGCTGGCTAAAGAATTGAGGCGTTTTCGGACCAACATGGATTTTTCCTGAAAATTTCAGATTTTTTTCCCCAGCCGTTTGGGAGAAATGGTGCGTACGGCGTACGGCGGACGGACGGAAAATTGTTTATTGCAGATTTGGATGCTACACCCTTTGTAACGTAAACCATGAAATTTTCAGGGGGGGGTTAGACTTTTTTTTTTTTTTTTTTCTTTTTCAAAAGCGATTACAATGGTTTATTATTGAATAATGAACGAAAATTTAAATATTTTGAGTAGTATTACAATGATTTTAATATCAATTGTTAAAACTTCCAGTTTTCATGAAGCTAATTTGAATTTTCATTGGTCCCAATAATGGTACCAATAATTGGTATTGTAGTATCAATCATACGATTCCATGATTATGATCAGTAAAATAAGCGTAGGTAATAAATACATGCAAATGCGTCATTTATACCTATAACTAATATGTGCAGGATATGCGTGCTACTTTACTATGATAGAATCAGCCGATCTAGCTTACGTGTATGTACTGAGTGAGGGAGAATGAGGTTCAGATTCTTCGCACGAAGATTCAATTATGAAAATCAAACGAAGTAGCTTACAAATCGTCTTAACCAATTCATTAAGTATCAAAATCATCAAAAAAACGTATCATTTTATTTTGGAGCTGTTAGAGGTATTGATTTTGCTTTATTATTATCAACAATGTAAGTAGACGAAAATGATAGTTACAATATTATGTTTAACGCACAGCCAGGTTTCCTCTAGTTAACATGGAACTAAAACTAGTCAAGTGTATACTTGATAAGTAACTTGATACATAACAATAGTTATTATTGATAAATGGGGGGAAAACTTAATGTTTCCATAGGAAGATTCATTTCACGACCAATTTACCGCTTCAGATGGGAACTGAGGCAGAAAGAAGAGGTTAGCAATCGACTCCGGTCGTTATTGAAGTGTAGGTAACGCCACACCACACTCTGTCTTTCCCACCTTATCTTTGCTCCTCCACTCAAGCGAAACTAACAATGTTGAATACCAATGGAAAGCTGATTAAATTGTTTCTATGAAATATTTCGTTTTTAATGTATCAAATACATTTTCCTTACCACCCTTCTGAATGTTTCCGGGTCATATGGTGAACTTTCAGAAAGTAACGTGGTGTTGCATAAAAGATCAACCAAACAAAAAACCTTCCGATGTAATTCATAAGCTTGGCTTTCGCAAACAATGTACATAAATACATATTGTTTATAATTTTGGTTTATTATTCAATAATAAACCATTGTAATCGCTATTGAAAAAAAATTTCAACCCCCGAATCCAAATCTGCAATAAAAATTTTCCGTCCATCCGCCGTACGCCGTACGCACGATTTCTCCCAAACGGATGAAGCAAAAAAGCTGAAATTTTCAGGAAACATCCATGTTGGTCCGGCGACGCCCGAATTCTTTAGCCAGCTCTCTCACCTAATTTAAAGTGCCCTTTAAGGGTTGTCAAGGTTTTGTGAAATCCCTAAAAACCTCAAAAAAAGTCAAGGCGGCCTAAATTTGTACTCTTTTTGAAGAACACTCCACGAGGAATCGAATCAGCCCCTCTCCAGGTCCGTAGATCAAACCATTCCCGATCTATGGCCCGATTTATAGTGCCAACATTCGCGTTATTTTGGTTTATTGTTGTTTTTGTGTTGATATCAGTAACGTAGTGATGTAGTGATGTAGTAATGTGGATACTGGAGTGAACTCCTAAAAGGCTTCGTAGCCGATACACGGGTTGAAGCATTCTGATAACCATAAAAAACGCTGCAAATTCTTTCACTGGGGTTTATTATTCAATTGGCTTGCGTTCATGATTTGAATTTATACTAAGCTTTGGAGTGTGCGTGTTTCACAGGCGATAGAGCGATTATTGAATTTCAGGAGGTATGCATAGAGCACGTAAATCTGTTCTCAACCAAAATACCTATTTGGATTGATCAGTTGATCATACTTATTTGTGTCCCTCCCGAAATGCAATAACCTGTGAAACACGCACACTCCAAAGCTTAGTATAAATTCCAATCCTGAACGCAAGCCTATTGAATAATAAACCCCAGTGAAATAATTTGCAGCGTTTTTTTATGAAATTATCTAGGAAAAGATGATAATATTCTCCATCCAAAAATTTCGACCATATAGGTATCGATGAAATTCGGGTACTCCAAAAGCTATAGCCAAACCATCACGATAAATATTTGTATATCCTTTTTCTGAATCTTGTAGCATCCTTGTTGCAAATGTAATAGATTTCTATCATTCCTACTCGCATCAATACATGAGGACACATCCCAATATCTGCTCAAATGCATCACAAGCCAAAACCTAGAGTACCTCGTGAAGCTTCATTGTGCGGTACTACAATGTCCGAAGATAATGAAACTGACTTGACTGAACGAAACTGAAACTGAGTTGAACGGTTCCTTTTTGCTCTCGATCCTGTTAATCTGTGAAGCCGTTCATACATCTTATAGAGTCTTGGGGAACGTGCCTCTATAATCATCAATTTACACTTCTGTTTTCTAGTCTCACCATTGCATTTTTCATTCTTTTCAACACTCCTTCCGGGTTCCTCAAGTGTTTTTTCCTCGACGTTCCTGAACTGATCAGGATGTACTTTACCAAGTTACCAATGTAACTGAACAGTGATGGTATTTCTTGTTGCCTTCTCGGTCTTCATATCTATATTCGTTTTTGTATTTTTACTTCTGAAATCCCTTTTATTTCTTTGTTTTCCTCCAAACTCCTTACAGTTGTAGCTTTTTTTCGGTTCGCCAAATTTTCCCATTTTGTCACATATAAAACATTTCGAACGATTAACTGCACTTCTTCCCATGTTATGACTGAAACCATAACGTACGCATTCTTTCCATTGGCTGAACCATTTGTTTGCTATTGTATGCCTCTCAACCCTCTCTGTTAATTTCCCAAATAGCTCCTGAACTTTTGTGTCACTTTCTTTCAGTTCTTTCCTCACTTGAGCCATTTTTCGGGCTTTGAAATAAGAAACGTTCCAAATTAAGGCTTCACTAAACAACCTAGTGAGAATCGGATAATGAACTACATAATGTATTGCTTAGATGTAATATACAGCTGTAAACAAAGTATTACTCACTATAACCTGTAGTAATCTAATAATGAAAACGTAGTAATAACAGGCTAATTTCAACAAATGCTCAAGAGTTAGTTTGACTATTTTTTTTGTATACCCATCACTATCAAATTCCCATTTAAATTTTTGAAATTGCAGCCTCCAGCAAACCTTTATTTAACTCGTTCTTTCACATTATGATCATATTGACAACACGACGCTAACTTCTTCAACGCACCATATAACTTGTGAATGATACGTTTTCCGTTCTGATGCACTGTTCAAAATCAGTAATATAGTTTTGTTGGGTAATATAGTATAATCAATAATACAGGTTTGTTGTTCAAATATACATTTGAAAGCGTCACTCACATCATCCTAGCTACCAACGTATACTGAATGCGATAATAACAATTTCTCTAAAGCTGTGCGAACAACATAGGTATGCATCTTAGTTGGAACTATGCCTCATATTCGCCCCATGGCTCATTTTCTCTAAACGATTTCTTTGGGAAATTTTTGATCTTCATACCAAATTATCTTTCTAATCCCTTCAGACGTCGTCCTTCGTTCTTTCTCTCGTTTTTAGCTTTTGGTTTCTCATCATTCAGTCACCATTGAAATATTTAGGATTAAAGGAAAAGTTCTCCATTTACATTCACAGAATGGATATTTTGCTGCTCATGTTCAAATGGTTACACATTGTAATGCACTGAAGTAAATATCCAATACTACTTTTATATTTCCTAATACTTATTCAACGAGTACCTTACTTTTTCCGATGTCCAATTACAGCTGTGGATGATATGCAACATCAGTTTGGAAAATATGGCCACCCATATTAAAGCAACAATGGCTACTATTTTGGACGACGACGTTATTGCCAAGTACAGGTTGCCTGTGTTGAGGACAAATGATGTAGAAGTAACAGATAGCATCTGAGGGCCAAAGATGATATCCAGCGCTTCACTGGCACTGACCTGCGATTGACATTTCAAGTTAATCAATATCGTTGAATATTAAAACCAAATTATCAAATTGTTTGCACAATTATTATGAACCAAGTGCTTACTTCTCCATAAAATACTTAGCATTTAGGTATTCCGGGAATTTGAATGTTCATATTTCCATTAATTCCACGCTGAAAGTAGTGCCCAAACAATTAATGTTTGCATTTCTAGCAACGAGTCCTCCTGGTGGTTATTATTCGCATCGTTTCTCAGTCAATTACTAATATTCATTGGCATCAATTAACAAATACTGAGTGAAACTTTTCACTCAATGGTTTATTGTTTCTGTGTTATGCAACCTTTTTAATCAGACTGATAGTCGATGGTTCTTGGACTTAGTTCATTGAATTCAAACAGCAGATACACAAATATTATGATATATATTATATCATCATCTTTATTATTATTAGTATTTAAATTATTGGGTAAATGTTATAATGTTACCAAGTGTTCTACTGCCTGCTGTATCTCCTTCATTGAATGCGTATTTGTTAAACACCGAAGCCCATCAATCATGATGCCGTAGGCAGTTCCAATAATTCTAGCACATCTTGTGAAGAACGCTGCATTTGAGAAAATCATTACAGAAGTCAAATAAAATCTAAAACAAATAGGGATTATGAAGGACGTACTAGGTATCTGTTGATATAATATTCATCACCCTAGGTAGTAAATAACGTTATGACTTTAATTTAAATATTATCCAAAATCAAATCCAAGTTTGAATTGACGAAATTACGTAAATTGTATACTAACATTAATTATTATATTTACCTATTATAATAACTATTATAATTTGTAACTATTCTTCCATTTCAAACTTGGACAGTCTCGGAACCAGGATAGTAGATAACTTGAAATCGTAACATCATTAAAATCTTATTATTTAAAATCATAGTTATATGATTTTTAGTGAACGATCACATGAAAACCATTCGTAATGAATACAAAATACCTTATGTGCAGCAAAATCATTATATTATTTTGCATTGGTGACGCGAAGAAGTGTAGAACCACAAGTAGAGACAAGAAACCAAGCACAACAATGAGCCCTTGATTACAAATCTCAATGCTCTGTGGTTTTATGATATTTTCGAACTTATTGAGTTCATTCAGCATTTCTTGGATTGTATCTTTTTTCTTAAGAAACCAAATACAGGAAACTGTGATGGTTACACTCGTCATAATCATTTGAGCATGTAATATAAACATCGGTACAGCTCCATTTTGCGTTTCAAGGGAAATCGGGGATGTCATCAAGAAGACGTCGAAAGCATTGATAGCGATGGTCAGCACCAAATCGTAAACAATCAGCAATTTCGAAACCTGAACAGATAACAACGAATACAGACAGTACGATGGTAGTTGATATCTGGTCAACCACAAATTTTGTTTTCAGTGGTAAATCGCCTGGATGGTCAAGTAACTGCATATTTTAAAATTTTTGACGTTCATGTAAATATTTGTGAAATATATTACATAAGGTTTATCATTCGTGTATTGGAGGGCCTATATTCATTAGTAATTTCTTCAAACTTTCCGCCTCGAGGCCTTTAAACATTTATTTGATTTGATTTAATTGAAAATTGATGAGACTCAATAAAACAAATCTCTATTCACTAGTCCATAAATATATAATGGAAGTTATAGAGAGCTCTGTTTTGTGAAAAGATAGTTGAATTGCAGATAGCAGTTAATTTGACTATCTTACTTTGTAAGGTTACCTGCTTACTACGTTTATTCGTGCTTACATTCACATTTATGCTTCATTTCATCTTTCCCCTCAAGGTTTTAGTTTTCATACACACATTTTTAAGATAATTTAAGCACGAACGAACTCTTCAATCGCCTATTAACTAAAAAAAAAAAACATTAATGTTACTTGGAACATTTTCTTAACTCTAATATTTAACCCTTAGCTACACGCATAGCGGCACCGTGTGCCGCATTTTCAATGTATTTGAAATAACGCGGCTACTGTTCGTACACTTGAATCACTCGTCCTAGTATTCGTAGTTCAAGGTATATCTGATAGAGCGTAAACGTCAACCGGATTCTCAGGTCAACAGACAGTGTGTAATCAGCGTTCAAACTGTGCAACCACCTTTTTGCGGCCCCCGGTGCTGCTAGCGTGTAAAAATGTGAGTACCTATTTCCAGGGCCGTAGACAGACCGGGTTTTTCGGGTCATTTGCCCGGGGCCCGGGCCCATAAATTGTTGGCAGGGGCCCGGAAAAATTTGGTTAAAAAAATTAAAATCAATCATACAGGTTCATAATTTTATGACGGGAAGAATAAAATTAATTAATATCAGCAAAAAACGCCTTACAGTTTTATTCATTAAGATATAAAAAATGTATAAAAATTATAAATAAACGTAGCCTACAACGAAATGTAAAATGTAAGAGCGTAGAAATGTATTCCAATGATAAATAAATGTTTTTCTCCTTATGGATAATTTTTTTCCTTTAGTATCTGATGGCAGTCGAGCTTTGCTCGGTTTCAATATAGGTAAGTCTTGAAAATGGATAAAGTGGTAATCAATCATTTTCATTAATATAATCAATGGTAAAGTGATCCATCTCAGCATTACCTAGTAAAACATTTCCTAATATTGACTGTCTATAATGCCAAATTAGTTTGCTTACAATTTTTGTTTTTTCATAATCAGCTGACTAAGGATCTGAATACTTTTGGTTTTTATTTGTTACGCAGTCGTTTCTGTATACTTGCCGTGCCGTATTCACCCTATTGATAATATCATATTGCTGTTAACATGAGACAAATGGTTGAAAATGGAATTGCGGCACTGATGGCCGCTTGTGTGTATGGACTTGACTTTTTAAGCTGCGTGTAGCTAAGGGTTAAATATTTAGGTTTATCGTAAGTTATAGCGATGATTCTGGACCATCCTCGGCCCAAGAGTTGTTTGGGGGGTTCCTAAACATTGTCAACTTTTTTGTTTATTTGCAGAAGGGAAAACAGGTGGGGGGAAAGAAACACTAGCAATGATGAATAGCAACAAAAATCAGCCCAATCAAAATACACTTAAATTTACAAGAAAGTTTTTGATCAACGTTGATTGAATGGGCCTAACATGGTGAATTGGTTTGGACCGTAGTGCTGCGTTACGAGATAACGAGAATGGTCGGTTGTAATGGGAAATCGCCAACCCCTTGAAACTTAGCAATATGAAGTGTAAGGAATGTGCCAGAGCCGAGATAGAGGAATGCGCCAACAATCTCCGTTAGCGACAGTGATTAAAACACAACGTTGCACATGTCCAACATCCAAGATAGCTTCAGCGTTCTCTCTCGGTATCAGTATTGCCGCGTGTTCAGTTCCTAGTGAAGATGAAATAAAAATGTCGGAATTGAGCTTGATACAATAGAAACTAAACATTAACACGAATTGGAAAACAGGTTACTGTATGAAAAATGTAACTTTTCGCTGTCACTTCGTCCGGTAATGTTCATGAACGATTTATACATATTTCCCTGTGACCAGTGTAATGAACGAATTGCGCTTCTCATGACAGAACACAACAGATTGAGAGGAGTGAACTGCAAAGAGCTGCAGTAGCAAGGGACGGAAATCTTGGACATTTCCCTTAATCATGATACTGCGTCAGGTGTATGCCATGCGATGTACGAAACAGAGAGCAAATATCAAGGAAGACAAAGACAGTCGAAAGGTTTTGTAAAATTCTAGAGAACATTGTTTTGTTGATGATGAAACCTAACTTGGATTTTTCTGAGAACAGAAATTCGTTTTTGCTGTAGGACCATTCATTACATTAGTGTTCATTTCAACTTCTGGGAGATCAATGGTGTAAAGGACATACAGGAGTACCCCAAGAACAAACCCTTGTGGGACGCTTGCAGTGATCAGCTGTGTCTCTGAGTAGTCACATTTTTGCTTTATTCTGAAGTAACGATTGGTGCGGTAAGATTGGAGCAGTTCAGCATACTTCATTGGCAGGGTTTTGCGCAGCTTGTAATTGATTCCCTCATGCCAAACCTCGTCAAATGATTGAGCGACGTCAAGGAAGATGGCAGAGCAGACTTTCTTTTTTTGAAGTGCTTCTTCGATTATATGTGTTATTCGATGAACTTGGTCAATTGTGGAGTGTTTCCGTCGAAAGCCAATCTTATGTCTTGGAAACAGCTTACATTCTTCAATTATGGGTACTAATCGTTTATGAATTAATTTTTCAAAGAGTTTGGATAATACTGATAGAAGTGAAATTGGCCTGTATGAACTAGGTTCCTCAGGAAACCTACCTGGTTTAGGAATCATGATGATCTCAACAATCTTCCACGATTGTGGGACGTAACGGAGTCTGATAACTGCATTGATAATCATTGTTATTTTTGCAATGGCTTCACGCGGAAGGTGTTTAAGGATCTGTCCCGTAATAAGGTCGTAGCCTGGGGCCTTTTTCGGGCTGATTTCCTTATTGATTATGTGCATTACTTCCTTAATAGCGACAAGTGGAATGTTAGTTTCTTGATCTAGTGTGGTTTTGTCCTCTAGGGGTAGTTCATGTGTGCCTGAAGGATTCGGAGTTGAAATATTTGCTAGATGGTTTTTCGAAAGTGGTTGCTTTGTCTTGATTGGTTCTGGCCCAACTCCCGTCAGCTTTTTTCACGGGTGCCATTTTAAAAATCGAATGTCAATCGTTTTCCAGAAATGACTACAACTTTCGGTTTCGCTTCTAAGACTATCATATTCACTATTTTCAAAAATGACCAAATCTTTAATTTGGGTAATTAGTGATGATTTAAGGCTATATATTCCAATTTACCTTGATACGAGATCCTTCCGTGAAGAATGGGTAGGCACCAAGTATCCTCGGAAACCTACAACACCTTTCAAATATGTCCGAAATCGATCCTTCGTCTTTCATCCAGCGCATTTCGTAAATTCTTTTCCTGTATATTACCTGGTAAGTAAGAAGAAGATGTGATCTTAATTATTGTGAAAGTGATTCATTTAACTATGCAGTATCGAAACATAAAACTTGAGTTGTATTACGATATTTTTGTGTTGTCATCTTACTTAGAAGCTTGACGTATAGACTATGAGGCACACAGTCACTGTAACATAATTAATTACTGTATACTGTAAGTACCTGAGCATTGGATAAATAACATAAATAATTTTTTTACTACATAGGAGGTTATTTTTGATGCTATAAAAGTGAAATTTTGTTTCGAGGGTCAGCAAATATTGATATAGTTGTATTGGATACATTACAGACATTAATAGAACATATTGCACTGGATGGATGTTCCATAGCAATGGCCTAAATGCGAATAAAATCTCTTTCTTTGTCACTGTCTATCCCGTCCCCCCTTCCGAACATTGCGATTCATGTTCCCTTTCACCTGTGACTATACGTCTAAATTAATTTAACATTGTAACTTATTTATTTTGTGGAAATAAACCACGTTCATCTTTTTGCCATTGGCTAGGCTAGCAGAGGAGTAGTATAACAGCTAGGTGGGTTGCAGATTAGTAAAAGCAGATCCACTCAACTGAGAAGGTCATCTAGTACAGGTATATTAAACCCTTAAATAATAGTTACAGCACTTTTGACTGTTGAAAAGTCTTGGGGAAATTTGGTTCATTCAGAAAAGCGTGCTACTTATATTCTGGTATCCAACATGTTTCAAGCCTCGATACTAGGGAAATAGGGGATTCGGTAGGGCGGGGAAGCAAGGAACTGAAAAAATGGCAACCACCAACCTTTCACAAGAAGACTGACCGTTCAGTAACTGGTCGAAACTGGCTGTGGTTCTGAACATTTTTCCATTGCCGCCCCAATGTGATTACTCAATTCCCTTCACGCAGAAACCTCGTTACTCAAATGCCCTCTAAATTGCTTAGGATCGATTGGTCACTTTTATCGGCAATAAACTAAAAATGACATTTTATTCGTTAGTGTAAATAGGTGATGATATCTCAAGTAATTACTCTCCCTTAAAACTGAAAAGACTTAATATGGGTACATGAATACCTAACTACTAAGTAATGTTCTAAAATGTATGTATGTTCCCACTTACCACACATAGGAATAACAGTCTTGAGTCACTATTGCATGACAGTTTAGACTGTTAGGTACCGATATCTGAAAGTAGTGTAATTATGCTGTTAGAATATAAAATTACCTCATTTTTCTGGGATTTAGCGCCCTTGGATAATCTTTTGCAAATCGTAAAGTGTTCGTCAACAATAATATTATGTTCCATCAAAATACTTACGAAATATCTATATAATGAATGACTCCTTTCTTGAAAAAAAAGTCATTGTTTTAACTTAGTTTAAATAGAGTAAGTCCCGCTCAGTCAGCTACGTCAGACCGTAAAAAGGATAGTATAATAATATTATACTTATTATATTATACAATATTATTGTGTTTGTGTTTCCTGTGTTCTTAGGCTCTCTTACCTCAACCGGTGTTCGTTCTACAGAGGATCGAAATTTCACCTACTATTTATCTCGTCTACTTGCCATTATTTTTTTACCTTAAGAGGCCAGAGTTGGGTAATGCCATCCGTGTTCCTCTCTGTTTAGTTCAGTTTCATTGGTTTGTTTTAATGATGTAACAAAAACGCTCTAGAGAGGAGGTTAGCGACACAAAGTAAAAACGCTGGAAATTACACGAAGGTTGATTATTTCTGTATTAGAATAACCCTCTTCCGAAAATCACTGACGGACCAATGGTGGATTTTCTAAACTCGATATCTTTTCTTCTCCACTCTGGATGCCATACAACAGAGCCTCATTTGTATTTCATCAAGTAACGTCGATTAGGAACACAGATAGCCTCAAGGCCCTGATCAGTTGACTTCCAGATGACAGAATACAGTTGGGTGACTTGAATTTACCTCCTTGAATACCAACCTTTAATAATCCCCTTGGTAGAAACAAAACCCGATATCAAAACTTATAGCTTACGACGATCGAAATCATGAGACATTCCATATCCTTCAATATACTTTGTTGGGAAGCCAGCGAATTACCTCAAATCACTATGTTACCAATCAAACTTCAGCTTTCTAGATTGATTCGGACGGAAAATAATCCTTCATTATTGAAAATAAACCAAAATTAAATTAAGTAAATACTTGGATAAATATACAGCTGAACCGATTTTTATGTTTTTTTTTTTTTTTTTTTTTTTTTTCAGGAAAGCGCGTCAAGTGCCGTGGTAAGAATTTCCGAAAAACTTATGACACATCAACATTAAGAAACTTACCAAACGATTCCCACATCAGAAAATCAACTCGCTTGTGTCAGATCGACTGGTTTCTATACTCAGTTAGAATAACATTATGACTCACACTATATTATTGCTCACGCAAAAACTATATCCGCTGGAACTGCCTATATCTTGACGTCCTATTTACCTAGAGTGTATTTTTTCCTATTTTCTCATGTCACAAATTGGATATTCAGTAAATGAATCGGGTGCCAAACTTGAAAATTTAAGGATGGAATTGACAAAGAAACGTGAGTTACGTACACTGTTTTTATCATCGATCTACCACTGGAAAGTAAGCGTCGTTGAGTTTAACTTATTGTCTCTCAGTTGATTTGAAACCGGGTCATAAATGCCCCTTAACAGTGACTGTATTAGATTTTTTCGTAGTATTTCAACACTCGAACTTTATGAATAACGACAAGCACGGTTACAGGTCAGGGTTATGATTAACTTGAGACAAAAAGGCTGCGCTCACTTCGTCAAAGCCGGCTTCATCTTTCGAAGAGTATTAGCTCCAATTACCCTTTCTGGGAATTAATTAAGGCTCCTCGAAAGTCCGAGTTAGGTGTACTCATAACAGACAAAAGTAAATTAACGTTCGCCTCAACGGTAGTTCGAAGGTACAAGCATACTCCCATTTGTGATGAAACTTTTCACACTCAACACCTTAAAAACATGCTATAAACTTGGGCGAAAAGTACTAAAGATTCCACTCAGAGAATCTCAGAGGTAATTAGTATCCTTCATACACGTACAATTAACATAATTGTCCAAAATCGGAACTTACGAATCGTTGTTTTAAACCCCAATATGCATGATCGACTAATATCCGCGAAAATGATTGAAACAACTAAGGTGGATAATAATATTCGGAAACTTGGGGAGGACAGTTTGACTCCACGTCAGTTCGTGGAGGAAACGCACTCTCTCTAGTGTGTTGAGAACTGAAATATGACTTGTATCTTTTTATTTGAAATGAAATATGACGTTGGAGTTTACTTGATGAGGCTCTATTGCAAACGAAATGCATTTACAGGGCTAGGATTGAATGCTATAGAGGACAGCCTGTCAGATTAGTATGTACGGGAGCTTCACAGTGAAACAACGCGTCTGATGAGCGGCTTAGATACCTACGGAGGGGAAAGAAGCCTGCAGGAATCGCACTACTGGGATGAGCTTACGTTATCACACCCTGCTAATGCAATTCCCTCCGTGACACTAAAGCGAAAGTTGTATATCAAAAAACCGGTCGTGAGTTACTATTTTCCAAGTTACCCCGTGCACAAGATGAGCCTAGAAGCTTGCTATTTTCTAATTCAATCATTGAAATAAGAGTGGAGCTTATAATATTTTGGTCCAGCCTGCCAAGATCAGGATCGTGCAACTGATTCGGCAAGTTATATTCTATCACTCGCTTGAGTAAAAATAAATTTGTTAAATATGCCATCAACTTCTCGACAATCTCATACTAACGTTGTTTAGATGTTTTCAAACTCGCACGTTTCTAGTTTTTCATGAATTTTAGATTCGGTAGCCGATTTGAAAGGGGAATAATGGAAATTCAGCTTGTTAATTTATTACTACCACTCTCAGATTCAAGTAACATTTGCTTGCGAATCTGTGTTATACTTGTGAACATAGTTACTTTATTCATCCTAAATTATTTATGTACGGATTATCTACTCGAAGTGTTGGTTCACAACATCTTTCATCGCCTCGGTTCGGAATGTTCACCTTAATTCGACATGGCGTTACCATGTAGGTTCCAACAGGTATTATCGCATGTCAAGAAAATTATAAAACATCCTGCTATTGCAACTCACTTGCCGTTTAAATGTTTAATACATCATATTAGAGACACGAATGTCAGACGTCTTGGAAAAAAAAGCTACAAATTAGCACTACTATTTTTATTTTGTCCATGAAGTGGCCACCCTATTGTCAAATCGCTGGACTGTACTAACAGAAACCATGATATGTTGAAGAAATAATATCCTCAACATATTACTTAAATAAATTGCAACTTGTGAGACAGAGTTATGGATAGTCTATGCGTCCAATATAGAACTCGCTCCAGCCATTATCGGCAGCTACTCGTTTTCCTGAATTTGTCTGTCCGTTGCCATTGAATTGTTACTTGTGATGAAACGCTGCTAATTCTTTCACTGGGGTTTATTATTCAATGATTCATGATTTGAATTTCTACTAAGCTTCGGAGTGTGCGTGCTTCACAGGTGATAGAGCGATTATTGAATTTCAGGAGATATGCATGTAGCACGTAGATCTGTTCTCAACCAAAATACCTATTTGGATTAATCAGTTGATCATATTTGTGTGCCTACTGAAATTCAGTAATCGCTCTATCACCTGTGAAACTCGCACACTCCGAAGCTTAGTAGAAATTCAAATCATGAATCATTGAATAATAAACCCCGGTGGAAGAATTTGCAGCGTTTTTTATAATTACTACTTCTTCATTCCTATACGATATGTCAAGGATTAGGGAATAGATTGTACGCGAATTGCACCGGTAGAGATAAAAAGTATAAACGATTTATATGACATAGATTTGGTTGAAATGATTCCTTACGCTAAAATCAATTACGGTTATAAATTGTTTTTCTAAATTTGCCTATGCAGTCCCTTTGAAAGACAAGACAGCATATTCTATCGTTGCTGAATTTAATCCCATTTAAAGAAAAAAAATCTCCCGATACGTCATTTACATTCAGATTCTGGTAAAGAGTTTTCAATGGTAAATTTAAACGATTAATGTCGGAGCTCAATATAAATCATTATGTTACCAATAGTGACAAAAAATGCGCATTAATTGAACGCTTTAACACATCTCTGAAACAGTCACTATATGGAAAATTTACAGAGATTGGTAAGTATGAGGAGGTTAATCAATTACCTGACACACTAGAGGAATATAATGGCCGTTACCATCATACAATTTGGATGAAACCGTCTCAGGTGAACAAAAAAAAATTCCAAAATTGTCTTACTTAATATCAGAAAACGCTGCAAATTCTTTCCCTGGGGTTTATTATTCAATGATTCATGATTTGAATTTCTACTAAGCTCTGGAGTGTGCGTGTTTCACAGGTGATAGAGCGGTTATTGAATTTCAGGAGGCACACAAATATGATCAACTTATCAGTGCAAACAGGTATTTTGGTTTAGAACACGTGGTTTTACGTGCTCTATCCATATCTCCTGAAATTCAATAATCGCTCTATAACCTGTGAAACAGGGACATTCCAAAGCTTAGTAGAAATTCAAATCATGAACGCAAGCCAATTGAATAATAAACCCCAGTGGACGAATTCGCAGCGTTTTTCCTGAAAATTTCAGATTCTTTGCTCCAGCCGTTTGGGAGAAATCGTGCGTACGGGTAAACAGCGTACGGCGGACGGACGGAAAATTTTTTATTGCAGATTTGGATTCTACACCCTTTGAAACGTAAACCATGAAATTTTCAGGGGGGTTAGAATTTTTTCTTTCATGAACGATTACAATGGTTTATTATTGAATAATAAACCGAAAGGTTGGTACGAGCGCTACTCAATTCACTTAGTATGAAACGGTTCAATTTCAATGGTCTATTCAGCGAAATATGGTTGATGGCAAAAGTTAACTGTTGAAGAAAATTTACCAAATTCGAGTATGTAGTTGAAGCTACGGTATTTGTCTGTCAGGAAAATATCCTTTAGGTGTTTTCTATTTAGTTAAACAAGCCACCCTTTTCTTCTTCAAATCACAGACCTGTCAGGTAGAGTACATGGTGCTACGAATAGAACCATTCAATCGAAGACATGCACGCCTATACTTTTTCTTTTATCCACCCTAAATCAACGACTTTTACCGTGTTTTTTTTTTTGTCAACTTGAACAGATCAGAAGCCCCTCTGTGTTCTGGTTTCTCTTGTTCAATGGAAGTGTGAAGACATGGAATAAATCACCTCCTTTCTCGGCTTCCTAAACAAAAACGAGGCAATGATTTTCGGGGCTTGAGGCAGGAAAGAAAATGAAAGCTTAGCTTGTGACTTTCTCAGTCGAATGTAAAGGAGAACAGAAGGTGCCTGCTAACAAATCTAGGAATGAGTCCTTCCCTACGGATTTGTTTTTCGGGAGCGGGCAATAATTTTACTTTAAATGGATTTTATCATTTACATTTCAATGGATCGATCATACGAATGAACAAGAAAAAGAAGTTATAATATATTTACAGGAAAACTACTGTTAGTCATATGGAAAAAGAGTGACAGAAATTGATTGATTGTTTCATTTATACAACCACAGAGAGATTAGGGTCATGTGGCTGTCTCATCCTCATTCTTTGGCCGCCATGTAGATTTTTCGCCGTCTCCCTCAGAGGGAAGTTGAGGTATACTGGGAGCGAAGGAGACAGGGAGAGAGCGATGATGAACAGTAGATTCATTTAATTACACAGCCCCACAAAAAAAGCCAAGATCCGTAAAGTCGACTTGGGTATCCCTATGTATTTTTCGATCCTGAATTCCAATCCAAGATCCAAAAAATCCTCTGACTTCCAAAATTTTGGGCTATTGCCAAAAAACTACCCTAAAATTGGTGTCAGAACCTTCTTTTTGAGTCATGAGATTGGAATGAACTACTAAATTGCAAATAATATGAATGTGATGATAGTTGGGTGATGTTAGACGATGGTTTCAGAATTTCTATGCACCATTATGGCTGGAGAACGTAGATTACTTCACTTTTCGTGGCGATACAGCCCTCTAGGTGAACACAAATACATTTATGTATTCAAAAATATATATGTGAATTATAACACATTCATTTGGTTCCGGAAATGAAGTGAGGTGTAGAAGTTGATGAAACGTGTACAGGAAGATTTGAAAACGCCTTGATTTTGTTACTTCCCACTGGGAATCTTGAATTTTGGTTTATTATTCAATAATAAACCATTGTAATCGCTCTGGAAAAAAAAATGCTAACCCCCCCTGAAAATTTCATTGTTTACGTTTCAAAGGGTGTAGAATCCGAATCTGCAATGAAAAATTTTCCGTCCGTCCGCCGTACGACGATATCTCCCAAACGGCTGGAGCAAAAGATCTGAAATTTTCAGGAAAAATCCATCTTGGTCGGACGACGCCCCAATTCTTGAGCCAGCTCTCTCACTCAATTTAAAGTGCCCTTTAAGGGCTGTCAAAGTTTTGTAAAATCCCTAAAATCCTCAAAACAAGTCGAATCGGCCTAAATATTTACCTATTTGAAGAACATACCATGAGGAATCGAATGAGCCCTTCCCCACGTCCGTAGGTCAAGCCATTCTCGATGTACCGATGTGCCATTTATGGTGACAACATTTGCGTTTTTTGGTTTATTATTGTTTGTTTGTAACCTAGTGATGCCGATAGCGTCGAGTTGTAGTGAATGTGGATACTGGAGTGATAGCCGATGTGGATACTTGTAGTTTATAGCCGATACACGGGTTGAAGCATTATGATATGTATTAACGCTGATAATATATAGGTAAATATTATTACTGGGGATTACTATTCAATATTATTACTGGGGTAAATAAGTAGTCTTTCACTCGGGTTTATTATTCAATTGGCTTGCGTTCATGATTTGAATCTGTACTAAGCTTTGGAGTTTGCGCGTTTCACAGGATAGAGCGATTATTGAATTTCAGAAGGCACACAAATATGAATATTTACATGATTAACTGACCAAGCCAAATAGGTATTTTGGTTGAGAACAGATTTACGTGCTCCATGCATATCTCCTGAAATTCAATAATCGCTCTATCCTGTGAAATGCGCACACTCCAAAGCTTAGTAGAAATTCAAATTATGAACGCAAGCCAATTGAATAATAAACCCCAGTGAAAGAATTTGCAGCGTTTTGAATGTGTGGAATTGAAAGATTTACAAAACGCTTTACATCTCGTTTGTTGAACTTCAAAAATGACCATTACACTCGAACATATTAGTAAGAAAGCCATGGATTTTGGGACATCACTATGTCCGGGTTTTAAATGATCCAACTTACCCAGAAAGAGCCGGTCACCGATTCATATTCAACAAAATTAATCGAACGGGAAAGAATTTAGCATCAGAGATCTTTAGTCTGATTGAAGAGTGACTATAGGTAGCAGTTTCGGTACAAGTTAGTTTTCGGCAATTTAATTGTTAAATGTATTAGATTGTAGGCCGCGATGCTTCACTCGATCAGGTACCTAATCAAAGTTTATCACAAGCTCCATTTTAATAAAACCGTCACCTATCATTCTATACATATAATGACGAGTGCGGTAAGGTAAAGCAGGGGTGAAAAATAACCGCTCTCGGTGAAGAAGATCTCTGGATCCGTTTGTTTTTATGTAACTTGATTCGTCTGGTTGGTCATAAATCAACTCTATCCTTTGTTTTTTGTTTGGATATTTTTTCTGAAGATGTAAGTCAGTTTTTCAAATGACTGGGGGCACGTCTCGTGAATGATGCACACATCTTACGTGTTCTGCATGAGCTAACTGAAGAAGCGTTTTTCGATCATTCAGACGCCACTTACATCCTCAGTATCCATACCATCCTACATCTATGAATTATCCTGCAATATTTCTTGGAGGACACTTTATAGTCTGTTGACAGAATAATTTTCATTCATTTCAACAATGGAAGGTTCTACGCATAAGAAAATGTCAAATCCTAATAAACTCAGGTAGGTATTGTATTTATACAGGGTGTCCCACGAGTTGTCCCCCCCCCCCCTCCTAAAATTGTCCTAATGGGAGTAAACAAAAATGTTTTTTGTGAATCTTCATATTTTTTTGCAAGAATCTCAAATATCATATTTGCGTACTCCGCGCAACTGCACAGCCATGCGCAATTGACACTAACTTTCTTATTTCAAACAGGAATCCGAATTATTTATTGCAGATTCGGATTTTACCCAAGATTTTATGAAAATTTAACCCCTCAAGCAATTTTTTTTATTGCGCGCAACCGGTTCAGTGAGC
Source organism: Creontiades dilutus (assembly GCA_031894815.1). Lineage (NCBI taxonomy): Eukaryota > Metazoa > Arthropoda > Insecta > Hemiptera > Miridae > Creontiades > Creontiades dilutus. The sequence goes on along the minus strand of JAVIWC010005236.1, from coordinate 280,494 downwards.
ACGCAAAGTTGCACAACCCCAAAATTGTCCAATAGTAGATGGTGGTAAACTCTAAAGTGTAGCAAATGAATTTTCATTATTTTTTAACGTTAATTCACGAGACCCTATCTGTTTCTTGATTTAATTCTCCTTTAATTAATTCTTAATTATTAAGGATTAATTCTCGAGGTCTGGTTGAAAAATGAAAACATACGGCATTGAAACCTACTTCAGTGATCAAGTAAAAAATCATCTTAATCTGAGAGTTGAAAGTCGGCATAAATGATGATGGCGAAATAAACAAATTTTGGTCATTATTCCGCAATTATTTGAGCTGGCACAAGAATAAGTAATGACGACGCCTCCTTTCTCTCGTAGTAGTGATTTGAAACAGAAACCAATACTTCAAAGTAGCAATTTACGTAGCATCATGATTTATGCTGAGATATCCTTGGTGGAAAAGGAAGAATAGTAGCAAAGGTGGAACGATTCAGGGCAATTTACGGTTGAGTTACGAGCATATGGGTTGGCACCCAGCGATTTCCCCAGCGCATTATACGTCGGAAGAGGACTGATTCGGGTTTCATTTATATGTTAATCAAACTCTCAGGAATCTGAACAGTTGCTTCCCAAAGTTGGTTCGCTGATGCGGCAGATGGTCGACAGTTGACGACAATATCCTCAAACGGAATGAGGGTGAGGAAGCTACTGTACCCGTGCAACGACCGATCCGTTTTTATTACTCTTACGTGCCCGTATAGAGGGCAGGTGGAATCGATTTGAGGTGTGCCACCCACGTGATCGTGTTCGATTGTCATAAAACTCAGGATTGGCACCGATCCGACTCATGAAATGCTCATAAAGGAAGTATGCGGGTTATTGGAGTATAGATCAACTGAGATGAAATTTTGTTTATGTTGCATTTTGTTAATACCCTTATGTTTTTGGTCTGTTTGCTAATTTCAATTATTTTCAATGATTCATATTGAAACATATTTCAGATCTTTCCAATTCAATTAAGGAAAAGGGTGAATGGCGAGGGTTGATAAATTATTTATCTTCAATATATCTACAATATAAATTATATCTTCAATATTATCATTTTTGTATTTTTTTCTGTTCTAACTTTCATTTATCAAATCAACATGTTGTTCAATAAACAACAGAAATTTTGAATTTGGTTTTGGGAAGGTGGGCATAACGGCCGTTCCATTCAAGCTCAACTCATATCTACTACAATCCCAGCCGAGTATTGTGATTTCTTTATTAAGTTCAATCTAATTTAATTCAATTTTGATTTAGTGTTGAAAACCCGGAAGAGGAAAGATGTGATGATGAGCCAACCTAGTCCTTATTCAACTCCATGATGTTGTCATCGGTTGCCTGGTTTCAAAAATAAAGATTCGTTCAATTCCTTGCTTCTGAACTTGTATGTTCTTAATATTTTCTACTTCCAGAAATAATATTACAGTTACCAATTAAGTAGCAACTTGTCTCCATTTTTCATGATCAACATACATTATTTACATTTAGTTACATTAAAATCTCCACCAGCATTTATTTTGTTACACATATTCGAATTACTACTTAGGCAGTGATGAATCACAAACACATTCAGCAATGACAAGCGGTCAAATCCTCCATCCCGTGGACCATTGATCCGTTGTATTAGAAAAGAACCTTCACCACCTGATTTCTACCATTAGTCGTCTAAGCATTCACCTTAGGCGTCGGCTTTATGGTTGTTTCTTCCTCCTCTCCAAGCATGTCTTCGTACTGAAGGAATTTTTTGTTCATTTTTCCATTTCGTATTGCAGATATTATATTGGCGGGATAACGCAATGATCTTCCAGATGACAGTTGGTAAAATCCCTGGGAATCATCGTAATCCACTTCTTCTATTTCGCGTTTTCTGTTCTTTAATTTCAAGATTAAGTTATCTTCTGCTCGTTCTGTAAAATCATTCTCAAAATCTGCATCCAGGGCCTCCCATTGGTCTTCGTCATCCATAGATTCTCTGTTATGTTTGATGTACTCGGATTTTCTCATCGGTCTGTGAGAACTGTGAGAAATCGCTGTTCTTAATTTTTGGTTATGAATGTCCACGGACTCATCCGCGATATCTAGCTTTTTAAAATCATCATAAATGTTTTTAGTTGGAAACGCATACTTCGCCCGCGGTTTGTAAAGTGTTTCTTTTTTTCCTGAATCCAACGAAAGTGATTCTTTCCTGTTTGTCTCAATAGTTGAATAAGTAAAGAAATATTTTTGTTTGAGCTTTTGAGAATCTAGATCAAAATTGTCCTTATTTTGCAATGTACTTTTTCTGGCTTTTTCTATCATGTTTTTTCCAAAAAGTGAGTTTCTCGTATTACCAGATGAAGCTGATCTACCGTAGCTAGACGGTGGTCTGGTGTCATTCATAATAATGCCCCCAGCCTTGTTGTTTTGCTCATCGTATAATTCTTGTAGTTCGTCTCCATCATCTGGATCTTCCCACATTCCCAGAGTCAAGGAACCAGGTACCGTAGTTTTGGGATGTTGAATTTCTTTAACCATATGAGAGTAGCTAGGGAAAATGAAATTTTGATTAAATGTTCCATAGGGTAAAAGACGTCTCGCTGTTTTTGAACATGAAGTTAAATCTCGGTGCAGATTCACGCTATTTGTTGGTTGAAGATGGTTCAAGAAGTACGAAATTCCTTGTTTACCTGAACTCTTGAGAAAACTGTTAGGTTCAATTTTGATATCGTTTGTGTTTTTGTGCCGTATAACCTTTTCTGTTGAGAAATCAGTGTACTTCCCTTTCTTGTTGGCTACGATTTGTTCGCTTGATGTAGTTACAATGTTTTTACTTGGTTTTTTCTTTCTCTCTTTCTTTTTTTTACTTTTGTCATATGAGCACGTAGTACGGCTGGTCCGAATGGTGTTGCTTTCAACAGTGGAACCAATCGAAGAGTGGCTGGCCATCATAATAGAAATGTTAACGCCTCCTCCGCAGCTTCCACAAACCCCTCCAGAACGATCAAAAGTTCTTACTGCATCGGTCACGGAATCACGAATAAAATATCTATTATTATTTTTGTTTGCTTTGGCTTGCAGTTTGGTGGGTGATGATCCTAATAGGTTCTTTTCTTTTCCATAGTTCTCATTTCTTTCAAGCAGCATATCGTAATTTACACCCTCTCCGTGAAGTACCGTATGTTTTCTTTCCAAATAATTCACATTAGAAGTTACGCTCATGTTGTTCGTTTCAATTTTCCTATGTTTGGTTTTATCCATATTGAGTACTCCTTGAATATTATTATATGAGTTTCCTAAGTGATATGGTTGGACTGAACTATCCACGTTACTGACAGCTGGAATGGAGATTTGTTCGAAGACGTCAAGTTTGCTTCCTGACTCGGGCAACACTTCATTTTTCTGTGTGTTGAAGTTGCCCTCTTCCCCTATATAATCAATGTTTTCATTGGAGGATAACCGATATTTTGGAATGTTCTCTGAGAACTCCCGCAAACGATTCGGCTCAACATTTTGAGATTTGATCCGATTCGGTCCAATAATAGTAGACCTTTTAACACATTGAACATCCTGCTCTTCGAAAGGAATTGCCATCTTCATATGATTGTATTGCGAATCACCAGCGGCATCATTTACTTTTCCAAAAGTTGGTTCAGTTTGGTATTTAGCCCATTGACCATTGTCTAATCCAGGGGTAAATAACGGTTTTCTCATAGGAAGGAAATTATTGGACATTCTTCCAGCTGTTAATGCCTTTTGCTGTGACGGGAAAGATAATTTGTGTTGCTCAAGTTGTTTTCTCGCGTTGTATCGATCATTCTGATTTTTAGTTCTTATCTCGTAGTCAAAAAGTTTCTCTCCACAATCGTATGATTTAGTACTCACCAATCTATTCTGTGGTGCCACAACGTGTGAATGTACAGTGAATCCATATGTTTGGCCGAAGTTGCCGTACTGACTGCTTATTTTACTAGGTGAGTCCATTACATCGAAATCTCGACGCATTTGGTAATTTTTCGGATCCAAATTCACTCGAACTTTCGAATAGGTATCTCTAACTTCATGTTCAATATTTCCCATTGATTTAGGGTTATCAATATCTTCTCCTTGAGGCACACGGAACACTTGCCTTGATCCATTATGGTTTTTCTTTCTATTTCCAAAACCAAGGCTGTTCGATATCCATCTCTTTTTATGGTTATGAGAGGCGCTAGTTCCACTTGCGAGGAGAGATCGTAGTGGGTCTATATTGGGTGAAAAGGGTTGAATTTCTCTTTTAAATACAAGACGGTGACTGTTTTCGTTAACATCGCTTCGTAAATTGCCTTCAGTTACCCTGAAAAATAATACGTCATGATTACTAAAGAAATTTACATTTGCTTACTGAAATATTGATGGAGCTTCTTTTATGGCATCTAAAATGGACAATATAAGATTTTGAGGAGCGAGGCCCTAAGTTTAGTTGATGCACTACCCACTACGCCTACAATTCATAATTCAGTGATTTACGTAGAAGGTTATTCTATATTCTAGTAAAGAAATAGTAAATTTTTATATATTTGCAGCATTTTTCCAAACCTGGTGTCCTATGAAAAACAAACGCTTCTCTTGCTTCCTCACTTCCAAAGGTTGAAAAACAACTACAAAGACAAAATTCTGCAAAAATTAAAAATAATCTTTCTCTCCAAAATCGAAACATTCACATGGGCTTAGCGTTTCAAAGCTTATACTTGATTTTGATTCCTTATTTTCCATCACAAACCTGCGTAATTGTCCTTTACATCTCCCTAAAAATTTATTGTTTTACATTTCAAGATGTGTCGAATCTGAAAATCGAATAAACAAATGTCCATCTGCAGTCGGACCTTTTTCCGGAATTACTGGGTCAGACTTGAAGAAACTCTGATCGAAAATCATATTTGGGGTCTAGAAGAGAATGAATTCTTGACATCAATTTTCGTCAATCCGAAAGGGTGAAGTACCCATATGAAACCGCCGGGCACTAATGGGTTAATGGGCTGACATATTAAAAAATGGAATCAAAAACTTTCGAAATACTTGACATAATATTTTCCTGGTCATTAGTGACGGACATCCCATCCACTAGACCGCTTTTTGCCAAACTGTTCCGTCTAGAACTAGCTAGAACCTTGAAAAAATACAGTAAGTCATCAAGAAAGTTAATGAGAACGCAGTGCGCAGAGCGCTATATTTTACTAATCATGGATATCAACACTGAAAAAATTATGTTAGTAGTTATAGGTTATATATCCTCTTCAGTCTGTCAAAAATCAGTACTTTTAGCCATTTAGTTTTGTCGTTGGTGGACCATCAGGACCCTAAATTCTAAAAATCGCGCTGATTAGCAATGTGCTAACTGCGGTGGGCCCTCAAAATCACGATTTTTCGGGATATTGTTTCATATTTTGAGTAATAAATTTTTCATATGCAACCAACCTATCGAAAATCTCTTACAAATAAAAGCTGAATAGAATGAAGTTATCGACTTATATTTTCTCGAAATCAAGTTCATAATAACACATTATGTTGGCGAACTTGTGGAAAGTTTGAAGGTATTTTATATCTTACGGTGTATGTAGCCTAGAAAACGTTTAGCGGTCAACGACCATGATTTGCTTCTAAGGGCTTTCCTTATCAGAAATATTAAACCATTGGCGGTAAAATGATTCGCCGTTTTAATTTTATTCCCCTGGGATTGTAGATCAACATGGTTGATAAGAACGGTGTCTAAGAAATACTCAAGAGCCATGAGAAAACGACTTCTCAACTTGAATGATTCTTCGAACCACTTCTACCTCCCTGTTCTCTTAATTCTCCAAGCCAAACCCTTTATTTTTAAAATAAAATTATCAAAAGGTTGGGTTGAAGAATTGACACTCGAACTATTCTTCACTACCTTATTTACCAATTCCACATTAACTACATTCGTCTTTTTCATTCATATAGATTGGTATTCAATAAATTGATTCAATTCCATATCTGACGGAGCACAATTTATAGAACGAAAGTTCAGCTTTGTAGTTAACTATTCTTTAGAAAAAGTACGTGAGTGCTGATTTAAGCAGAAATTATTTAATCGTTTCAATAACATTGAAAATTACCCTATATAAATACAATTGTGTTTTGATCATTCGTTATGTTTTTGAGCTGAATATCTAATTTGTTCTAAAACAGTATTGCAACTATCTTACGGATTATCTTTGTTCTCTTGCGCCCATCGCCACCAATTGCCATCTCTAATGATGTTCTTCCTGAAAATTTGAAAACAATATATATTACAATTGAACTGTGAAATTGGCATGAGGTGATGATATACGTCAAAAGATGGCTGGTTGGAGATACACTTGTCCCTGTTACGAGTCCCTAGTTAAGTTCTCCCCGTAGATAATCTGAGCTTGATGAAGCGATTTGTCAATTACCGAACTATTAATAAACGAGTGTTTGTCTACGAGTCCACGAAACTAATCAAGTACTTGATTGATAACTATTTACTTATGTACACGTTCAAAACTTCATTTTGAAGAAACACCCCGAACTGTGAGGATCAATATTGTAATAGAATAATTAGGGTGTGAGATTCTTATCAAAGTTTATCCACATCGCTTACTAAAAATAGAAACTAATCGATTTTACTTACTCATGCTTATATCCCTTCCAATTCAATAAGAGGGGAATTTCTTTATCTTCGAATTCACTGTGGGGAAAAGAAAAAAATTACATCTCCGTAAAACATTATAAGGAGATAAAACGTATATTATATCGTTACACGGAAAACTGGGTGTTTTCGGTTTGAATTGGGTTTTCTGTTTCAATTATGTGTTGCTTATTTTTGTGTTAAACAAACAATTTCGAACGAAAAACCACATTTTTGAGGTACACCATCATGATAATTCCGTTTTATCATTCAAAAGACTAAAAACAAACTTTTAACAAAAATAATATTTCAGTCAGGGTAATGTATTTTGTTCATGTTCACGTGTATGTGTCAGGGATACCTGGAAAAGGAGTCTTTAATTTAATGTGTTAATATAACAATTGTTCAAAAACATTTTTCTTCTGCACATAACTTTATATATGTGGAAAAAAATGGTACTAAATTTTTAGGAAATTTGGTTGTCTTTCAAAGGTATTTTTCACTGTTTTTTTAATTTTATTTCTCTCTTAAGAATGAAAACCGGCAATCAGCAAATAAATGAGCACCTCAGTTTCTAATTTATCAATATAAATCGGTTTCTTAGCACAAGCAAAAGACATCGGTGATGTAGCTCGGCCCCGGAAATTGAGGAAAAATTCTCGTTACAAGTTTTTGCGACTTCTTAAAAAATCTTTACATAAAATAATTGATTATAAGAATGTTACTTTCCAACTTTTTTACCCGAAATAGCATGGTAACATTAATTTGATGAATTACTGAGTCCAACACCTCCAAAAACCTCCTACGATTCCAGCAATTTAACGTTATTAACATCGAAAATATTTATTTGTATGTATTAACTAAAAGGAGCTAATATTTTTATATTTCCAATAAATTTGAATCATCCAATACCAGAATCCATTGCCGTATACAATAAGCCCAGTTTGGAGACCTTGCAGGTTGCCCAGAGGAACAATTCCTGCACTCTCTATTATGGAAATTTTCAATATGTTTAACGTAATTATTATTACAGTGATCTTTACTTTTTTATTGCGATTATCAAAATTCTATATTTGTTACGATAGTAATATTAGGAATTACATTATTTGCTGTTTCCCAAAATTCACCACGCTCTTTGCCGTCAATAATAGTTTGATTTGTTCCTCTATGCATAACAGCTTGAGCAAACGCTGATGCGTGTGATTTCGTAAATATCAAAGGATGAAGGTTAACTTTTCCCACCACATTTTTGGAATTTGGTCAATCACCTTTCACATGCACACCAGTGTTTGCGTCTAAAAGTTATCGTACCCCTTTTTATTGTAGGATTCCACGTTTAGGCAGTTTCCCAGGCCTTCTATCGTACGGTCTTGAAGACCGGGATTTGATTCATAGCTGTTCAGACTAGAAATTTTCTCAAGTTAGTCAACATACGGGTATAGAGAAATTTTTTTTAATGTTAATTACATTCAACTGCTAGAATCATGAACATTTTCGATATTGGTTAAGATTTTGACTGGATTTAGACGGTTTTCGAGAGTGTCGGAGTAATTAAATCGTCTATATATCAAAATACAAAGCGATTTCTGGGGAAAACGTGGTTAATTAATATATTTTTAATCAACAATCGCCGAGTATTGAACTTTTTTAATAAGATATCTACTATAAAATTACGAAAAATTGTTAATTTTTTTTTTCCTTTTTCCCTAATTTCCTGGAATGATTTAAATGATACGGGACATTTTTCTGAATTTATATTCTGAGATGGTTTTTTCTTTAGGGAAGGAAAATAAGAATCTGAAATAGTGAAAAATAATCTTGTGACCTCTAAGATGCAAACACAATTGGCTGAAAATTGAGCAGATTCTATTTTTCTTTCATAAAATATATATTAGGCAATGTATATTATACAATGCTGGGTGCAGAAGAGCGGAGCAATAAGAAAAAAATTATGACTTTTTTAACCACACTAATGCGCTTGTCATCTATCTCAATTCATTGAAAATCACAGTCCAACTTCGTTCCCGAGAGTATTGAATTTCGAAGAATCCGAGATTGCATTTTGATTACCCCTGGGAACTTTGATTTGGCTTGAGGTTGAACGTGACTCATTGCTTGGCTCATCAATCATTTGTAGAGAACAAAACGCAATATTATTTCCGAAACCAACAACCATTTAATGAAATTATTTAAATTTCTCTTGTACGGATCTAATGATCAGATTCCAGTTAGTGTTAACGGGTGGTTTATGTGGTTCATGGATCAAAAAGCCGGAGTGCTATGTCCCCTATTCTTGAAATTGTTGCACTGTTAAAAAAAAAGGAAAAAAAAGCTTAATCATTGTAAATAAGTTGGATTTTACCCGTTGTTCTTCGACCAGTTAGTTGGGCTCATAAAATAAGCAGCATTAATTGCTTCTTGTTATTGTTTTCCAACAGCCTCGACGAGGCAAAACTTAGAATCATATTTCCTAGGTTTTATTAGTTGTTTTATGAAAGTTAAATTTGAAAATACACACAAATTATGTAGTTAACAATGATATTTTGAGAGAAAGTCTGTTTTGAAAATAGGTTGAAGAGTCAAAGGAATAATTAGTGATTCTGTGCGTAGAATGGAATCAAACGTTGATAATTTCGCTTAAAATGAAGGTAAATCTGAAATGACGTGTATGATGTAGTGGAGCACAGGTGTTCACGTAATTGTTCTTGCTATTTCGACTATTTCGCCTACTAAGTGTAAATAGATGGTAGGTGGTGTCCTATTTCTGAGCTTCAAAAAACAACTGGTTCCACGTTTCACTTCATATGCGCCAAAGTATCCAAAAGATTGAAATTGAATCTGAAGATGTTTTCATTAAAATTGTAGTTATTATCGATCTGTACCCTGAATGGAACACTATTTTCCATAAAAATCGTATTAGGGTAAATAGATAACAAATCCCGCTTAGGTTTTTAATGCCTACTAGGTCCTCGTGGAGGTCAATGTAGCTACCTGTGAGTTCGAGGGGGTGAAAATAAGTTCATGGATCACCCATGCAAGGGTTATGGTGTTGCAGTTTCCATAGGTGGCCTGATTTGAAAATTTTATACATAAGTAATTGTTACCACGAAAGTTCTGATCGAATTTTCATTCAAATTTCTTTCAACTGAAACACTCAGTTTCTGTCTGAAAATGTTCAATGGGTAAAAATGGTAATTCAACAGCTGTAATAAATTTTGATAATAACTGTACTTTGCTGATTTGGTCGTATGATGTATGTATTGGTCATTGTACCCCCTACCGACCTGTTCCTAATTCCGCCTAGTGAGCTAAGTTGGGAACATGCTGGAAATCGGTTCTTCCTATTTCGTTTCAACTTACGTACGTCTAATCATAAGCGGGATCGTAATGGTGTTTTTTGGAGTGGAAGATTTGAAAGAGGCGTAAGTGAGGGCTAAATGATCTATTTCTTCTTGTATATTAGAAGTTCCTATCGTAAGAAGCTCTCTAGGTATTAACTAGTTTAAATCTTCCGAAGGTATACTAAGTAAAGTAAAGTAAACAAGGAATTTCAGAAGTCCGATAATAACCCGGCAATTCAACAGCTGATTTTTGATGGTCGCAATAACTGATTTGATTTTGTCGTACGATGTAGGTCTCTACCGAGGTAGTGAGCTAAGTTGGGATCAAATCGTTTGTAAACTTAGAAGGTATTGAAAGAGGCGTAAGTGAGGGCTAAATGATCAATTTTTTCTTGTATATGGGATATTAAAGTAGCTCTCGAGGTATTAACTAGTTTAAATCTTCTGAAGGTATAGTAAGTAAAGTAAAGTAAACAAGGAATTTCACCTTGGATTTTCGTCCGACTACCCGGAGGTGTCGCAGACGTCGCCAGCCGTCCTCCAGAGAGGATCGGAACTAGGTCTGACGATTTCGCTCGTGGCTTCCCATTGCCTCACGCCCCTGGGTTGGGAGCGTTTTGGATTCACGTGATATCGAGATCAGAGGTGAACTGTCTAACGACAGGACAGGTATACAACGCTTGATAGGATTTTGGCCCTAATCATTGGTGCCAGCCGGATTCGAACCGGGGCAATCAGTACTCCCACTGAAAGTAAACAGCTAGAGGACTGACGCCAAAACCCGCTCGGACAACCTGTCCCCTTAGGGCTAAATGATCAATTTTGTCTTGTACATTAGAAGTACCTATCGTAAGTAGCTCTCTATGTATTAACTAGTTTAAAACTTCTGAAGGTATATTCACGATTTTTCGGATCAACTTTCCGGCTAGTAGTTCATTGTTTCGGTTGATGAAGTGAAAAAGAAAGCTATTATGATGAAGTACGGATTAGCTGAACGGTTATTGTTCTGATGAAGAGTAGTTCACCTTCGAGAAATTTCAATCGATAAAACCCAGTAAAAGAAATGCCAGAAAAAGATGGAACCAAAACAACTTTGCTTCAATTACAAACCTTGGCTTCAGAACTTCCACTGCTATTCCAAAAGTTATCAACGAAATTGCACTCACTAAACACGAACTAAATAGATTTTGAATCATGATATAACTTTTGCTCCATCGTATATCCGCTCCTCCACAGTGCTTAGACTCAAGAGTTTGAAGAGACACCGACGTATGATATTGTGAAATGGAAAATTATTAGAAACAACTTAAAACTGCGACTCGGTACTATTGGTTTCAAATATCTTGGGAACTTGTAAATCTAGTAAAATAGAGTCAACTTTACACAGCCTTTTTCGAATCAATATATATAACAATGGGGTAGAATCACAGAATAGGTAACGCACCTCTTATCAGACCGTCGCCATACTGAAAAACCAGATGTATCCTATCGATACAGGTCCACGCATTCAATGTGTGTTCGAATGTGTTCTGTCTAGTTTGCTGGTCTGGATGTTAGCTATGCTCGCATCTCAAAAACAAAAAAATATCGTATATCAATCCTTCTAGTAAAGTATAGATCAGTTGGAAAACGCTCAAATTCTTTCACTGGGGTTTATTATTCAATTGGCTTGCGTTCATGATTTGAATTTATACTAAGCTTTGGAGCGTGTGTGTTTCACAGGTGATATAGCGATTATTGCATTTCAGGAGATATGCATAGAGCACGTAAATCTGTTCTCGACCAAAATACCTATTTGGATTGATCAGTTGATCATATTTGTGTGCCTCCTGAAATTCAATAATCGCTCTATCACCTGTGAAACACGCACACACCAAAGCTTAGTAGAAAATATTCAAATCATGAACCCGCACAAGCCTTGAATAATAAACCCCAGTGAAAAGAATTTGCAGTTACTGATAGCGTTTTGTTTTCATTCCTGTTTGTTTTACGGGTGAAATCAGTTTGAAATTTCATCATTGAACGACTCATGTACATCAATAAAAGTTGTGACCATTTGCTCTTGATAGTGTGATTTTCAATCCCAACACGATCCAACCAAGAGAGAACTCCAAGCACTAGTACGTAAGTGGTCCGAGACGGCGAAGTGGGTATACAGTACCCGCACGACCGCTCGGTCTTGAAGGAGGGGTTGGTCTTGCCCCTTGATGTCCCCAAGCGTCAAACCTAGTCCGTGGGTGGTATGAATCTCTCTTTAGGGGAAGTAATGTTTTCAGATTCAGAAGACTACATTTCTTTTACGAAATCAAAATTTCCGCTAGCAATCGGAGATTCAAACCATTCTGAATACCTTTTTTTTTTTTGGTCGACGGGTGAGGAAATCTTTAATCTCAAGTTCATGCCGTAAATTCTACCTAACTTTTATTGAAATGTGCATGCAATCGGTAAAAATACAAAGTTACAATTCCTCGGCACACAAATTTCAACTACATTTTACAGAAATATACTTAGATCATTTTGGAACATTTGCTCATGCGATCATGCTTCATTACTGGGTTTTTTAAAAGTGAAATTCACTGATTTTCAACATTGAACAATGGCTTCTACGAAAGACAACTCGTGCTAGCTTGAGTATTGAAATTACAGATACTAACACATTCGGAAGTGCAAATCCCTCGTTTTTGAAAAACAGAACTTCTGCTTCACAATTATTGGGAATTTCCCAAAATCCTCAAAAGTTAATATACTCGTAATCAAATTGATGTAACGAATCGATTCAGAGTTCATCTGCCCTTCATTACTTGAGTTAACAAACTTATAATGGGTACTCTTTTTTAATACATAAAAATGTATTCATTCCCGAATTGGACATTGTAACTAGGTGAAAAGTATCTGTATGTATGAAAAAAAAACGCTGCAAATTCTTTCACTGGGTTTATCATTCAACTGGCTTGCGTTCATGATTCGAATTTCTACTAAGCTTTGGAGTGTGCGTGTTTCACAGGATAGAGCGATTATTGAATTTCAGAAGATATGCATGGAGCACGTAAATCTGTTCTCAACCAAAATACCTATTTGGATTGATCAGTTGATCATATTTGTGTGCCTCCTGAAATTCAATAATCGCTCTATCCTGTGAAACACGCACACTCCAAAGCTTAGTAGAAATTCAAATCATGAACGCAAGCCAATTGAATAATAAACCCCAGTGAAAGAATACTTATTTACCCCAGTAATAATATTGAATAATAAACCCTAGTAATAATATTGAATAAAATTTACCTATATATTATCAGCGTTTCATGCATATCAGAATGCTTCAACCCGTGTATCGGCTATAAACTACAAGTATCCACATCGGCTATCACTCCAGTATCCACATTCACTACAACTCGACGCTATCGGCCGGACATCACTAGGTTACAAACAAACAATAATAAACCAAAAAACGCAAATGTTGGCACCATAAATCGGGCCATAGATCGGGAATGGTTTGACCTACGAACCTGGGAAGGGGCTCATTCGATTCCTCGTGGAGTGTTCTTCAAAAAGGTTTAGGCCGCTTCGACTTTTTTTTAGGTTTTTAGGGATTTTACAAAACTTTGACAACCCTTAAAGGGCACTTTAAATGAAGTGAGAGTGCTGGCTAAAGAATTGGGGCGTTGTCGGACCAATATTGATTTTTCCTGAAAATTTCAGATATTTTGCTCTAGCCGTTTGGGAGAAATCGTGTGTACGGCGTACGGCGGACGGACGGAAAAATTTTGATTGCAGATTCGGATTCTACACCCTTTGAAACGTAAACCATGAAATTTTCAGGGGGAGTTAGAATTTTTTTAACCCAGAGCGATTACAATGGTTTATTATTGAATAATAAACCAAAAATAGATAGGAATGTATTAACACTGTGCACTACGTCGTGAAAATCATTCCGACATGGCACTGGTATCGATATATTGATATCATATATGTATATCGATGAAAGTACACATCAATACATATTCAAATGATCCTGATGAGAGGTGTACGTTACCTATTCTGTGATTCAGCCAAAAATGGTTATACTGTAATAAGTACTTCCCTACCGAACCAATAATCTTTTTCCTATTATGATTACCTAACATGCGAACTCAAATGAAAAAACTATCTATCGATATCTAAATATGTCTGTCTATTCATCAATCATAATGAATAGGAACAAAATTACAATGCAAAGGCTTATTATTGAAAATAATGAACCAAAATTTTAACTTGATATGTAAAACCTAGGAAAATACATGTAAATTAGATCAATAGTTTAGCTTGATAGGTATGTAGTTATCAGTTAGGTAGTTTTCCTCTAATCGCCCACTGGAAACTACTTTCCACGCAAGAAGGATATCACATAATGGGATATCAACCGCAGCAGTGCTTTGCTGGTTTAATCTTGTCGAAGAACTGCATTTTTATAAGTCCTACACTCTTTATTTTACTTTTTTTCTAGTCGGAGTAAAAAGCTGTGTGGCCTTAGGCACATAATTGATTCTTGATCTGAATAATATAAACGTCTTGAACGTTTTACATTGAAGTATCACAAACCGGTTGTCGGCTCCTAAGGGTACTCCGCAACATGTCACTCTCAGGTGCGTCAAATACGTTAGTAAGTTTTTGTCTAAGAAATACTTTGGGAGAAAGTTATAAACTTTTCAGGAAGGTACATACACAGAAGTTCTCTTAACATATTATGTTGATGTGCTACGCCGAATTCATACATGCAAAGGAAATACGAGAATAGCTTGAAGTAGGTACATCCCATTACTCAAACAGAAGGGTCTAAACGCTCTCCTAATCGTCTTCGTGACACGTGTCCGCCCAACTAATGCAGTAAACTTATTAAAGGAATGGTGCCCTCCATTTACTCTTCTAAACGCTTTGCGGCGGTAATTATGAGCGTAAATAACAATTTGTTGTAGGATATGACATTGCTTGGCAACTTCTCCCACTCTGCTGGTAGTGGAAGAGGAAGGACGGTGGGGTTGCAATCTTAAAAGAAACCGTACATCATACCGCTAACCATCAGCACCCTAACTTATATTTAGGAAACTTCACAGATGGTCAGGGATAGCGATATTTCCGCCACCTATAATGAACTGAACTTGGCGCAAGTTTCCTTTAAATCTTTCTCTCCCTCTCGTATCAAGTTCAAAAGTTGCGATTTATTCCTCCGAAAAGTAACTTTCCATTAGAGTTTTTTCCAGAAGGGGAGACATAATTTTAGTACTGGATACTATTTCCCACTTGGAATACGGATAGAATCCTATTGTCTATTGTCTGACTATAGCTAACACCTTAGAAATTCATAAACTAATAGAAATGTATGATTAGCAAACTTGAAGCTAAGCTTAAGACGTTCAAAAAACGCTGCAAATTCTTTCACTGGGGTTTATTATTGAATTGGCTTGCGTTCATGATTTGAATTTTTACTAAGCTTTGGAGTGTGCGTGTTTCACAGGTGATAGAGCGATTATTGAATTTCAGGAGATATGCATAGAGCACGTAAATCTGTTCTCAACCAAAATACCTATTTGGATTGATCAGTTGATCATATTTGTGTGCCTCCTGAAATTCAATAATCGCTCTATCACTTGTGAAACACGTACACTCCAAAGCTTAGTAGAAATTCAAATCATGAACGCAAGCCCATTGAATAATAAACCCCAGTGAAAGAATTTGCAGCATTTCATGTATATGCCGTGTATCGGCTACAAAGCCTTTCAGGAGTTCACTCCAGTAATCACATTACTACATCACTACATCACTAGGTTACTGATATCAAAACAAAAACAATAATACACCAAAATAACGCAAATGTTGGCACCATAAATCGGGCCATACGTCGGGAATGGTTTGACCTATGGACCTGGGGAGGGGCTCATTCGATTCCTCGTGGAGTGTTCTTCAAAAAGAGTCCAAATTTATGCCGCCTTGACTTTTTTTGAGGTTTTTAGGGATTTTACAAAATTTTGACAACCCTCAAAGGGTACTCTTTTGCTTCAGCCGTTTGGGAGAAATCGTGCGTACGGCGTACGGAAAACTTTTTATTGCAGATTCGGATTCTACCCCCTTTGAAACGTAAACCATGAAATTTTCAGGGGGGGTGAGAATTTTTTTTTCAAGAGCGATTACAATGGTTTATCATTGAATAATAAACCATAGTCATTAAACAATAATGAAGATATAACGATTCAACATTATTGCCACTTTGTTGCCACTCCTTTGTTTTTATATTTGAAAAGCTGAAAAATGTTTCAAAACTATACCTACTATAAGACGTATTGGCTACGGTATGTTATACAGCTATTAAAGGAAACGCTTTACAATCGATCTCTAATTCTATTGAATTCTATTGCTTTTCGTTTTCTTCTTCCCAACGGATATCTGTACCTATTTAACTAATGACTATTTACAGCAGGAGTTGTGGCTAACAAGATGGTTTCCAGTGATCCTTCGGTTGCTAGAAAATCGTTACTATGTTCAAAGGCATTGAAGTTATTTTTTACCCTAAATTTTTTAAGTTCTCGGAGATCAGCTAACCACATTAACGTAGAGCGGTCATAGTGGGCTTATTCGAATCATTGAAGAGATGTCTTTCAACTACAAATTTGCCACCAGCGTTACTTTGAAATTTATCGACATTCGCCGTGGGAGGACAGAGGGAATGTGTCCCTCCTCAGCAACAAGAACCTCCCCGTTCTCCTACCTCCAAAAGCATTTATACAGAATAGGGGTAGTCGACTCGCCAACATGTCCTCTCTGCATCCTGAGGGAAATGGACGCCCGTCATCACACGGAGTGCTCTGCACTGGATGTGATTGGCGGATCAACGCTGGAGGAATCGGCGTGTGAAAGATACTGGGCAGCGAGACGTCAGATGAACGAGACGGGCGTAGGATAAAAAAAACCTTTGAAATTTATCGGTTTTCTGAAGTCTGAATACCTCAGTCAGTTGATTTCACCAATTAGGATTGAAAGAAACTGATTACTAGCCCGAAACTAGAAGAGGAGGTTTCCCGACCACCCTCATTGCGTTCAAACTATGGCATTTGAAAATGCCCGCATCCAAAGTAACACCGACGTTGAATAAATACAAAGACCAAATGCTGTTGGAACCCTTCAACTCCTCGGTTCTTGAAGACGATTTAGCTTTCGTCCTGTCTGTCCGTATACAAACTGGATATCCGATAGCTAGTCACCGGTCCCATACTCCACCCGTGAAACAGATGGTGCAAAAAACAATCGTCTAAGGGTATTACTTGGTCCAAACTAGACTTAATCTGTGATTTCAGATCCAGATTTATTACCTGAATTCCAGTATTTCGGAGAAAATGGGAAAAAATGAAAAATCTAAACAGGGTCAACTTTTTTTTGTAGATTGATCACGGAGGTACGACATTGAAAATGATAAACCAAAAATGGGTGAGTGCTGAAAGGAAATGCCAGTTGGTGGAAGCAGGGGTTGAGTGGGTCAATTATCACGCACTTCATTACCTCTCCTGACGGGGATTTCGAAATGTTGAGATTTAGTGCACAAGAGAGGTTTGTTAGACAAAAATAGTGGTAAAAATATAAAAATGAAAGAAAATGAAAGTACAATTGATATTGTGATTCGTCGCTCGTATCCCCTTTATTCAGCTTCATGATTGAATTACGTAAATGTTCAGAAACAGCACAAAATTCTTAATCGGCAGTATAAGCTTTATTAGGAGATATGAACATATTGCCTATTCTCTTCCTCCCGACAAAAAATTTGAAATTTTTGAGATTTTTTACGAAACTCGACTAAAATTGAAATCGGACAAAATGAGAATCATGAAGTTTGTCAAAAGCACATAACCCCAATAATTCCACTTTTCTCTCGTGAAACTCGAAATTTTTTATTTTAAAGTTTTTTCATGCTTAACTCGAGTGAAATTTTCATTGAACTAAAGAATCACAAAAAATCTGTTAGGAATTTCACTCTCGCCTGCGTCGGCAGACAAACAGGCATACAGGTACTTTTTTTGAGAGATTCGATGGACGGAAACGGCTGTTTGTTCACTTCTTTTCTTCTAAGCTAAGAAAACTGTTCTCATGCTGATAGTTCCATAATGTTCATTGTCGATGATTTATGTGGTTAGTTAATGTGGTTAGCTGATCTCCGAGAACTTGAAAAATTTAGGGTAAAAAATAACGTCAATGCCTTTGAACATAGTAACGATTTTCTAGCAACCGAAGGATCACTGGGAACCATCTTGTAGCCACAACTCCTGCTGTAAATAGTCATTAGTTAAATAGGTACAGATATCCGTTGGGAAGAAGAAAACGAAAAGCAATATAATTCAATAGAAATAGAGATCGATTGTAAAGCGTTTCCATTAATAGCTGTCCCCCAAATCGTAGGTACACTAATGAGTGGTAGAAAGGATGTACGGATAGAAGGGTAACACGGCGCTAGGTTATACAGTACCCTCACGACCTTTCGGTCATGAGGGTAGGGTAGCTCCTACTCCTTCAACTCCATCGAATAACGATGATGTTGGTTTAATACATTCAACATTGAACCTTTGAAATTGATCTATTGATGTGTTCCGAAACGGTTTCCGGGTTATTACAGACCATAACTCTCGAAAGGATTGACTAAAAAAATTTGTAAAATTTCAACCAACGTTTTTTAAAAATCAGTAAAAATATCAAGTTCACTGAAATTACTAATAACCTAACAACTATGAGGAACATAAAATAGTTTTTTCAAAGTGATGATGGAATGGATGAATGGTTTTTTCACGTGATTGAATAACTTGTGAAATGCAAAAAAAAAAAACGCTAACAACCCAGAATCACAGTTTGATGAGCAGAATATTTCTTTGGCCAAGTTTTTGCCAAACAATTTGGTTATACTCGGACATTTATCTCCATGCAAATCTATTTTTTCTAAGTCAGCTCTCACCACGATTGAAGAGAGCTCCTGTTCGTTATCAGGTGTTTTAGTTCAATAAATTCCTCGTTATAGTAGCCTTAGTATGTATAGACCAGCATTTTTAATGTTGTTTCTAAATGTAAATGATATTATGTACCCCTAGTTTGAACTCAGAAACTATTGAGTTTTACTTACCTTTTAATATTATTAAAGTCTTTCCAATTGTTGACTAAATACTGTATCAATTCACTTCAACGATACCATCCAACTCACATTACTGTTTCCACGGTATTAAACCCTCCATTGTTCCTCTCTGAATAGCTTTCGTTTCCACGTTCGAAACTTCATCGCTCTGTTAAAAGCCTGTCGATTGTGTGGGTTGAAAAGAAATTTGCATTAACAACCGGTAAGACGTTTCAGCCATTTACGGGCGAGGGTTTCGAGACTCCGTAGATGCTTGACAGATTGTTAGAAACGTTCCAAGCCCCTGGTCGATTTAAAGTTTCATAAGAGAATTCTATGGAGTTTAGAGGAGAAGGGCGTTAGAACAATCTGAATCGCTCAGTTAATGACATCGATTACATTGTTGTGCGAAGTAGACCATAATGGACCCTATCACTCCAAGGACAATAAGGAAAATGTTTTAGTAGTTAGTGAGTCAAATTCATAATTTTCAAAATTGCATTCCACATGTTCAAGACCGATATCAATTGAAAATTTTCGGAGGAGCTTAAGGAGGAATTCCATTATGGTTAATTTCTTCTTTTTTTTGTTATTGAGGAAATTTTAAATCTTCACTTCCAAAGGTAGCAAACCTGCAAGTACGTCAACAAAATGTTAGTTTCCCAAGACCAAATATTCTACTTCCACAATTCAATTGTTTAAATTTCAATTCCTTATCTGGCATTTGCCTGTCTAATGTGAGTGTGTCGTTGCTGGATCCTTGTCCCTTCCGAGGCTACACTAGACGTTCACTGTAGTTCCAAACGATTTCAATTGCCCATATATGAAAACTAACTACTGAAAGTGAATGAAATCAATATCAGACGATATACGCCGTCCCGATTCTACTAGACCGATTTGGGTAATGTTGCAGACTTTTTCGTTTTGAACCCTTTCACAATCCGTTAACGATGCCATCCATTTACTTTGAATAAACGCGAATTTTTCGAAACACGAAATCTTCGGTCCCATTTTGATCAAATTCGGGTGAAACGTTGGTACGATGCTGGATATGATTGTAGCTGATAGGTAGCATGGAGTAAGTTTAATCATTAAATTAGAGCAAATTACATGACAGTGATACAAAGTGGCGATTTTCCTTAATGTGATAATTTGAAACTTCTTTTTTAAATTTAGGAAAATTCATATTTTACGAATTAATTTTGGTTTATCGTTTTCAATGAGGAACCTTTCAAATTAAAATAGAAAAAAGAAAAATAAACTAGGCCATGACAGAAACAAATGACTTCAATTATATTTCCACTTTCTGCACTCGAGAATTGTCGGTCCCCTATAACCTTATTGATCGCTAAGTTACCTCTATCGTTTAAGGGGACCCAACAAAGCAGTTTCAGAGAAAGCCATAACAGATGTTCGCACGCTTTTGCATGAGAAGAATGTTTGATTAAAACAGACTACAATTTAATACACGAGGAACGCATAACGGAATATGGTGACAATCAAAATAATAACCGTATGCATAACTATTGATTAGTTAGCTAAACGGTCGAAAGAATGGATGTTTTTATCTTAAAAAAGCTACCGGAGCGAAGATGAATTCTCTCAATAAGCTGCCTTTAGGTCTAATGCTGATGGAGCATTATACGTAACAAAAAGGCCGATTAGCCGAAGGTTTAATTAAATTAATAAAGATCGCGGTAAAACGCCTTACTAATTATTCAGATTGCGAAAGGGTAAAGAACGAAAAAAAACGAGCAACGCTTTTCCAACAGATTACGTTTTATGAGGAGAAGATTAAGGTGATCAGGAAAAGAAGATTAGAGTTCGTTAAGAGTAATGCAGAGCGAGAAATCAAGAGGCACCCATGAGGAAATAAACCCTTATTAGAATTCACGCCTCGAGTCTGTACAGGGAAAGTTAGAGAGCTGTTTTCTGATTGTAACGACAATATCTCTGTTTTTGTTTTGTACTCTTCATCCTGTTGTATTGTTGAAATTCTAGAAACCGATCTCTTCATTTATATCAATTTTGTAAACGTTAGACATTACACTCAAGAAATTTTCTAAATATGTATCATTGATGAAAATTAATGTTTTCTCGCTACTTATAAAAATTACTTTGAAATACATTCACGTTGCCCGACACGCAATTTTTTTCTTCATCAATTATCTTCATTAAGGTTTCCTAATTAATTTTTCCTCATTAATGTTTGTGCGGAAAGACAAAATACAGAAATGATAAACCAAGTTTATTTAGCAGTGGGAAAACGACCGGACAGCTTATGGAAGAAATTCAGTTTGCTCGTTTTTGATTCTACCAGTACATTTCATGAAATAATAATTAAACTATTTCTAGAAGAACAAATTATTCAATTCGTGATTTACTTTTATTATTTAGTAGAATAGTTTGGCTTAGGCAAAATAATGTTTAACGACATCTGATGATGAGGAGCAATCAATGAAAAAAACTGATAAAAAAGGAAATAATCAATTAAATTAAGGGTTCAGTCAATTTATTATCAATATTATTTTTCGATTATTTTTCAATTAAATATCATTGAATAATGTTAAATGACAACAAGCAATTTTTCTATTCTCAATTTTTTGAAATTAGCTAAGTATTCATAATTCAATCCATTGCTTCAGCTCTTTCTTTCGTCTGGTGTTTGTGTATTCACATTCAAAAACATAACAAAAAATATTTCAAAAACTACACCGAATAGAACAAGAAAAGGACAACAATTGGCTGAGAGTTCAAGTAAATATAAGCGCCGCTTGAATAGATCGGCCAAGACCCCCACATCACCCTTCTCGACATCGAATTCGAAATTTCTGTAGTTTATTGCACGAGAGAGTTTTGTTACACAAAATTGGGACCGAATCAAAAATTGTACTTACGTAATAATGAAGTGGAAAAAGTGAAAATAGTGAACATACACCGGTATGCCAATGATACCCCCCAACATTCAGCCATTCCATAATTTGATTTGAATGATCTGAAATTTGTTTTTTTTTAAACAAGACTATTCTCATTAATCGAACAAAAAAAGGTCCCATAATCTGTGTAAGCAACGCAGGAATAGAGCGACTACTACCCCATCCATTCGCAGTCCTGAAAGAAAATTGAAAAATTTCCGAAGTTTAAAGCACAACTAGCTTAGAATTGGAGCCGAAAAAAATTGTATTTGGAGTAATAAATAAAATCAGGTAAAAATAGTGGAGAAACAGGGATTTATCACTACTATCTATTCCAAAAACTCCCTTTCATAATGAAAATTCCTTGTGCTGAAAGATGTTTTAATACTAAACGAAAATCTCAACTGAACGAAAATATTGTGACACGAATCGGCGAAGAATTCTCGTTCAGGAAGTGACTGAAATGATTGGTAAGATGCTTCTTAATCGCTAATGAATTATTGATATCATAGAATCGAAAGCTTCTCAGGACCACAACCAAAGAACCGGGGAGTACCGCAGCCAATAATGTCATGGTAAGCGTAAAAGTTATCCAACGAAGAGGGATCAAATTTTCTGCTATTTTCTTTATCAAACGATTGAAATCCATATCAGGTTGATGCTTTAACTCCTCCTCTCAAAAGACGTGCTACACAAACAACAGCTCATTCTACCTAAATCGTGAAACATTTATTGATAAGTCGTGTCCAGATCGAGGTTGACCATTTAGGGGAAAATGACTCGGACCTCTAGCTTTTGATGAATTAAATTATTCAATAGATGAATTGGAATTGAAAAGGAAGTATTTCATCAACTGTCACTTCATTGTTCCGAACTCCCTTGATTTTACGAGCAATATCCTCAGGTGTCATTCAGCCGATGGGGAACTTATTTAAAGCGACAAAAAAGCAGAACCGTTTCTTTTTAGCATAATTAGTGTCAGCTAAATTAAAATTCTTTCTCCAAAACATGGCTCGATAGAAGGGTTAGCAGGCAGGTTTCAACAGAGCTGTGTCTGAAAGAGGTGGAAATCGATTGAGGTGCCTACAAAAATTACTGGAACCCCTCCGATGATTCATTCCTTCCCATGATCTGCCCTAGCCTTATATTAAGAAGACCTACATCTGAGACTTTGGCAATATGGAGTCAAAGTAATTCAGTTAACCCTAATCGTAATACAAATATATTTTGACAATTTAGGCATCTGGCTGCCGTGCAGGGTTACATTAAGGCAGGAAACGGTTATTCTTCTGAATAGTTCATGTTTGTTACTGATGATGACCTTACCGTCGAAATCTATTTAACTGTGTACTCATTATTTTCGTGGAAGTATAGAAAACGTTCTATTTTATTCCGTTTTTATCGAAATGGTGTTCCATAACTCCGTCGCGAGTGACTTAGTCCGTATTCCTCTGATATCGAAAACGGCCTTGATGCTCAGACTAGCGAGCAGAATGTTGATGTCTTCCATTTTTGGGCCGAATCTTTCATCAAATTGAAAATGTTATGTGTGTGCGTTCAGGCAACGCCAGAAATATGCACCTCAAAGGAATAAAACGCTGCAAATTCTTTCACTGGGGTTTATTATTCATTTGGATTGCATTCATGATTTGAATTCCTACTAAGCTTTGGAGTGTGCGTGTTTCTCAGGTGATAGAGCGATTATTGAATTTCAGGAGATATGCATAGAGCACGTAAATCTGTTTTCAACCAAAATACCTATTTGGATTGTTCAGTTGATCATATTTGTGTGCCTCCTGAAATTCAATAATCCCTCTATCATTTATGAAACACGCAAACTCTGAAGCTTAGTAGAAATTCAAATCATGAACGCAAGCCAATTGAATAATAAACCCCATTGAAAGAATTTGCAGCGTTTCATGCATATCAGAATGCTTCAACCTTTGTATCGGCCACAAAGCCTTTTAGGAGTTCACTCCAGAATCCACATTACTACATCACTACATCACTAGGTTACTGCAATCAAAACAAAAACAATGATGAACCAAAAAACGCAAATGTTGGCACCAGAAATCGGGCCATACATCGGGAATGGTTTGAGCTACGGATCTGGGGAGGGGCTCATTCGATTCCTCATGGAAAGTTCTTTAAAAAAGTCCAAATTTATCGAATAATAAACCAAAAGATGGATGCATACAAAGTATTTGTCGAAATGATGTGGATTATCGAAATGATGTCGATCTGTTAATGTAATTTTTTTTAAAGGGCTTATTGTCCCCTACTTAGTTTAGCTGCCGACTTATATTCTATAAAACAGATATCATATTTCTTACAACATCACCGACTTCTTCATTTTCAAGGTCTTGTAAGTTCGTATGCCCTATAATAACATGTCTTTTCTCATTTAATGCTCATCGTTGTCAAAATATTTGTTGCCTTATGCCGTCTTACTTTTCAACTATTATTCAATCTCCATGTTCTTAGCTTCTTTGTATTCTAAACACAGTGGCCTGGTGAAAAAATAGCAACATAAAAAAAATCATGATACTCTTTTTATCTCCATTGTTTATTATAGGTTTGGATTCCACACAAAAGTTCATGATCATTGTCCCCTTAATTAATTTGTTTGAGAGGCTCATTAGCCAATTTAAAGCCAACCAGAGATAGTACATAAAATAATATGGACGCAAACCTCACTATTTTTCAAGAGTATCCAATCGATTCAATATCCTTCTTCTTTGGCTTCGTAGCTGATTTGTCACATTCTATTTAAATTCATCTCAATTTAGCGTCGTATCAACGTCATTTCATAACTGTTTCATCTAGTTCCTTTTCGATTTCCCTGAATTCTCTCTTTCCTCTCACACTCCTGTTCTGCTGTTCTACCTTGTCCTTGTTTTATTTCTCTAATTTTTTTATCTTCCTTCCGAGTCTTCACTGGTTTTCTTTATTGTGTTTTCGTTCAATTTGTCTCGAATCTTCATCGACCCTCCAAGTCTTGGAGTCCAAGACCTTATAGATGCTTTATTATATCCTTGTGAAATTTATCATGACTCTTCATGTTCTCTCCAAGACTTCCATTAGTCTTATCTCATTCAATCTCTCTAATTGTATTCTCCCATCCATTATTTCATTGAAAATTAATCTCTTTCTTTAACTGCTTTCCTTTTCTGAGGTTGTGACATGTACACAACTCAATTCATGTCTGGTTAATTTAACATCTTAGATAATTCGATTATTATGATAGCAGTTTTCTACAAATGTTTGACATAAGGCTTGAAAAACTTGATTTTGGAAATACTTTTGACAACAAACTTCCATGGCAATTATATCAGTTGATTCGATCGTAGGCGAGTTTTGCTGCGACCAAGCAAGTTCACATTCCCATTGGTGTAGTTATTTTTAACATTTCATGTATTTACTTTTCACCTACATAAACTCGAAAATGTAACGCGGACAGCTTCACGAAAAAATCGTCACGAAAATATTTTTGATGGTTTTCGCTTACAACCGATTCGTTGCTACGGATCATTATCTTCGACATTTGTGATCGTACAAAACTCGTTCACCACTCATTTGAAAGCTGTTGATTTACTTAATCTTGTTACGTTAACCCCTGGACATTCGGAACCTCAGTGACCACCCGATGGAACCATATTGTTTACTAACTGTGACAGCCCTGTGAGTGGTGATGATTGTGTCTTTACAGTTTACCATTCGTCGCTTCGGAACCTCAGTGACCAAACGATGGAACCATTACAACTTTCGATGTCTTAATTTACTATTATCCAGGCAACACAAGTGTAACAACAATGCTACTGGGGTAGGTGATGTAGCCTGGCTCGAATTTCAAGGTGTGCAGAATCCAAAAACAGAATTAAATCTTTTCAGTATAATTCAGGAACTGATGAATACAAGGACAGTGGAAAGAAGGAGAAGATATGGGAAGCAATTGGTGATCTGAATAAGAAAAACAGTACCTATGCGTCCGAAATTCTATACTTTTAGTACAACTACCAGAAATGGGAAATTCGAATACCATTCAAATAAACAAAGTAGAATAATAAAAAAGTAATATCATTATTTTAAACTAATAAAACATGATCGAAACTGAAGCTGGAACCGAGGTACGCGGCCGCTGGCAGCCAGCCGCGCCACGCCTCTTGAGAGACAACACTTCCACAGCCGGCGCGGCTGCCGGCCGCAGATTCGTCAGGGAAACCACACACGCCATGTTCTGCTACACAAAAACACACGCGACATGTTCTGTTAGCGCGACAATGCAATTCTTAGGGGTGTCTACAAAAGAACCTCACGGGTTACGTCCAGGAAGAACCTCAAATTTGTGTGAATCATATAGTAATTTGGTAATCATTTGGTAATCTTGGTAATCATATAGGTAATGAATCAAAAGTTGTTTTTCAATTTCAACCAAAACCCTACTATTTTCCCAAAACTAACTCGAACAATGTTTTTACAATAGGTATGACAGGACTGAGGCTAAGCCGAGATACGAGTGTTATCATCTGATTGATTTGTTCAGCCGACAGGTAAAAGAAAGGTTAGGAGATTTATTAGTAGGACTTATCATACCGATAGGAGACTGATGAGAGCTGCAGATGTGAGAACTTTAAATTTAGGAGGGAGGGCAATGTTTTTTCTTCTATCCGTTGAACTCCGTGAACAGCCGTTTTGTCACGTTACCCAGACCCGTACCATTGGAACCTAACAAGAGTGAAGAGAGGGTTTCCCTCTAGCTTTAATTTGAAGTTTGAACGATTAATCAGGACCATTGAATGCGGAATGTTTATTCAAGGAAAGAGGGTTTAGCGAAAAAAAAGGAACGCTGTACAAATTACGGAAACAGGAACGGACTGAACGTCTAGACATAGTAGTAGCTACTTCCAGGAAATGAATTGCTAACGGAAAGGTAATTTATATTCTGTTGAAGTTTTGTAAGAGCCGAACGAATTAAGGACTAATTTGAACACCCTGTGAAAAGCGCAAGAATAAATGAAATATAATCACTTGTCAATTTCAAATCTTCAAATATTAAAAACGTCTACCAAGGGGAATCGTAATATAGTTTTGTAGTGCGATCGAATAGAACTAAACAAAGAATGAATTAAAATGAGTGGAAGTAAAATCCAGCAGTAATTAATGCTGAGAGATGTAGGAGACCGACTGACACTTATCGATAAATCGTATATTACTCTAATATTTGTATTTGTACACCCATTTTTAGTTTTACCCACCACAGTATATAATATTATTTCACCATCCGCAACAAAATTCATGAGACAGCATGCTGAAACTAAGACCAGGCTTATTCATAATCATAACACAAAAGGTTTATTATTCCTGTATCAAAATTTAATACAGAACTATTTATTAATTCTTTTCTGCAGATCACTAGCCTGGTGTTTCATGATACATTATCTACTCTCCTCCATCACCTGGTAATGTATCTTTCTCTATCTATGTAATAGATGTTCTTATTGTACTATTACTTTATCGTCAAGATTTTACATCACTGACACCATTATCACAACCCCATTTTGTTAATTAATTTTCGAGGTTTTCGAAGATATGCGGATGGATACAATTTGTTTGGTACAGGTTGAATTTTGGACTACAAATTTGGACTAAAAGAAAGATCTCCCCTCACCAAACTGTGAGGTCGATCCATTCAAACACTAATAAAGTAGGAGGTGCAGTTATTTGTAATATTGATTTAGTATTAATAAATGTACTTTTTGATAAATGAGGGCTCTATTTCACGATAGGGCACAGAATAGTTCTGTTCTGCTCAGCACTCTCTTAGTTGAGATGGAAACCGTCACAAGTTATAATTATCATCGAGCGGAACCGCCCAGATCAGCTAAGAGAGCTGTCTATCTCATTTTAACAATGATGGAGGGGCTTACTCTTGACATGTCCCTAGTTAATAAAACATCATCTGAACAACTAATTTTACGGAAGTCGGTTTATAGACTTGGATGTTCTCAAAACCCTTTGAAGGCATTTCTTTAAGAGGGGAAAATAACATGATTCAACAGGCCGCAGCATGGGTCCAATTCTATATATATATACAAGTTATTTATAAGTTATATCCTTATATATAAGTTATTTGGTCCTTGAAGGAAGGAATTAAAATAATAAAACATTGCCGTCAGCAGTCCACCCTTCTCTTGCAACGCTCCTCACCACGAATTCCCCAAGGCTCGTGGTAGTCGTTGCTCTCCCGTCTTACTGTCATGTGTTGCTTCTTTTATGCATCCCCTTTTATTTCCGTTTTGTATTTAATACCTAATTTTCATGTGGTTTGTCACGTAGCAAACCGATGAAAATAAAAAAATCGTTGAGAAGGGAGAAAACTAATTTAAATTATGGTTAGCGGCGACGTCGCGAACTAGGACCAGGAGGTACCTAGGAATACCGCTAGATACCGTAAGCTTGTTCAAATGATCAGTTGTAATAACCTGGAAAAGAGGTACTTCCTGAAAGGTAGTAAATGACTACGTTCTCTACGATTGCGGCAATAGCACAGTTTTATTTCTTTTAAATAATTTGTGATTCATTTATTCAGTTAAAAACCTAGTCAGTTGGGCTTCACGTGACTCGTAGTTGACAAACGAAACGGTTAGTCTCCGTTAATACGTGATTTTAACGAGTGATGCGATTTTCGACCCACCTTAACTACTTACGCTTCACTTGTACGTCTATACTTGGCAAAATTCTTTAAAAAACGTACAGTAATAATCTTTGAACTGCCTGAAAATTCCATTATTTTAATAGTATTAACTAATGATAAGATCATTTTTTCCAGGTGAGTTTCCGGACCGTTCTTCAGAACGTAGAGGTAAAGTCTTAATATCAATATTTGTGACAAAATAGGTAGTAAGCATGCTATTTACCTCTGGTACCGAGTAACATTATAGCTATGAAGAGCAATAATAGAAAATTAGGCACAACTGACAGGCACGCAATATTTTTCCTGAATTTTACGGAAAAAGGCAGTGCAAAATAAGAGGGACGCAACCTCACGCTGGGACACGTTACATCAACCCACCCAACAGTTTCTAAAATTTAGGAATTGATGGGGATCTAAAATTCAAAATTCAATTTTCCACAACCTACATTGAACGTCATTATACGAAAATCCCCTTGAAATCTTCCCTGAAATTTTAAAACTCTCTTGTTCTGTTATTCATCAATATGACAGATCGTGCATTCCATTTGACCAACTCCATTATAATGTTACCAGGTTTTCTTATGAACTGGTTTAACATGGATATACTGATTACCAAAAACACAATGAAAAACTGAGAATAAACCAAAAAAATCATTATAAACGCTTGCATACGAGTCTGCAACACATTGGGACATTTTATGTCTTTAGTCCCCACCACCATCACCCCCCCATTTCCTATTTTCCTATTTTAGTTAGCAATTGTGACGCAATCGCGTTTATCTACGAAAGACATGAAAATGTCAGGTGACAACGTCATTTCTGATGGTCATAATCATCGTTGTGGCCACTTGGGACAATTTTCGTGAGCAATTTTCGTGACGATTTTTTTGTTTATGTGCCAAAGCAAAGACATAAAATGTCAAAAGTGCTGTAATTCAAGTGATAAGTGCTTTCTTCTCTTGGAAACGTGAGTAAATCACAGACACTTAATTTAGTTTTCCCTCTGGAATATTTTATTGTTTTTCCCGTGAGCCGCATGGCACCGTAATACGGCTGGTGATCTCTTTGTATTATTTTCAATTTCTAAATTCAAATCCTGGAATCAGAGGAAATATATCTTCATTCATATTTTCCGATACTTCGTTCCCTTTTTCCAACAATAATAAAAAGGAAGAGTTATCAGGTTCAAATAGATCAATTCTTTTAAATTCGGATTTATTATTCGGAGATCATTTTTGGCGTAACCTCGTTGAACCCACATATCGGGAAATCCTAGAAAAACGAAAAAACGAAAATATATCCAGTTTTTCCTGGAAGGGACTCCCTCCACTTATCCTCTATTCGAAGGAAGATCCCTGAACCATCAAGATTTCCGCCGTCAAGGTTTTACGGAATAATCTCCGTAATTATTTAGGAAGAATCAAGAGACAACTGTCTAAGACAAGACCCCAGGACCATATTCACCTAGTTAAATACAGAAATATAGAAGACGCCCTCGCAAGACCCCTCCGCTACCATCTCGAGTTCCGAGAACCTTATCTCCACGCGAATGAAGGACCAGGCCCGGACTTTTAAACTCGTTATCTTAGTACGAGGTAACCCGATGAAGCACCTCTCCGTTGCCGTACTGCCATTTTAATCTTTCCGTAATTATCATTGGTTAAAACAAATCTATTTTGGTTTATTATTCAATAATAAACCATTGTAATCGCTCTGGAAAAAAAATTCTAACCCCCCTGAAAATTTCATGGTTTACGTTTCAAAGGGTGTAGAATCCGAATCTGCAATAAAAAATTTTCCGTCCGTACGCCGTACGCACGATTTCTCCCAAACGGCTGGAGCAAAAGATCTGAAATTTTCAGAAAAAATCCATCTTGGTCCGACGACGCCCGAATTCTTGAGCCAGCTCCCTCAATCAATTTAAAGTGCCCTTTAAGGGCTGTCAAAGTTTTGTAAAATCCCTAAAAACCTCAAAACAAGTCGAAGCGGTCTAAATTTATACCTATTTGAAGAACATACCATGAGGAATCGAATGAGCCCTTCCCCACGTCCGTAGGTCAAACGATTCCCGGTGTATGGCTCGATTTATGGTGCCAACATTTGCGTTTTTTAGTTTATTATTGTTAGTTTGTAACCTAGTGATGCCGATAGCGTCGAGTTGTAGTGAATGTGGATACTGGAGTGATAGCCGATGTGGATACTTGTAGTTTATAGCCGATACACGGGTTGAAGCATTCTGATATGCATGAAACGCTGATAATATATAGGTAAATATTATTCAATATTATTACTGGGGTAAATAAGTATTCTTTCACTGGGGTTTATTATGCAATTGGCTTGCGTTCATGATTTGAATCTGTACTAAGCTTCGGAGTTTACGTGTTTCACAGGTGATAGAGCGATTATTGAATTTCAGGAGATATGCATAGAGCTCGTAAATCTGGTCTCAACCAGAATACCTATTTGGATTGATCAGTTGATCATATTTGTGTGCCTCCTGAAATTCAATAATCGTTCTATCACCTGTGAAACCCGCACACTGCAAACTCTTTCAGTGGGGTTTATTATTCAATTTTATTCATTTGAGTTGCATTCATGATTTGAATTTCTACTAAGCTTTGGAGTGTGCGTGTTTTACAGGTATTAGAGCGATTATTGAATTTCAGGAGATATGCATAGAGCACGTAAATCTGTTCTCAACCAAAACACCTATTTGGATTGATCAGTTGATCATATTTGTGTGCGTCCTCTACATCAGTCTACCTTTGGCTACATCGTTCAAATTTGAATTTGGGGAAGTTTTAACGCAATACGAGTGCTAAAGGACTTGATACATTATAGATGTTTTGATTGTTGGGGGTCGGGGGTCGGATTTCAGGAGATATGCACGGAGCACGTAGATCTGTTCTCAACCGAAATACCTATTTGGATTGATCAGTTGATCATATTTGTGTGCCTCCTGAAATTCAATAATCTCTCTATCCTGTGAAACACGCACACTCCAAAGCTTAGTAGAAATTCAAATCATGAACGCAAGCCAATTGAATAATAAACCCCAGTGAAATAATTTGCAGCGTTTTTAAAGCCGGATTTATTATTTACAGAAAATTTCTTATGTATGGTTTAAAAATCGAGCGTCATCATAGTATTTTGAATTGGAAACTCTTTCTTTTAGTTCAGTCATCTTATAGGTCTGCCTGATTCTCTAACTAGTCATTTGTGTCCACAAAATCAGCAGGGCTGATGAGACACTACCGTTGCTTCAAGGTAGGAAAACCTACTATTCTGGTATGGGGTTAATAATTTTAATCTGACCCAGTAAGACAATCCACAAAGGAAATGGATGAGATGAAATTCAACGTGTCAAGACATTTTCCGAGGTATTTCCGTCTCGTGAATAGTTTTATTAGGCTTATATTCTACAAACTCATGAAATAGTAGATTCAATAGATTTTATTTGATGGATTATTCGTCTTGTTACCTGTACGATAAAGCTATGAGTCCGATCTTGAAAGACTTTTTCTTTCTTGTTATTTAATCCTTCCACGAAATGTCATCCATGGGATGTAATCCATGTAGGAATAATGCCACAATTATGAGAAGTCTTCTAGCTAAGTAGGATTTTGAAGTCAGTTGTTCAGTAGTTTCTGAGATAAGATTTGTACGGGTTATGACTTCCGCCGTACAGAGCACAAGACGGCGTGGTACTTTTGGCAAACATAGAAAAACGTGGCCAACACAAGATAAACCTAAATCGGATTTTAGGTCCTAGATTTTACGATCATTGAGATATATCTATTGGGTATTGTGTGAAAGAAGTTTTTCACTGTTGTGAAAGTTTCTACTTCATCATCAATAGACTGGGAGTACATTCTCTGAGGACTCGTTAATAATTAACTCTCAGGACAATTTCAGTTTCAGAGGCTTGGATCAAATGGACAAGGGTTAAGGTCTTTGTTCCATTCTAACAATAAAACTTGGAAACCTCAATCAGGCGACTGAGGTTCTTATGAAATAGGTCTCCTGCGGCCCAACTCGGCTGTGAGGATGATAATGACATGTCGAATTCGGAACGGAAACCTACTAAAACCTTCCATTCACCTCGCATTGCCTGAGTTGAGGGGCAAAACCTCTAAAACTTGGACTTGAAACAAAGTTGCAGCTCGCAGAGACTTAATTACTTTCACTCTTTGCTTTTGCGGCAATGGGGACGATGAGTGGAAGTGGGTCACATATTAAACAACAGTGTCACCAACACAATAGGTACTGCCTGAAAGAATTTTCTATACAACACTTGAGTTTCAAATTAAAAAGAACGTTCATCAAATAGTGTAATGTATTGAAATTGAGGTTATTACAGTATGTATGTGTGTATTTTGGAATACAGCAAATAAGTACACAACGATTTGGAGGATACAAATACCAAAACAGATAGTGTAGAAAACATCAGTGTTAGCAAAGAAATAATAAAGACAATAGCTTTTGTGAAAACCCAAAACTTGTCAAACAAGTTAACAACAAAACGTTAGACTCATTCCAAAAATTAATGATAAACACAATTTCTTAATGAGAGAACTGATTCATCAGTGTATATTAAGTTTATTGGCCTTCTAGGTTAAAGTGGTAGACGTGGAGTGAGGGTGTTCCCCGACAAAATTCAAAATAATAATTTCAACCTAAAAATGGCACAAAATAAATCCCTCTCGATTACAGGCCCAGCCACTAGGTCATTATATGTGAAATACTTTACACATAATGGTCCACTCATTCGTTCACTCCAACAATAAACAATGAACTTGAATTGTTACGTTCCGGGATCCAAAGTTACATCTAGTCATATAAAATCTAGTTTTGAATATTATCGAAATGAACATCTTGAAATGTATAGAACATTGTCTACTTTGTAGTCAACAAAGTCAACTAAACTGGGACCCGGATACCACGGAGTGTTCCTGCCGAGATGCACAACTCAAGACACCCGCGTGCGTTTTTCTAAACTACTACCACAATGGGACCACTTAGCACGAGCTAATGCTACACGATCGTCCACAAGATTTCGGCAATGGTGATAACAGAACAATGGGGATCTACAAAATAAGGGAGAAACAAACATCTTAGTTCTTTTCATTGAGTCAGTTCTTTCTCCTGTTCCTTTGAGTGACGGTCTCCTTCAGGTTCTCGTCTCGGCTCGACAGACTTACATGAAACCTCCGATCTTACATGAAACGATCAGTCAAGAGAAACAAGACCCATGTAAATATGGAAGCTCCGAAGTGAAACGCCCCCTGGCGTTTCCCATTTATGCCCAGTGGTTCGTTCTCGCACCACTTGGAATGTGAGCGATTTCTGAATACTGACGGATTCGTGGAATCCGATTTGGACTCCGAACTCCTCTTGATCGTTTCTTGGAGGATGTACTCAGGTATTGTCGTCCAACATTCAGTCTTTCCATCTGTCTGTATGCTGACAGACGCAGTTCCGAATACACCCTTCCTGTTGTGGCTCTCATATTAGGAACCATGTCATCAAAAAAGTAAGTATTGGACTTGGATCATAATTATATTTTTTCTTTCAGCATAATTCATTACTTGCAATAGTAATAGTTGAATCTATGCACTTTGTGGCTGGCTGAAATATTATTGAAGCAACTGTTACAGTAGTTTTTTAGGTATGGTGCGAAATCGCACCACCGGGCATATGTAATATCACTGTTTTCGATTTTTCCGAATACATCGATCAGTTCACAAAATGATTACTGTGCCTCAAAAAATGGACGAAGAGGATGATTCAGCCCTTGTATCAGCTCAGATTTGAACATTTACACAACCCCCCCCCCCCCGATGTGAGGTATGAGGCAGATGACGGGGGGAACGTGAACAACCTAAATGGTCATCAGCTATCAGCAGAAGGTGAGTTGGTTCTTTCAACTAACAATGGTGAGGATTTACGCATTTCAAACGAGAACTACAGCGAAAATGCTGATGGCGAACGTTCAAGTTCATTTGGCGTGATCCAGCAACTATGAATCTGGATGAAACATCAACTAACGTACTATCGCAGGCGTCTGATCATCTCTCATCCACTTCGCTCAGAAAAAATCGAGGAAAATCAACTTAGAGTTCCAATCCACAACCACCACAAAGTGGGAATTCAGAATTTAGAATCCATGGTTCAGAATTTTTTGACGAACAATGCGACAAAACGAAAAAGGAGTGGTCCATGCTCATCACAAGTGGCTTCGTGCGTGACTTCCTCCACGAGATGTGAAGACGGAGGACATTACCTGGTTCATCAGCCAACGCGTACGGGACGTGCCTTTTGCCATTCCCACACCCTAATGAAATGCTCCAAGAGCGAAATCCCCTCCACCAAAAGTGTTTCATTGACTTTCACGCTACGCCATGACTTTTTTTCTCTCGTTTTCGGTGGCTTTTTATAATGAAAATTAATTACTAATTGCTTTTTTCCGCGAAATTGAACAGCTTCATTGTTCAATACAGAATTTCATGTTTCATTCACCTTTTCTTTTTTTCCTTTTCCTTACTATTAAACTCGTCAGTCCATCGTGTGCCCAGCGGTGCGTTTTTGCACCATGCTATATCTATAAAATTAAACAACTATACTCAGTTTCACCATGTTAATTGTAGTAAGAGAGGTTGTCATAGGCTAAAAATGAGAACATTTTCGAAAAATTCGCCAAAAAATTAGTGGGCATATATGGGTTAATAGTCATATTTCTATGTTTTCACTCAACTCCTATGCTTTTCGTTCCCATCTTCTACTGATAAAAAAAGAAAATTTATAAAAAAGAAAAAAATTGAAAGGTTGTTCGAAGCCCGAACACAGTCTTTGTTCATGTCACAGATCCTTGTGATTTGTGGCCACCATTTCTCTTCCAGAGATTTACTGCCTCTGGGTGGTTTTGAGGCGTTTGCCGCACTCTCAGCTTGCGGCCGACTTGGTTTATTTTGTAACGCGATTTTCGTTTTGTTTTTAACGTCAAGTATCAAGGTACGAGATTTCAACGTAACATTCTAGTGAGATTAGCTTAATACGAGGGTATTCCAGTATGAGATGAATGAAGAAGGTAAAGGTGAATGGTTGCGTTTGAAAGCTTATTCGAACTGAATCGATTCTCCATTCGACTTTCATAACTATTTCGTTATCAGTAATATGGGCGATTGTCAAGTCTATCAAGTTTTTTGTGAAAACTCCTAATCAACCAATAAATAATTGAGAATTTTGAGTTTCTCGAGCTTTTTTTTTTTCAACGTGACTTCTCCTGTTTAGTTTGTTATCAAGGGACGTACCCAAGTATGTAACTACGAGTAATTAGACATGAACGATTCTATCTGAATTTATCACTTCATCTTACATTATCATTATTCGATTGAAAATGGACTTTGATAAAAGTAATTTGAATGTTTCAGCCTTATCAAAATTGGGTTGTAAAACACATGTGGGTCGAGGATGGTCTCGGTTCGACTTCGGCCTTACTAAGATCAACCTAAACTACTCAAATCAAAAGGCTGAAAACTGGAAAACATTCGATACGCATTTTTATTATTTTGATTCATCGTACTTAGTCACAAGGTACGGGGAAACTAATTAGCTGGAAAAGAATTGTGGGTAATATCTTCTCCAACTGATCTACCGGGCTGACAAGTAAATGAGGTCTTTTTAATGAAATCTAGAATACATTCACAATGTATGAAGGAACTAGGCGCCGAGTTGATATAATATACCATAGACTGGGTCTAGTGTACATTGATGTGTAATTTATGTACAAATACTTTTTGATCCAGAAAATGATCGTTGGCGAATTTCTATTGTTCGGTTATATTTTTCTAATAGTTTTTTCTCCTCCAGAATTGAATACAACTCGCATCGATTTTTGTTTTATTATTTTCAATGCAATGAACATTGTAATCGACCAAGAAAAACGCTGCAAATTCTTTCACTGGGGTTTATTATTCAATTGGCTTGCGTTCATGATTTGAATTTCTGCTAAAGCATTGGAGTGTGCGTGTTTCACAGGTGATAGAGCGGTTATCGAATTTCAGGAGATATGCATAGAGCACGTAAATCTGTTCTCAACCAAAATACCTATTTGGATTGATCAGTTGATCATATTTGTGTGCCTCTCTGAAATTCAATAATCGCTCTATCACTTGTGAAACACGGACACTCCAAAGCTTAGTGGACATTCAAATCATGAACGCAAGCCAATTGAATAATAAACCCCAGTGAAAGAATTTGCAGCGTTTTGTATGGTTATCAGAATGCTTCAACTCGTGTATCGGCTACAAAGCCTTTTAGGAGTTCACTCCAGTATCCACATTACTACATCACTACATCACTACGTCACTAGGTTACTGATATCAACACAAAAACAATAATAAACCAAAATAATGCAAATGTTGGCACCATAAATCGGGCCTTACATCGAGGAATGGTTTCACCTACGGGCCTGGGGAGGGGCTCATTTACATGGAAAGTTCTTCAAAAAGAGTATAAATTTATGCCGCCTTGACTTTTTTTGAGGTTTTTAGGGATTTTAAAAAACTTCGACAACCCTTAAAGGGCACTTTAAATTAAGTGAGAAAGCTGGCTCAAGAATTGGGGCGTTGCCGGACCAAGATGGATTTTTCCTGAAAATTTTACCTTTTTTGCTCCAGCCGTTTGGTAGAAATCGTGCGTACGGCGTGCGGCGTACTACGTACGGCGGACGGATGGAAAAATTGTAATTGCAGATTCGGATTCTACACCTTTGAAACGTAAATCATGAAATTTTCGGGGGGGGGGGGGGGGTAGAATTTTTTTTCCAAGAGCGATTACATTGGTTTATTAATTAATAATAAACCAAAAACGTTTAACTTTAATGTGTTTTCAAGATATGTAGAATTCAAAAATCGTATAATAATTTAACCTTTCCGGCGGGTGCGCTCCGAAATTTTGGTTCAAGTTGCAGATGTTTTGAAATTGCTCGGCACATACGCCAAATTTAGATTTTGAAATCCATGTGATCATCGGTCAATGACGCCTCTCCCCACCTCCAAAGTGGCGGTCTGCCTTCGAGTCATCATTCAATCTTAATCATGTCGTCGAGCTGTAAAAACGTCGTCTTGAAACATCATTTCAAGCGCGCCTGGTCATGTAAGCCATGATTTGAATTTATACTAAGCTTTGGGGTGTGCATGTTTCACAGGTGATACAGCGATTATTGAATTTCAGGAGGCACACAAATAATATTTGATCAACTGATCAATGATCAATCCAAATAGGTAGGTATTTTGGTTGAGAACAGATTTACGTGCTCTGTGCATATCTCCTGAAATTCAAAAATCGCCCTATCACCTGTGAAACTCGCACACTCCTAAGCTTAGTAGAAATTCAAATTATGAACGCAAGCCAATTGAATAATAAACCCCTGTGAAAGAATTTGCAGCGTTTTTAATGAATTGTCTTTCTATAAAAAAAAAAAAAAAAGCAAGTATGTGAAGCTGATGCAAATGGTTGTTATATATGCACCTGTATATATACATATGTAAATAAAAAGTACACACTTTTTCCATTAAATCATGTAAAAGAAGTGTTCAACAGTTAGATCCTTACTCCTGTTGGTTCAATCATTACTTTTCAAATAAATACATAAAAACGTGGTCGAAACAAAAGTTCAGCGCGCGCCCACTCGTGTACCTCAAAATGGCCTGCCGGAAGGTAAAAAAAAAAAAACGGGAAAAAAAAATTTGCCCTTTCGCCGTAAGCAATTTGAAGTTTTTCTCCGAATTCTACTTGTTTGCTCTTTTGTGTAATAAAAATATTATATAAATTCTTTTGTGTAATGAATCTCAACGGTTCTTCTTTTCTCTTCTTTCCTTCTCCGGAATTGAATAACTCTTGGATCAATGTTTCCCACTCGTTTGCTCTCCACTTGGCAGAATACACCTTTTGTTTGATAAAAGAACATCAACATGACTGGATTTAAGAACTGGGTTATCAAACAAGATTAAAGTAAGGACGTATTAATGTGATAAAGAACGGTTTATTCTGTATTAGATACCCAAACTACGAAGAACTTCGGCCTATAATTGTAATTATTAATCATAATTAAAATGAATATATTATTTATAATTATCATAAAACATAGTGCGTAAGCGCACTCCGAGATAAATTAAATAAATGCCTACAATTTAGATTTAGTGTATGTATAACTTGCAATGGCTGATACTCCAAGTCTTGAGTTTGCTGGCAAATCGAAGGTGGGGATTTAACCACTGAAAAACGTGCGCCACTCTGGGCGGAGAACAGCATACTGGTTTGGTATTCTCCAATAGGAGGTTATTTTAAATGTTAACTATACAGGTACTACAGCAATATTAAGATTTATAACTAAGTATAATCCAATTTGATGGAATTCTGAAGAAAACGTTTGAGAAAGGGAAGCTTGATGGCTAGCTAATAAATTACCAACGGCTTGGATCGGAGTTCATTGAAGACCACACAAAGTGAAAAACATAAAATCCTTGTTGATTCAATCAAAATCAAATGAAAAAAGAAGAATTATGCTTGAGCAATTTGTGGTTAGTTCGTTTGCAATACATTTTACGGTACTTGATACGTTGGTGGTGAAATTCATTTGGTGTAATTGAACTACCCTCCAAATAAGAGCATGAAATAAGCACAATTGGACGAATAAGCAGTGAGAAAATTATGTTTGATGGACTTCATATAAAGGCTATCGGAAAGAGATGTATTGGAACTGATGGGGCTAATTTATTTTCTTGTATACCTGGGGTGCTAATATACGAAATGGAGTTACGAGTACAATACATAGTAGAGAGGGTTGCCTCATCAGTTTAGGGACCGATTAGGATTTATTCCTTCGGACTTACAGAATACAATCACTCATCAGCTGGAAAGTAATTATTTCACACCATGTACCTACCTAATACCAATTTCGATAATAATTATTATAGACTTGCGATCCGCATTGAAGGTCTCTCTAATGCATAAATAGTGACCCACAATGAAAAATTAGTTGCGTCTTGATGTGTTTTATCACAAAACTTTGATCACTATAGGAATTTTTGACTACCATGTGATTCGTTCAAGTTCTGATGTTCGTCTTCTCCTTCAAGCCCCTATACTTATCCATTTGGTATTTTATTTGAACTCCTACAAAAAACTATGGTTCACAACTCCCTGACCCTCAGGCTACCCATAGTGCCAACGGGCGCAAAGGCCATCGACACCCCTGGGGGCAGCTAGCCGGGGCGGGGGCTGCCGACGTGAGACGGAGATGGCCGATCGGAGGCGGGAGCCAGGAGATCGGAAGGGAAGCTCTACATTCCGTGTTGTACCCTTGTGACGGTCCGCGCTCGGTGTTCGTTCGAACTACGCGATCGTGTGGCAACGAAAAAGTGACAGTGCTAGTGAATCTGTCCCCATGGGATCTCTTTGAGCATCTCCTGGCGTATCATCCATTTATCACGGTGAGTATTAAATATTATTTGTAATCGTTGGTATGAATAGATGAAGCATTATACGTGTATGGGCATTAGGTATCAAGATTCCGCATGGGATAAAAAGAGAACTGAAAATATACCCGCAATTAATGCTGATTATTACCTACTGAGTTTTTGTAAAATACTTCTTTTTTCGTGAGTTTAACGTTCTTTTGCCATCGGCCGACTATAGACTAACTATTCTCCTTACCTCCTGTTAGATGTGCGGTTGATAAATCCGTTAATAATAAAACCTGATGTTGATGATTTTCAATCAGTTGATAATACAATTAGATGATGGGAACAAAAGATGAGTCTTGCAGATAAAAGTTGACTCATCGGCAATGATCCGATTGGTATTCATTGGTCCTGAAAGTAGAAAATTCTTTGTCCTGCTAGGTGGCTGGTCAATGATAATTGTATGATACAAGTTTTGAACAATTCAAAATTTTAGGTAAGCGGTTGGCTGACATTTTTTTTATGGATCGTCTGTACGAATTGCAACTTAAGCCTTGAGTGTACAAGTTATCATTAGTTGTATGTTCTTCTTAATGGGTCGAACTATTGAGTTTCTTTAAAAGACCTCTCATCTCACTTTTGAAGGTCAAAATCAATTTTCGACTTAAATTCTCGCCCACCAAATGGTCAATTTGAAATGGATCTTCTCATTCTGCTCTTGTTTGAAGTAGTTGGATTTTTTTGTTCAGTGAGTCTCATTTGGAACCCATAGGAAGTGAGCACCCTCGCAACTGAAAACTATTAGATCTGCCTCTGGTGATTTCAGGTTCACCGATAAAATGTGTTAATCCAGAAAACCATGTATTCAGTAACCTCTGGGTACAAATACAGAATAATTATTAATGAATTTGTCAGCGGAGACATTAACATGGGCACAGTTGATGGGCGTAACAGTCATCTTTGCAGTGGGCGTTTTGATATCAAAACGACGTGTACACATAGCCTTTTGGTAGAGATATCGGAGCGTTTTAAGGAAAACCCGTCAATTCAGAGATGAAAAACATTCAAATAACAGCACCTGCCAAACTCCTGAATATCGTACCCACAATCTGCCAGAAATGGTGTCAAGCAATTTAGACCTGACTGCAAGGCAGACTGAATTGCTCGTTCATTTCATTCAACTGCGAAATGAAAACAAGATAGGGACAACTTTTTTATCTGTCAGCTAAATTCAACGAAAATATCAAGCTTCAATGAGTTAAATGGTACCGGAGCGAAATGATATTTTTCAAAACTTATTGAATAATTGGTTGTGATTACATGTACTGTCACGTAATGATAGTTGAGTGCATTTAAATTTTTGAATAATTCAATAATACCTTAATATTATATTTAATATGTGTTTTTTCTTACTAGTTTGCTTCTTCTCATTCAATAGATCAAATTGTAGACAGGAAGTGAGTTCGTTAAGTAATATCGATTAGCAGGGGCTGTTCATCTTATTTTGTTTATAACCAGTTTGTCAGTTACCGGACTGTGTCAAAACACCTTCTGCATTTTTGATTTGTA
Source organism: Creontiades dilutus (assembly GCA_031894815.1). Taxonomy (NCBI): domain Eukaryota; kingdom Metazoa; phylum Arthropoda; class Insecta; order Hemiptera; family Miridae; genus Creontiades; species Creontiades dilutus. The sequence continues at coordinate 238,737 of JAVIWC010005236.1, read as the reverse complement.
TTGTAAATGTAATAAATAAGATCAAAGTAAAGTTGCAAGTAAATTGTGATTTCGGTGTAGTAAAAATGTATGAAATAAATTATTAATTTAGTTTTTAAAGTTGTTGCGGCTATGACTTGGCTACGCAACGGAACAAGTGATCAATAATTACGTGATCGAAATACTGTGATTAACGTTAATCATTTTCACGGATACATCCCCTAATTACTTCATCAATAAATTTTTCAAGCTGACCACTTACCTTTAGTTCACAATTTCACTACAACTGAATATTTTCTATACGCCATTTGATACTACAAAACTGAATCAGGACAAATAATCATTGTTAAACTGTAATGATTAATAATGATTTTTACATCACAATAAGGGCTTCACTGATTTTCTTAAGCAGGAATCGGCCCTCAAATTTTCATACTTTTTTTAAGCGCAGAATAAGAATTGGTGACTTTTGTAACTTGAAAGAAACCTCATTTACGACAAGGTTGATACGATTCCACCTCAATTCCCCAAATTTCATTGTGCACTTCGTTAGAGTTTAAGTTCGGAAATTTATTTAATGAACAATACAATGTATGTAGCATGTCTTGTTACAAGTTGGTTAACACTACCGACGTTTGACGATCCATACATGCTTAACGACGGCTTGTAAATTATTTTCTAGACGTTCAACGTCTAACTGATTATGGTCTAAATGTATATGGTTCTAAGGATAAACAAAAAAAAGAGAGAAAAGTGGTGAAATAACGTTATTCTTGAATTCCTGTAACTAAAACATCATTCAAGGTTGCGTCGCAAACGCTAGGAACATTTTAAATGAGAGGTGAAGGAAATTGGCTGTTTCGTTGAATTTCAAGGATCACCGGTATCATTTACCTATTCCACATTATCTCTGAACCATCACTAGCTCATTTTGATACGTTTATCATTATCATCAATCTTCACGGGTTTTAATTTTAAAGGAACCACCATAAAATGTCATTAGAGGCCCTTCCTACCACCATCATGAGTTCTTTTTTCTCGAGGAACTGGATTTCTCTACAAAAAGCCAGTTGACCGTTCCGCCATCCCTTGATTTGGTATCTTTTAATACTCTTGGATCCGAGAAACAGCTACGTAACTCCAGTTCGCCATCTTGAAAAATCGTGTAACCTTCTCATAGGTCCATCGTTTTCATCAATGAGCCTTTGTAATCGATCAAGGTTGGGAAGATGACAACCCCTCTCAATATTCATTAGTTTACTCTTCAAATACATGCGTAATAAAAAAACTTTTCAAATTAAGACACAAATTTTCATTATTGCTGTAATAGTATAACCCATAACTGATCTACGTAGACTAGACGGTATCTGTGGTACATCATCTAAACTCAGCACCTCTCGTTTTCTGTGATATACTGTGATTGCATTCCATGTGCGGTAATATAAGTCCGTATCATTTCATCGTGATATATCGATTAAGATCGACATTAGCCTGAAAGTTCGTTTTGTCAACGCTGATCACTGTATCTCCATACCTCACAGATGTCCCCTGAGAGAATTGGGCGAGTTCGCCTTAAATACAGCTCCGTTAACACCAATCTTTACTCGTCCCATTGTTCGAAATAAAAGCAGGTGCCAAATTACCTACTATGGTCTTACGTACTGCATATGGTCACGAGGTAAAATTTACGAATAGAATAACTGAAATCAAACGAGAAGTTCCAGATACCTATTTTCCAGTAGTTTTGGATAAAAACTAGTTTACGGATGGATTTTTTTTCCGATTTTCAGATTCTATAGATCATGGAACGTAAAAGACTTATTTTTATAGAGAGTTGAATTTTGTTTTTCATGGAAGATTACGAAGGTTCATTATAGTAAATAATAAATCAAAATGTCTAACGGGTTGGGTGTGGCTCATAGCTGTCTTGTCAGGGTAACATGAACCCATGGATGTGTTATGATGTTTCGTATATTCTCGAAAGATTTTTTTTTTCTAAATTATTATTTTTTTGGCATGGTTCTTACATGCAACCATTAATTAATATATAAATATGTACTTTTCCTTACAATCGATCGGTAAATTACAATTACATTTTTAAAACAACTTCGATCCCTATAAAACATAATTAATAAAAAAAAAAAAAAAACTGCTGAGCTACTGAACCTACTAAAACTAAAACTTAAATTTTTATTTTATTATCTTTCACCAATTTGATGATTTGCTGGAACACCTCCAAATTTTCTACCAGCAAACATTTATAATTAAAAGGGCTTTTCAATATCCTATATAATTCTGTAAAAAAATATCTCTAGAACCAACATGGGTGGCACATTCCATCGCAATGTGTTCAACAGTTCCTTCTCCACCACAATGAGTACACAAACCATCATATATATCTATGTGCTGATTACTGTCAGGCCTGACCATTGCTAAGTAAGCTGGGCGTGGTTACTCCTCATCCTACACAGTACTCGAATATATTTTTTGTTTGGTTCGGAATTTTTAAACCAAGGGCTCGAAAGATGTTGAAAGTAAGCTTCTCGTAACGATTCAATCTTTAGGAATACCAAGGTTTCTGCATTAATCAACGATATCAAAATGTTTGTCGACATACATGGCGGGTCTGTTGTGCTAAACGATTTTATTAAAAGGTATTTAACCTTGCTGATAAAGTTATGATGTGATCGTGGTAAAATTGATAACAGGTTGTTATACGGTTCTTCCCCGACGTCCTTACAATGTTTAGAGCTATCGGACCACCGGAACCTGTGGCTTTTGTAAATCCGCAGACTGACATGTTGATTTTTTAGGGCTGAAACTCACAGAGCACCATATGCAGCCCGATACGTATATATATTCTCTGAAAATGCCGTCGAAATTAGATGAAAACTATAGTACTAGGCTTACTACAAGGATTTGCGCGTACGGACAGATTTCACATTATTTCAGACAATCACGCACACAGACATACATATGAACAGAAGGACAGGCAGCCAGAAACGAAGTAGCTAAGAGTGGTCTAAAACGTAAAATGCTTATGGAAATTTTGATTTTTGAGAATAAAAATTGTTCATCTCACGACTGTGAAAACTAAGCTTCCCCTGCTTATAGTTAGACTTGGGAGCAAGACTATGGGGAATTAATCCTCCCGACCGATGTCTATGTCCGAAACTACTGGATACTAATTTACGAAACATAGGTTAAAACTTCTCACGCGCCAAGCGTACAGCTGAATATGTGACAATGATTTTCAACGAATTCCTATTGGTTTCAATTTTATTTTCACTCTCGAAAGTTCAGTCAAGTGGTGACAGCGGAGTTCGGTATCGCACGTTTTTCGTGCTTTGTGGGGGGTCGGTGTTAGGTTTTCGGTCGCCGGGGTATTTTGTAATAGCCGTTTTTCTCGCCGTTTGTGCCCATTACTTTGGTACTCCAATGGCAAAGCGATTCGGTAGGTCTTTTTATGTCACTGTAGATCCTTCAGAGCCTTTTTAGGATTCAATAGGTGTTCTTGTGGAAAAAGTTTCCGTCAAACCAGGAAGTAATGTCCGGTGGTAAATCTTTTTTTAGGTTGAAGCATTAGTTTTCGGGAGAAAGTTGGTGTCTCCCAGGAGCTGAATCCCCCAGCTGTTAACCTTCAAGAAAAGTGAAGCTACACAGCTGAGAAAGTTGATATTTAGTTAAACGAGTGTTTAATACGATAGAGATTGCTGAGTAAAGTTCGACCCGTACGACAAAGAGTCAACCCGACCAATGAAATGGGCATTTCCCCTACATTTGCGGCGACAGTATGGTCGTTTAAAACGCGGAGAATGTGGTAATAATTATTTCCCAACCTTACATTTCGTGACAGTAGAAGTTGATACTAGTGTAGAATGATAGAACGCAGAGCGGAATGACAAGTGGACCGCGAAGTAGAATTAGGTCGAATAGTCGTAGAATTAAGAAGCATTGGAGCTAGAAATTAGAGAAGTTATAATGTTCGCTCCTCCTAATTGCGTTCTGCGTTTCACAGCTACTCCAACCATTCGGTCTCCCTAGTGTCGGATTTGGGCTATTATTACCTCCACTAATCAATGACGTACCTAATCACTGAATGATTATGAAGAGTCGTGCACATCAGTATCTACCTGGTTATCTACACGTTCCATCACCACAAAATGAAAAACCGCATGTATAGCCGACCCAGTAAATTTCCTGAAATTCCATTATGTCTCGAAATAATGTTCCTAATTCCATTAAACGTCGGGTGACGTTGCCGGATGTTAACGAAGTTATAATCAACAAACTTAATTGTTATCGGTACCAACAGCAATGACGAATGAATACTAGGAAAAATCGTCTATGGCCTTCTGTACTCACCGGTTAACCCCTACTTACCTCGTAAAATTGATGGATGAACAACTAAAAGATGGTTGCAAAATTTACATTACACAAATAAAAGCACTAAACTTTAAACGGGAAACCTATCACTCAACACAGCAACCATTTTTTCAACTAATTTCAACCCAATTTCAACCAATCTTGGTATTTTTTCTCAATGTTGTCAAAACTCTGTACATCAAGTTTCTATCCAACGCTCTATAGCGTAGCTGTCCATCTAACAATATTCTAGATAGCCTAAAGACTGTGAATTTATATTGGCAGTGGGTCATTAAGAAATACATCGGTAAAGATCCCTCCTTACTTTGTAATTGTACTCTGGAAGTGTCAAAGAAGCCACTTCAATAATTTCAGAATCCTTTCTTCAATTAGGTATAATAAATTTCACGTAACTACAACCGTTATCGTAACTCAATAAGGTAACATATTTTCGAAGAATGATTTAATAGTGGTCACGCGAAAGGACGAATTTCTGTATATATGTAAATATAAAGGCGTAGGCACCAGGAAATAAATTGAATGGAAAGGAACACTTAAACTTTACTTTTCCTAATATCTCTCTCAAAAACTGAAACCTTAGCATTCATGATGTATTAAAACATTATGATGTTTTCTAACAATGTATGTTATGTGTTTATGGTTCCATGTATTTTGGGTCCCTAAAGTCCCTAAAGGCTGATTTAAAAGCTACTTTATATATTTTACTCAAGGGTAATGATGATAAAATTCTCACAGTAAATGTTGAATACTGGTTAACCATACAAGAATGTAACCCTTCATATTTCACGAATAGAACGTTACTAGTGGGGAATGAGTTACATGAATATTGAAATTATGCCATGCAAATCAGTTGAACTAGGTAGTGACACCTTGGCGAAATTCCACTGAGAGAGGTTTATTGAGCAAACCCGATTTGTTCTCAGGGTTCTTGATTTATTGTGGGCCAAGCAGTAGCATTAATTTGGCTTGCCGCCATTGGAGTAATCGGCTGACAGTGCACATTTTCCGTTTCTTCTGTCTCCCCGGAGTCACATTATACGTTTGAGGTGACGAGTATTTTGACGAACACATCTCTAAGCAATAACCATTACTATCGAGTATAGTATGAATACTATACAATTTTTGTTCCAGTATATCGATCTCTTGGCGGTGAATGGATATCAGTGTGTGCGGTGAAGGGGTTCCTAAATGTGGGAATGTCCGAACAGTTACTATTTTCGATGTTGTTATAGTAGTAGTAATTGAAAGTTGAATTGTTAACTCCGAAAGGAAGGCCGATTTTCAACTCCTTGTGGAAAGTTGAGTTATTTCAGTTTTTCGAAGTTCTTGATTCCTATTTCCTTGAAAACTTCTTCTATATTGTCTCAATTGTTTACATCCATCAAGTTACCATCGTAAACAAATCAATATGGATATGCTCTGCAGCGTTTTAAAACTTACAAAGACCTAATTGGAGATTCATGAAATATTGCTAGATAATTCGATTTTTAAAAATTTGAGAACTGTTGGAAAACTTAGTTTTTTGTAACTGGTACTCATCAAATTTTGTTATACCTAATTTATTAATGTTCACGTAAACCAAATCGTTCATTAATCTACAGTAACCTCACTTTTAATACGTGAATATGTGAATTCACATGAATTATCGAATCTGCAAATTCATATCCTACGAAATTGTACATTTTCCATTTTACCTTGTACAGTAGTTTTTGTTCATCGAGCTAACATGGTGATATTGTTTAAATTCAAATCGTAAATTCATTCTTGTTCTAACGTTACCCATCACATGCCACATACATCATAATTGTCTAACCCATAATGGCTTCTATATCAGCATTTCCGTAACAAACCCGATCAAGACTCCGAATGTGCGGTTTATTTGTTTTCGCAATGAGCATCGTGTTCTGAACTGCCACGAAGCCCTGCAGCTGCCCTCGTTCGATGGAAAAATCGTTCCTTCAATGTTATATCATCATTTCTCCTATGTTATTACATATACACGACTTCGATCGTTCGTGTTCACATCAATAACTATCGAGGAACGTTATGTTCTTGAATTTTCGCTTCAGCCTTCGAGAATTTGTCTTCCTCTTGAAGTTACTTTGTATATCCGTTTGCCCTTGTAATGCGATTGAGGTTTTCTGTAATGTCCCAGAAAATATCCCTCAGAACATTCAACACTCTTGAGTCACTAGGCCAGAATTGGTCTCATTCGTCACACTGGGTTAACGAACTAAAAACTACAATCAACATAGTTCTTAAATGTGACAGTGGTTTTCAGAAGCTAAGCAGGATGAGATGAAGCTTGACGTTTAATTTTCCGTCTATTGTCTATTGATCACCAGAACTATTCAAAATTAAGTTAGAAAGGTGTATTGAGGCATTCTTTAAAATATCAGTACCGAATAATTCGGTGTTTTACTATGAACCCAAATAAAGGGGCGCGGGAAAGAACAATCAATGTTAATTAAAAAAAAAAAGATTGTGATGCCATCTTGTCCATTTCTTCTATTCCCAAAAAATATTTCTTTTTTTTCTACGTTAATATAGATGATATTTGATGAGCTGAATGTATTTTTCCAATTCAAAATCTTGTCCTGAATCATTTTATGAGTAATAAAACTTTCAAATTGAGATTCCCAACATTTTTGATAATTGTCATTGATCGTTCTTCCCCTCGCCCCTTCAAATGTGTTAAGTGGCTTGAGGTTTTGCTTGTATATCTGCACTGACAATATCGAAAACGATTTGGACTATCCGGACCAACTGCCAAGTTTTTGCTAACTTATCCTTCACCATCAAAAAATAATCAGAAGTTAGTAGGAACGTTTTATATTAATGAGCTTTTCCTATTTACGGGTTACCCATTCAACATATGCATTCATTCTGTTCGTGGGTACAAAGCTTATATCAAACTACTGCTAAGATAGAAAACTCAGACTGGATAGTGAAATCGAACATGCGGGATGGGGAAAAGAATAAGGTAGAACGTTTGTGAGCCACGAACATTTCAGAGAGAATTGTTCATTCGCCTGAAGGCAAAGAGGGGAACCACTAAATAAAACAATGGGGAAACGTTGAGGTAGAGACTTTTAGCAAAGGATAGAGAATCGCTAATATCAGGTTTTACTTTCATATATTGGGATACACGGGGACCTTTTATTATACTTCAGCCTTCCCTGACCTCAGACCCGAATGTCATCGAATCCGGTTAGCAAATAGTTATGTTACGTCACACAAGCTCGATTCTCCTGAAAATCATTCGACCGTAAATTTGTCATCAAGTTCTACCGTCCGTTCATCGTAGTCAAGAAAAGTCACAACGAGAAACATATTGGAAAGTAATGCATGCATTACCGGCTGTCCCAAGTCAGCTTTTTGTATTACCACACTTTTACAAACACACCTGAATGTTTTCAAAAATGACTTAATTCTTAATCGAACAAATAAGAGGACTTGAAGTGGCTCAGAACTCTAGTGAATATAAGCAGCGCTTGAATAGATGGTCATTACCGCCTTAGTCCCCTTTCTCGACGTCGAATTCGAAATTTTTTACTTTTATTGCACATGTTTCTTAGAGAAAATTTTGAATCCAGCAAGAACTAAGTACGTCAACAATAAAAAAGCGAATAATGATCCATTACTTTTACCCTCCATTCACCCTCTCCCATAATTATTATTATCATTTATTTTGGTACAGAGGGGAAAAACGCGTTCCTCAGAAGCTGGGCCGTCCGGAACTCAGCCTGCTGTTGGACTCCCTACCTTTAGGAAACTACCTTCTAAAAAACCCCTCTGTGAGTCCTCAGCTCAGGGAAAAACTGCCCCGGAACTACTCTGAAGTCTACTGTGCACACTGATAGCCTACACTTTGTGGGGGACGGCCCACCTATGCTAACTATAACGCGTCAATTTCCCACCACAACTGCTGCCTTACCTGCAGCTTTGCATACGTGGGTCCAGAAGTTCAGCTTCCCATCCTGTATCACTCCGAGGTATCTTACCGCATCCGCAGTCTCAAATGTTTAGCTGCCCACACGCATTGGGATGTGCTTTTGTATTCGCTTCGTTGTTAGCATAACAATCTCCGTCTTCTTTATGGCAAGGGAGAGGGATTTAGGCTGCATACACTCTGTCACCCGCTGCATCGCTTGGTTCAGCTTAAGCTGCAACTGATCTACGGTAATCGCCTTCATTATTGCTATGATGTCATGGGCATACCCACTAGGAATACCCCTTCTGGCATTTCCATTCGGAGTATTCCATCATAATTGAAGTTCCAGAGGTTAGCACCCAGGACTGAGCCTTGGGCTGCACCTGACGTGACTCTTTTCCTCTACCTTCAGTCCTGAGTGTTGCATTCCAGCCATCGGCCATTCAGATAATCCTGGAGTACGCTTTAGAGGTTTGCTGTCACACTGAAGCCTCTCAGTGCTTCCAGTATATCACTCCATCTGGCCGAATTGAAGACATTTCGAACGTCCAGGGTCACCACTATGCAGATGTTCCTGCTCGAGTGGTTACCGGTCCTCGTTGCTCACACGGCTGTCACGACTTCGCTAATCGCGTCGACCGTAGATCTCCCGGTCAAAAATCCTTAATGTCTTGGTGAAAGACCACCGGCTTCATCCACAGCTCTCAACGTTCGTTGCTGCAGCAGCTTCTCTTATAGTTTCCCTGCTGTGTCAAGCATGCACAGGGGTCTGTGAGCTGATGCAGAATTGGGGTCCCCTTTTCCTTTCCCGAAGAGTACGAGGCTCGCTACTTTCCACTGTTCTGGGAATATTCTTTCCAAGAGACACGCATTGTACATGTCTAGGAGGATTTCTGGGTGGGTATCTGACATGATCTTCAATGTCTCCTCAGGGATCCTGTCCGGGCCTGGAGCTCTCTTATTGTGCATTGTTTTCGCCACACGCACGAGCTCATCCCTGGTGAAGAGAGGTATTTCCCCCCATAATTAAATCAGAAAGGTCTGCAATTTCAAAGTTCTTAATCAAACAACAAAAATTTAAAAACCGGAAAAATAAGCGGTACGAGCAGAGTTTGAATGGGTTGGATATTCTGCTTCCAATCACCCTCCCAATAAAAAATTCAAAAGTTCTGAGGTTTGTTCTATTAATAGACTGGAATTAGAGTTGAAAAAATATATAAAATTGAAACCAACAAAATTGGATGGAAATATTGAAGTAACGTTAATTTAAGAAAAATTTGGCTAAAATAAATTGGTACTCCATTTCCATAGATGAATCAATTTTAAAATTGTCCACAAGGGTTCCTTAGCTGATTAATGTGTAACCACACCTTATAATCGTCTTCCGGATGCACCTAAAATAATGGAGTGACATCGTCATAAATATACCTTTTTGACCTCTAGAACATTACAAGTTCATTAGTATGTAACATAAGCTGATACCCTAACACCTACGATGATTCATAATGAACCACATGCTCGTTTAAGCCCGATACCGGAACAACTGAAATAATATAAAACACCTACCTACGCTTCATTTTGTCCGTAAACGTACAAAATAAGCTATGAAAAACTCAATTTCAAAAAGAATTTTTGAAAATGGAATTAAATTGCAATTATATCAGTTGATTCGAATGCTCACATAATTTACTTGGCGATTTTTAATATGCTTAGACGTATTGGAGTCATATAAAAATAATGAACCAAAAACAAGTAGTAAGTTTCGTAATTTTCCAAGGAATATGTAGAATAAATCCTGATAGACTACTGACATGTTGGACTTGCTGATAATACTATTACCTCGTGCAAAAAACATTTTTGTAGTCTTATAAAATAATATGTTTTGTATTAAATAAGTAATAATATTATCAATAAGTACTTAAGTATATTATACTTCTCTCTCAAGCGGTAATATTAAATTGATTCCGAAATAAACAGAGAACATTTTATTTGACAGGTTCGTGGTCATCGAAACCGTCAAATATTGCCGTAGTGGCCTCAGAATGCGATACATGAAGTGGAAAAGTTTTAATGATGATCAGGGTTTTAGTTAAATGGAAGCGTAAACCTTTTAAGGATCCTCGAATTTCTCACATATGCTCATATTTCCAAAGCCTGCCCTCAGGAACATATAGGTATACAAATATTGTATACAATAGTTCCACAACGTGATTCATACCATCGTGATAATAAGTACAATGAATAATAATGAAACATTTTAGTTTCGTTCAAAGGTTGACGCTAAAGCTAGAAATTAGTTTAAGGAACAATGTAGCCTTCTTAAGCGAATTCTATTCTATGGTTATTTGAAGCTAGTAGTTCTTGGTTTATTATCGAAATTTCAACTAATGAGGATAGACGTGTCTAGAGAAACAAGCACCTACACATACTTAACTAGTCTCTAAATACGATTGTACGTAAAACTGTTTGAAATCAGTTCAATAAACCGATCAGTAATTTTCGTAAAAGATGATACATAACTAATAAACCCTTGTATAACAATCTGCAGCGTTTTGTTATAGAATCGCCCTCAAGTCAAATTTAGGACAATTAGTTAGGTCTTCTTAACTAATGGCTCAATATATTCAATAGATTGCTGGTTTATATTTTGGTAGTGGTACACTATCATATTTCCATGTTCTTGTCTTGTAGTTAATCCAAACTTTAGACGGCTAATTCGATTTCCTTCAATAATAATAATTAGAATTTTACTATTCAGTATTTGAGCGGACTATTTTATCAAGGCCTGTTGAGGAACAAGCCCTTTCTCAACAAACGCTCTGTTATCTAAGTAAGGAGACAGGTTGAGAGACGACAGCTATTCCGTATTTCTATTGTTGGAAATCTAACTATGTGCACCGAAGTTTTAATTGCATTCCTCTGAGATATTGGACCTTTCCATCAGGCTCTCAATATTGACTTTTATCTTTCCCTGCTAAACTTCTTGTGTGTAGCTTAGTGGTCACATGAGTAAATTCATAACGAAAGTTTCGCACTTTCTTCATTGCAGACTCCTTCTATTCCCTACAATGCCCACTGTATACTAGGTTATACAGCGCTGTTTATTCCAAAGGCAGTGCTGTGGGAAATTACAAACTTGTATTATGGAGGCCGCCATCACTACTACCTACATCACTGTTTCAAACATTCTACAATGATAAATTAAACTAAAATCATGATCTGCAAAAAACATCATTAATGGACATTCTGAAATATTTGAGAAGCCCAACATATAGGCGTAAGAAATCAAAATGTGTAATTCACTTTATATTCCAGCTATTTTCCAGCTCATTTTTCATCTTTCGGTAGCTAAATTACAAAACCGAGTTCTTTAGTAGGACCACAACTAACCGAACTAATTATATTATTACATCTATTTTCAGTACAATCTGAAACTTTTCAAAAACATTCGAAATTTGAGGAGTATAATTTTGACAGTCATCATTGCTATAAATGAATGTTCAGGCTCTACAAGTACATCCGTTCCCTCCTCTTGAGAGGATATTTTAAAAACTTAGGAAAACAATACAAAAACTTTCGAAATAAAATAGGCATTTTTTGTGGCAGTTTCCGTAGATGGCATTTCTTTGAACTGAATGATAGCATCCCAGTTGCTGTAGGTCCATCTCTCTTTCCCTGGATCGGACAATGCATTTTTGATTTCCCTGCTTACAGTAGTTGAATATTCTCTCAAGGTGCGGTGTTAAACCACTTCTAACTCCCCTGAATTCAAACACCATTTCTCATTCTCACCTTTCCACAGTTCCTAAAAACCGTACGGCTTATTATTATTTTTTGTTTTTTGGTTAATCTGAAAATTCAACTTTTTGCAGTATGTTGACAGATCATCGCTTACAATGCTCATGAGCCAGGAGCCTTCGGCATTATGATCAGAAAATGCAAGTAATTTTATGTTTGTTCCTACAACAGTGATGTCTAAACCCATATCATTCCATTCGTCGTTTAAAAAAAGATCACAAAAGAAAGTAGAGGTGACGCGTCTTTGTCTTTGATGTATTTTGGAGTCGAAGCAATCTGAAATGTGGCCGTCCGACAGCACTCTGGTCTATAGTTTCTTACTCAGCTTCCTGAAAAAATAGTGCAAGATAATGAGTTTCTATCAATTCCATGGAACGCTAAGGAAATCACAGGTGATAGAGCGATTATTGAATTTCAGGAGATATGCATAGAGCACGTAAATCTGTTCCCAACCAAAATACCTATTTGGATTGATCAGTTGATCATATTTGTGTGCCTCCTGAAATTCAATAATCGCTCTATCCTGTGAAATATGCACACTCCAAAGCTTAGTAGAAATTCAAATCATGAACACAATCCAATTGAATAATAAACTCCAGTGAAAGAATTTGCAGCGTTTTTTATGGTTATCAGAATGCTTCAACCCGTGTATCGGCTACAAAGCCTTTTAGGAGTTCACTACAGTATCCACATTACTACATCACTAAATCACTAGGTTACTGATATCAAAACAAAAACGATAATAAACCAAAATGACGCAAATGTTGGCACCATAAAATTTATGCGATTTAATCGGGCCATACATCGGGAATGGTTTGACCTACGGACCTGGGAGGAGCTCATTCGATTCCTCGTGGAAAGTTCTTCAAAAAGAGTCCAAATTTAGGCCGCCTTGACTTTTATTGTGGTTTTTAGGGATTTTACAAAACTTTAACAACCCTTAAAGGGCACTTAAAATTAAGTGAGAGAGACGACCTGGCTCAAGAATTGGGTCGTCGTCGGACCAACATGGATTTTTCCTGAAAATTTCCGCTTTTTTGCTTCATCCGTTCGGGAGAAATCGTGCGTACGGCGGACGGACGGAAATTTTTTTTATTCGGATTCGGATTCTACACCCTTTGAAACGTAAACCATGAAATTTCCAGGGGGGTCAGATTTTTTTTTTTTTTTTTTTCAAGAGCGGTTACAATGGTTTATTACCAAAATCGATGTAAAAGATGTAAAGTTAATGACATTTTTCGATGTTAAAAGTGATATTACAAAATAATTTAAAAGAATGGTCGCAAATAAAGAAAAATGAAAATAAAATAAAAAAATCTAGAGCTAACTAGTTTAGAAACCAAGCCACTAGAGGAAAAAATCCAGGAGGAAATTCTTATCGGGAATGAGCCCGGAGTTGACTCTCGAAGTTTGATGAACTTGTTCCGGTATACCCTGTATATTTGCTGACAAGTGAAGTTTAGATGATTCGGAAATCGAATAAAACTCGAATAAAGTAAATAAGTAATCAGACCTTCCAGCGTCCTGGGCTTTTCTCCGAAACTATTGGGCCAAAGTCGACGAAACTTTAATCAAAAATCAGAAATGAGGTCTAGTTGGCATTTAGTTCTAGCCATGAGTCACAGACAACAGAGTGAGATCAAAAGGCTGAAATATCCAAAACCACCAGAACCTAGAAAACTTTTGAAATGATACTAATTTTTTTATGTGTACTGTTGAAGAACAACCCTTCAATGATCCCACTTGGAGAACTTCAAGTGTTACACATTTGTCACAAAAAAAGAACATCAACACGAATGTGAATGTGATGGTCCTTGCACCTAGTAATAATTTACCTGGTGAATCGTGAAGGAGAATTAGCTGATATAATTGCAGCAGAATTTGGTTCTCAAAAGGAACTAGTTTATAAATTTTGTATAACATATTATGTTTTATAATTGTATTCAAGTGAAGCGTAGCTTGGTGTTTTATTTGGCCTTTAAATTTCAGTTGTTCTATCCGTGGATTTCTATATCTTATCGATATAAGTACAGTACATTATAAAATTGAAGGCTTCGTTTCGTAAAAAAACGAACTAGCCAAAGTTTCTGTTCGGGGACGTACCTATATGTTATATTTGGGACGAAATCATCCTACCGTCTTATGTAACCTAAAGTTCAACCAAGGTTGAACAATAAATGTTTGTGAAATTGTTTTTTACTTTTTATTTATAAGAATCACTGTAAACTACGTTCAATTATTATCTTTGGACCATTGATCTGCTTGGGAGAGCTTTCTGATACAGAAATAATAAACCATTGCGTAATGATTTGCAGCGTTTTTCTAACTCGGTAGGAGAAACCTTTCTCGGGATGTCCCTCTGAAGGAGAATTCTTTCGCATCAGCACTTCGAGAAAATGAACCTTGAATTTATTGCATTGTGTTTTATTGCAGCGGTGTTCCCCCATGTTATATGCATGACCGTAAAGCCTGTTACTCGTGTAAGAACGTCGGCGGTCTCAATTGAAATTGCCACGAAGAAGCCTCGTTGGAGAAAGAAAGGTAGGTACCTGGTGCTTCGAAGCTTTTCTGAAAATATTTCACATATTCTCCTAAATACTCACTATGACGTGAATTTTATATTGTACCTGTGTGGCATTTATCGTTACTTAGATTTCCATCGAATGAACCACCTTGCGTAACGAGACAGTTTTCATTTTTATTTTGACATTTTATGTCTTTACTTTGCTACGTAAACTCGAAAATGTAACGCGGACAGCGTCACGAAAAAATCGTCATGAAAATATTCTTGATGGTTTCGCTTACAACCGATTCGTTGCTACGGATCATTATCTTCGACGTTTATGATCGTACAAAACTCGTTTACCACTCATTTGAAAGCTGTTGATTTACTTAATCTCGTTACGTTAACCTCAGTGACCATTCGATGGAACCATTACATCGCAACTAAATGTAATGTAGCCTGGCTCGAATCCAATAAAGTACCCACGGGTGTCGGAACAATGAGTCAACACGATCGCGAATTCAATTAAGTACCCACGGGTGGTACGAAGGACGTGGTGTGTGTGCGGGAGGGGGCGCAAAGACATAAAATGTCCCTCGTGGTTGCATACTTGTACGAAAGCTGTTTTTTTAGGTAGTTAATAAAAATAATAATTTTAGTACAGTTAGTAAACAATATGGTTCCATGGGGTGGTCACTGAGGTTCCGAATGTCCAGGGGTTAACGTATCAAGATCAAGTAAATCAATTTGACTATAATATAGTCCGAAGATATTATCTTCGGTTCCGATCGATCACATTAAACGTACGCGGTCTGATTTTCTTCGAAATAAAGTAAAGAACCCTGCAACGGACCCTGCAGAATCAGGTATGAACGTATATTTCTCCCGAGTCGCTCAGTAGAAGTCGCGTCCGAAGTATTGAAATGTTTGTGATTTTTATTTTAAGCTTGATAAATCATACTATAAGTGATCAAATCTATAAATTTATATTATATATGTATATATATTCTTTACATAGATCTGATTTCATAAAGCTAGAACTACGAACAACCAACGATTCGCCAAGCATTGTTGAAGGTTGTAAAATCTGAATTTCATCACGATTTGTTGTAAAACAGGTTATTGAAAACGTTGATAATCAGCTGAATAGCATGAACAACAGAAAAATTGTGTTGTTGTTTAATTTTCATTTTAGTCGGGGACAAACGCTTTAAAGATTTCACTTTCATTTCATTAAGATCGTACAGCTAGAAGCGACGGTGAATGAGCGAAAATAAAATCTTTGTAACATACATGATTCCCACAGTTTTGTTTATTAATGGATCCCTACGAATTGCATTGCCCACAAATTAACACTTCACTCTATGCATTCGTATACTTGAAATCATTCCTCAGTCATTATTTCACTTCCTAATCGTCCGATCTAGTTCAAATTTGGTGGAAGTTTTGAAATAAAATTTAACCCGGTAATATCAGCACACGCTATTGAATTAGTTAATCCGATTTTTGAAATCTACTTATTGTTAAACTTAAACAAACAACTTGAAAGTTGGGGGTTAAAAAGATTTTTTTTTTCCATGGCGTTTTACAAAGATCATTAAGGAAAATAATTAACCAAAAAAATGCGTTGAAAGACAGGTAGGCCTTTCCGTTGTGCTGTATCATCAGCATCAGGTCAACATTCACGGCGCTAAGGTTATACAGTACCCTCACGACCGAGCGGTCTTGAAGGAGGGGTAGCTCTTCCCCTTGTGCTGTACCATCAGCATCAACCCCAAATTCACGGCGCTAAGGGTATACAGTACCCGCACGACCGAGCGGTCTTGAAGGTGGGGTAGCTCTTCTCCTTCCATGAAAACAAAGAGATTGGATGAACCACCTGAAACGACCAGTTAGGTGTAGGTTTTTTATTTCCAATGAAGCTTTGGAACCGACAGAGAGAAACAATTTTCGGGGTACTAATTCGCATAGTAAATGCAATTACTCTGGGTAGTAACTCGCAGGTCATTTTGCTATAAAACCAAAACCATTAGATGCCTGAATGTTCGATGATATATTCAGCTGTTAGTTAGTTTTATTCATGAAGGCGATTTCCGGATAAACAAACATAATTGGGGGGAAAGTACTCTAGGGATTAAAAAATCAGCTGTACCTACCAGTTCATACAGTTTGGTGGAAGGGAGATCGTTATCGATTTTCGTTGGCTGGCCAGATCTGGTTTTTAAATATTACGAAGGTATGTAAACAGTTTTTAATCGAAATTGCGTCAATGCTGTTACTGTTGAATGACTGGGGAAATCAGTCCGAAGCACTCTTTCTGAGACCCCCTACGAACCACTCTCAATAGCCCTGATATCCAGCGAAAGTTCACTGTAAACAACAAGTTTGAGAATGTGAATCACATGACAATCTGTAAATGACAATTAGCAGGTATTAAGGGTTCCGTTTTCCTCTTCAAAGTGAGTTTTGAATTTAAGAACTGAATGAAATAATGATAGATTTAAACCAACTCAAAGGTGCAGCAGAAGTCCTTGGATCAAGGATGAATTCGAAAACCTAATGGCATTTTTACCGTGTTTTCATGGCCCGTCATCGTGAAAAAGAACTTACACCCTACTTCAACGAAAAATACTCTATGCTGGTACAAACCTAGTTTGATGGGGTTCTTGAGGAATACAAACCAACAGGATGGTGGTTTTTTGTAGACTCAAAAAAACACAAATTTAGAATAACGAAAAATGGAATTTTGAATAAGTGGGATACATTTAGCAACGTTGTTTCATTTTCAAGCAATCTCATTGTTCCGAAAGTCAACAACATTTTGGGATGTTTTGAACATTCAACGTCATTCTAAATCAGTGGTTTTTGGAGAAACGTAACAGGATTGGAAAAAATCTGCAAACGTATTCGAAATTATCACGAAAAACCAATTCAATGCCACCTAAGTTCATTATTTTCAATGATGAACTTATACTTCATTCATAACAAAAAAAGTTCTTGCGATTTCATTTATTATACTGCAAAATACCTATTTGCTATCCAAGTGGAATTCAAGCTACAGCTGCCCGCATGTTACCATTTTTACATCGCTTTGAGAGGAAATGGGTGGTGAGGGGTTAATATTGGTCAACGTTCACGCTTTAGATAACAGGTTTCCAATTCCATATTACGAACCAACGGGTTTAGATTGATTTGATGTAAAACCCCTGTCTCGTCATTTCACTGATGTACAAGCCCCAACAGATTGTAATCCTCATGAGTTGAATTTCATTTCTATAACCATGTTGATTGGAATAAGCAACTGTTCCTTAGTCCTCCCCGTCACTTATTTGAACCTGGCAAACTCTTACGCCAAAGCACGAGTGCATTTTCATTAGGGCTTTCTAGTTATTTATTTTTGTATAATTTGCACATTTCAGAAACCGTTTGAGATATTGGAAATAGTCATAGAAGAAAATTTGTAGCTCGAGAATTTCCGATATCTCAAACGGTTTCCGAGATAATTCAGTTTTACATCGATAAAAGGCGAAATAAAGTGAAATAATGGCAGTGCATCGCCCTTAAAATCGTTATAATTCCGTCAAATGAAATTTACACTAAAAACCCATTGAGGAAATTGTAAAACAAGTAATTAAAAACATTTGAAGATCTCGAACGCCTAATTATACTGAGCTACTGGGGAGAAATCGCGTTTCAAGATTTGCGGACGTTATCCGCCCGACAAACAAAACGGACGCTCATACCGGCTTTCTGCAGGGTCCGTTGCGTTCTTTACTTTATTAAGAAGAAAATCAGACGGCGTACGCTTGATTTGATCGATTAGAAGCGACCATATAGTCAATAAACCATGTTTCGGTCATAAAAAATCGTCGAAAAAGCATACTGCTATACCTTTCCAAAACCGTTCATTTTTGGAGGGGCTGACCTGGCAGGCCTTTCTTGTTCGTTAAAGGAGGCAAATACACCAAGTATGAACAAAATCGGAGGGGATCGGTATATTTCGAGTCGGTCTGGGAATGGATATTCTACGTGTATTCTGTTCTACGTGTATTGCTAATAATAAAGCCTAATTCGCAAAGGTTTCACTGCAGTTAGCTAGTTACTCTGGATCCTTCTGCATTTAAATCTATCTCACGATTAACTTTATAGTTTCAGAAAACTACGTACATCTTTTTATGAGGAATTGTAAACAAATATTTTATAACTTTTAGGTACTTAGCAAATAATTCTTTAATCAGCCAGCTACCTGTACACCACTTGAAAAAATAAAATTGTTTGACCAAGTCGGTTGGTACATTAGAAAAAAAAAGATCCTTCACGAAAAAATAACAGAACTGATACCTGCATGTCTGTTTGCAAATGGGGAAAAATAATCCGATGGGAAAAAGTTTTCCTATGATCAAGTTAATAACAATTCGGGAAAGTAGAATAAAACATTGTTCCATTTGTTATACTTAGACACCATACAGAGGTAGGTAATGAGGTTACAAGGCAAAGTAAGAGAATATCAATCAAGTATGGCATCATGACTCAGTTCTTTATGACATTATCATATGGCATTATGACTCAGTTATTCAGTTCTTTATTTTATCATTTAAATGATTACCAGGAGTACAATCCAGTTCTTAGCGACCGACCCGACAGTTCCGCCCCCCCCCCCCCCCCCCTCAACACTCCTTCAACTAACCTTCGGGTGGGCTCCTTCTGCCCTTTGTTATCCCGGCATCACCACTTTTCCGTCCGCCCGAGGGGTTCATTCGTGTACCTGCCACCCCCCCCCCCCCCCCCCCCCGGGCGTAGCTTTCATCTCTGTTTACTAGCTTCCCTCCTCTGAGCTAGAATCCCATATTTGTAGGTTGCATATATCTGGCTGTACCATAGAAGTCTACTGTCTCGTTTTTATTTATTTTTTTATTAGATATGGATGTAATGAAACTATATAAAAATTCACCGATATGACGAATGTAAAAACTTGTACAAATAATAAAATGTACTGAATTTCGAAGGAGGACTGGATTGTCATTGTCGATTACGATGGTGGAATATGGGAATTCATAAACCAAATGATAATGATAATAGAAACGGATTCGATGATGCAATAATTAGCTTCTGACTTAGTGTGGAATACTCCGGCGATAGCCTAATTAAGCTGTTCAATAATGGCTTGAATCAACATTCACACACGGGACCTGAGGGTTTCGGTGCCCTCGCCTTGGGATCTCGACTACAACCAAGGCTACATGTGTGTAATAGATTTGCTTAGTTGCGGGACCAAAGGGAATCTCCCCACCTCTCCCCACCCTCAGTGCGTTCACTCTGATTGTGATGAGATAGCGATCTGAACTAGACACAGGCACTCAGCCATTCTCCCTATGTGTGACATAGGTTCCTAATCATCAATCCTCTCATTAAGCTCTCACACCCACAATTATGCTCCCTCCGTGATGAACGGTGACGGAATTAGATTGTCATCTGGATATCTACTTACGCTCTGTTATCAAACATAATATGGTCTCGCAAGTCCTTCTCTCTTGTCTTCAAAGTAAAAACTGGTCGAGAAATTGGGGGGAAAGAGGCTAATTAAGTAATATTACGTTATTTTTAATGGTAAATTAAATTCTTACGTCAAACCAAAATAACAAAAATGCCTACCTACTTCATCACTGATTCTCAAGCGTTTGAACCCTATCTATTTCTATAATATCACTTTTAAATTCCCAGATCTATGAATACAAATAGTTCCCTTTCTTATTATTTTGTTATCTTATAAAAAAGTTACGTTCGTCGTATCTTAATAATAATGAACAAATCGATTACAATCATAATAACGAAGAAAAGGCATAATAATGCCGCAATCAACCCAAAAAAAAGTCGGCTGATGATAAGTTAGAAGTAGGAGGGGGTTCGCTTACGATATAGGTAGAAAGTTGAAAGAAGCGCTTCCTGATGCGTTGAACGCTTTAGATTTGATGATAACCTAATTTGATTGAATACAAATATGAATCTTGAACACTGTTTATATATTCGCAATGCAGTGTGTTGAAGGGCAATTTTTTTTTTCTCGATATCTGAAAGACCGAAATTGCTGTTTCCCGCATCAACTTCAGTGATTTTGATTGGTGGAAAATATATGAGTTCTCCAGATTTTTTATTATTATTTTTATCTGGCTTTGCTTTGCATACAGCCGTTACAAGTATAAAATAAAATAATACATTATTCTTATAACAAAGTAGTAGGTAAACTAAATCAAAACAAATAATTGAAAATAACTAAGACTTAGATAAATATCGCGCTAGGTAACTTGAATTTTGATTTTACAGTTTGCCAGATAATCGTGAATTCTGTAATATATATTGAGGTTTCCAGTTCCAACCATGGTGTCGACGTTCAGTGGGTGGGTCACTTTATCCATAATGTAGTTCATAAGACAGATTCTATATTCTTTATACTCTTCGCATTCCAGTATGAGGTGATCGACGTAATCCACAGGGCCGCCGCATGATCTGCACCGTGGAGAGTCCGATCTTCCGATTTTATGAAGGTAATCATTTGTGCAGCAAACTCCAGCTCGAAGTCGAGTTATATTTTTGTAGAATGCTTTCGATTTCTGGTCGGGTACCTTCTTGAACCACGGTTGCCAGTCTAATGGGGGGAAAATGCTCTTACCCCGGATTCCAGTTCTAGAATAGTGGTTCCAAAACTCTTCTTTTCACCTTGCAGTAAGGCGCGTTTTTATGAGGCGTTTGAGGTCTGTAGGTGGGAATGCTTGCATAGGAGGCGGTAAGGGGAGGTTTGTGGCTCGTCTAGCCTCCTCAAGTTCTCCAGATGTAATGCGAAACTAACCGCTGCACTTCTCTGTAGGCTGCACATATTTCAACAGTTGAATTATACGTGATAAAAATAGCTGCAATGTTAAGCGTGGCACATAGCTTCCCCATCGCAGCAACACGAATGCATAGTTCATCAAACAGTTGTTTATAATCGTAAAATAATCTTAGTCTTAATATAAGGTAGTTACGGCGATTCACGGGGGAAAATGCCGTGGTTCTATCCGGTTTATTCTATAACGAATACAATAATTATATAATCTAATTAAAGTTGGGTGAGGCGATTATGTCGGCTTTTCCTCTTTACGCCCAGATTTCAACAGGATCGCACCATTAAGGCAGGTGATACTGGTGCTTCGTCCAAAGTGAGTAACTATGAGTGAAACATTACATTCTGAGAAAGCAGCTAGTTGGGGATTGTCTATAGCCTAACCGGATATCTCCTGAGAATTTAGTCAAAATTAGACGAGAAGTATACCAATTAAGTGTGTTACATGAATTTGCGGACACTCGACGGACACACAATTAGCCAGATAGACACGAAACGGACGTTTTGAGGAAGTCTAAAATGTTTGATTGAAGTGGAAATTTCGGGGAAATGAATTTCCACTCCCGAAAGTTGAATAAAGCTTCCGCTGACAATAAGTGGACTCGGAAGGAATATGTGAATAGAAGAGGTGGATGAGTGATGAACAGCAGAACCGTATGAGTAATGTTCGCAACGGACAGCTGAACTCGACTAACTTCTTGAATCGATCAACATTTTTCAACCGGGCCGAGAGCAGGAAATTAAGTCGTTGTTTCATAATAACAAACTGAGCTCAGTTCCTGCTCCAGGTCGGCACCCGTTCAACAGAAATCCGAAAATACCTTTTAAAGTGATTTTCATCGCCACGACAATCTTTTCCTGGTTGCAGCTGTTATAGGAGCGTGTTGTGGAGCTATTCCACCCTTTCAGCATTAATTATGGGATGGAAATTTTTCATTAGAATCCAAGATCAGTCTGTTCGAAACATTCTGATATTTTAATACTTTGCCATCGTTTCAGAAAGGGCATTCAAAACCATCAGCCCCCGCAAAAGGCGTGAGACCTATACTGTTATTACAATATTCATTGGAATTACTTGATTCAATCATAATCATAGTGATTACTCAACTTGAGATCTGTGAAAGACATTTATTTGTCAACAGTGTGACAAAATAGGTCACGGTTTTAAGTTTTGTAATTTTTTCGTTATTGTATTCTTTCTAACTAATTATTTTCAGGGTTATACCTGACAATTTATTGAGCAATTGATTCACAAACCTAAAAGCGCCGTATAGTGAGGGAACGTGATCAATAATAATTTTGCAATGTCGACAGCGGTAATACACACGACGTGAAAACGGCCCAGATTCCTGTGACAGATAACAACTTTTCCGTTCACATGAACTTCTAAAACAAATTGTCTTTGCCATAATTGTATTATTTTGAGCTGTAAAATCGTCATTTGTTGAATCCAAATCGATTCCATGGGGCACTGCAGTAACACTTTTACAACTCTATTGCAACGTGCTGCAATTCTCTCCGGAGCAGAGATCTGGGCTTTTAGATACTGAATTTAGGAATAGTTCAGGTGAAATTTTTCAAATGACTTCTTGGTCTTCCCCTCGGTGCGTCTAATTCGCACGTTCGTTTAGAAACATGTGTTCCAAACTTAATGGTAAATATTCTAAGAAAAAGCCTCCCTTGGACGCTTAAAATCCCGTGAATGGACAACGACAGATACCCTAATAAATGTCTGTATGCTCTAGCAAAAAATTGAAAATCAAATAAAAATTCTAGTAAATTCAATCGGTTATCTCAACTTAAGGAACTTTTTGTAAAATGCGTGGTGCGACAATGGCTAACTTCGGATAGTGAGAATCTAAAATTATTCAGAAGAAGATGCAGTGTGGAATTATGTGTGGAAGTGTATTTTTTAAAAACCGAGATGTCGACACAGTATTTTCTGATTTCTATGATGACTACTATTGGCTTGTGGAAGAGCAGAAGGCGTTTAATAAGTATTTATATTACCATGATGTCCCTTTTCAATTCAAAACGTTGTTTTCTCAAATAATAATGGCAAACAAAAATCATTTTACAATTAAGGCTAAAAACTACAGATGCTGCATGTGCTGCCTGTGGTACAGCTCTTCCTTTAAACTTGATATACATTGCTGTTGCATACTGTTGTGTGCTGTTGCATTGCTGTTGATACACATTGCAGTTGCTCGAATGCCCGAATGTATCAGGAGGCAAGAAAAAGGTATATCTCGGATTTAGAGGGTGGTACTGCAAACTTGATAAGTTTTACAACAGTTCCAAATGGTAGGGCTAATATTTCTCTTCAATCAGGTTTGCAAGTTGAGGAACATATGTTTGTTTCAATGAATGTCTTATATTACTTTCCAAGTTGTTTTTTATTGTTGTTCTAGTTAAATATAGGGAGAATTAACTGTTTCGATTTGTTTCTATCTGCTTACCTTTAATCTTTAATAAATAAGTACTCATTAATTAAACATCAATTTTGTATCTGGGCTTTATGAAAGAGTCGAATTCTCTTGTTTATATTTAAATTATAGGGCTGTTGATGTTCACGGTGTAGTTGTTCAAGCAGGTGCTTCTTGTGGGCGAATTTATGAGTAAGGAACTAATAGCTGTATAAATCTTAGTGTACGAACTCTTATTATTTCATCACAGTAACATGATATATCGAAGTTTATTCCTGTAAAGCTTTAAATACACACATGAATAAAATATGAAAAATACATAGACGTTTTGTGTCACAATCCAATCCCGATTGTTCGCCACCTCGTTGAATGATATACAGTCACCGATAAAAATGAACGAGAATTTAGCTCGCGATGAAGATAGTAAACATTAATTTAATAACGAATAATCACGGCCCATAACAACAAAACTTTTCGGGAAACCAAGAAACACAGGTTTGGAAGCTAATCAGCTTGGAATCTAAACTATTTTAGACGTTTTCATACAGAAAACCTGGTCTTAGTCAGCTACTTGGTGGTTGCGGTTGAGGGAATGTAACTTGTTTAGATGTAACATCAAACTAATAGCACAGGTTCTCTATGGTTGGTATTTTACTGATGGAATATACATGAAAATATTGTAGTGATTACAAATCGCGAAGACATGGGGGAGCCAGAAGCTTAACTTTTGCGATGGGAAGTTCTGCTCTACTATCCCTAAATTAATACTTTCGGAACGGAAGGAAACCCGGAAATTAGGTCGCAGTGTCACCATAACGCACTGCGTTCTTAGTTGCCGGCCGTTGAAGATATATGTGTGCGGTAAAGCTGCCTCATAGCACGGTTTAAACCTATATATTCCTTCGTTCAATCTATCACTGATCAACTAAGTTGTTGGTTAATACCAAACAAGAAGGTATACCAGTTACAATATGCTATTAGTACAAGAGAGTAAACCTAGATAAAGTAATGAGTTGTTGAAGGATATTATACTCCATGCTATACCAACAACAAGCCAGCAAACAATAAAAACTGTAAATCATTAAATAATGGATTGTTATTCCTTTATTGAATGTCCCTCCTATATATCTCACTGATCTATGTTTATTAGCACTATCCTGTGGTACATCATCTAAATTCTTCGCCTCACGCCGTAATTGTTTCCTAGATACCTTTAAAAAACTCCTTTTTTATTTTCGATGGATTGCAAAATAAATTATCAGCAAGGATCACTAAGATGATCGGTGTGCATCCGTACATTGTAATTATAGTCTAGACATTGCAAAAGGATTTAACTTATTCAACATCATAAATCAATTAGGAAAGACATTAGTCAGGGTCCTTCAACTGATAATTGTGCTTTCATACCTATCAATTTTCCGCAGCACATAATACAGAAACTGACAGACGCCAAACCCGACGTTACTAGATGGTTTAAATTCGAAATACTATGGACCATAAACAGTTGAATTCAATCTAAGTATCTACATATTCATAATAATTTATTATTTCCTCTGTCTTTCACACCTGATCCTTTCACTAGCTTTACGTGACTATCCTTACAGTTAGGAAACTTGAACTTCCTCCCAACCTAATATCACAGTTCGGATGAACATGTTATCATATTCAAACTGTGTCCGTTTTTTCTACTTATATCACTCCAAGTTCCATTTCAAAATCTGCTGATTGGTGAGTAGTGTCTCGCGTCAATTTTAAAAGTAACCATTTCAAGACACAGACAAAAAGATCGCAAGGTCTTGCCTAATCTACAGAAAAACGTTATTTCCGTTTAAACTGTGACTTGGAGAAGAGGATTGTGAGATCCCCTAGCAAAACCTAAAAAAACTACCTAATTCGAATTAGTGTCATTTAGGATCTTGTTGTTCAGTTGGGTTAATTTAAATATTTCAGTTGAATTTCGGTTATTGACACCTCATTATATTCATACTACATTCTCTACCTTCAACAACCCCATTAGATAGCCCCAAAATTCAAGTCCGCTTGGATCCAATCACAGCAGAATATGTCACCGCAATCGTTAGTCCCCTAAACAGTTTAAAAACCTACATAACATCTAAGTTCAACGAAGTGCTTATCATCAACACTGTGGGTAATATTTAGGAAGACTGATTATTATTTGAAAATATGTTTTACAATTCATTACCCTACTTGAAGTGTTCATAAGTGGACGTTGGGCGGCAAATGCAAGGTACTTCGAATTGAAGACACTACCGATAAATCATCCAACAATCTACGTAACAGTTGAGACAAAAATTAAGCAAAAGAGCGAAATGTTTGAACAAGTGTTGGTGAGTGGGTCCACTTGATGGACCTATCAAAAGGGACAGGACCTTCCTAAAGTCTGCCGCGAAGTGGTGATGGAAGGTCATACTCTGATTTTCTTGTGACGTGTTCTATGAAACAAGGAGGATGCGTTATATTTCACAAGAGAATAAGTGAAAATTGATGAGTCAACTCAAAATTGATGAGTCGTCGTTTGTCATGTGACGTGAGTATAATGTCTGCAGAACTGATGGCGATGATATTGGGCTTGGAACACTTACAATCATTAGGAATCAAAAAGGAGTACTGTTTACAGACTCAAAAAGCGAATGTGAAAGTCTGAAACATGTTGGTATGACGGACTGCACCAACTACTTATTGTTTGAAGTGGCAGCGATGCTACAAAGCACACAGAATCGTATAATTATCCAATGGATACCGAGCCACTGTGGTGTACATGGAAACGAGCTGGCAGATCTCGCAGCAAAATGAGCAGTAGAGGATATAAACAGCCATGTTCTCTCTGTCCTAGCACCTAGACCAGATGTTGCCAACTGTATAAAGAAGAAGAACAGCGTAGATTGGCAAAATAGGTATGAGGAAATATCGCAGATAAAAGGAAATTTTCATTACAACGTGCAACCAAGGACCAGCCGACGCACATGGTTTGCCACATGGAAAATATCAAGGAAACGGCTCATACAGCTCATCAGATTGCGGACAGGACATGGGAACATAAGGAGGACACTCTACCTTTACGATCGTGCAGAAGATCAACTGTGTACACACTGCAGCATATTAGAGGACATGGAACACGTTATCGTGGAGTGCCCGTTGTACGAAGAGGAAAGGCAGTTAACAATAGGAGATATGTTAGGAGCAAGAACATTAACTTCCATTCTTAATAAAACGGACAGTGATGAGTATAAAAATATCTTGAGATTTTTAGAAGAATCAAGCATTGTTTTATAGAGAATATGTATATAAATTAGCTTTGTAAATAGGATAAGTTTTGTATGTTTTTTTTTTTTTTTTTTTTTTTTTTTTTTTTGTAAAATTGTTTAAATGGTTGATGGCAAATGGGTTAAGTACCTAAGCCAAAATAAAGGGGGAAAAAAAGAGAATAAGTGGAAGAGAAAGGTTCACCCAAGGTTTGAAAAAAATACATCTTTCAAAGAATAGTTTTATAGTGCCCCAAAACGGATTTCCATGAAGAAATTGTTGGAAGATTTATATTTCAAGTGTCTTGGAGCCCTTTCAAGCTAATTTATTGATTCATTTTTATTTTATTTTTTTTTTTGAAGATTCATCAATAGAACACAAATTTATGATTTTAAGAATGCAGTTGAAAAACTACTGACGCTCACAAGGAGGTATTCCGTAATAAACCTACATTGTTGGGTGACAAGTTTGTTGAAAACATATTGAAACGCTTCAGAGAAAATCAAGCCGCGACTTTAGTGCCTGTCATGCTTGTTCCATAATCTCGATGAGAGGCACGCACTCCAGCACGCTCGGTATTAAACACGAAACGACCAACAGATTTACGAGACTTAGCATCCCCGAAGGTCGAAATATAACATTAAACACACCGATCACCCCTAGTTGTTCCAGATCCCTTCATAAACACATGAAGATAGCTTGTATGTTCAATGGATCCATACAGATCAAATAAAGATTGACATTTGCCTGGAAAACGGAATTTTATTGCTTCTTTGTCTATCCATGTTTTCTACCCCGTATTTGGTTCAGGCTATTGGTGAGTTAAAACAGAGCATTAAATGGAAAATGGTACAATCTGGTAATGTGAAAATAATGAATAATGTGTCTCACGTTCGAACATGTCACCTGCGAATTGAATGAAAACATCTTCATTTAAGATCATCTGTACTGTAGACCAAACGTTCCCAAAATTTATTGGAGTCTTATAAAAACAGCGGAACAGTACTTTTGTTGTTGCGTTTCGGAATCGCACATAATTAGCAGTTACTAAAATTATGATTGTGTGTAAATCTCGTACAGGATCAATTCATAATTTCAAAAATGACTTCCAGAATACAATGATTTCGAACAGGTGTCCTACATAGAACAGAATTAGCGCATTCACAGGGAATAGTCATTTTCCAGTGATGAAGTTGAAATAGGCTGAAGGTCTTCCACTTAAACTGCCTAATCTACACATTCATTAGAGTTTCATTGAAATCTAATAAAAAACTTTTGATGCTAAAAAGGTGATTTGGTGTATTGCTCGTTTGAAAGATTCCTTATTTGCTTAAGAGCATAATTTGCTTCAACATTTTTTTCTCCTCATTATCCGAGTTTTACTTTTTACTACTTTTTATCATTTTATGCTCCAAGGAATTTACGTTTGGTCATACGTGGAGAGCAGCATTCATTCGTGAACAGTGAAACTCATAAGAGAAGCAAACCAACTTACATTGTTGGAAGACATCATAGAAAAATTGAAAGAAAACGGTAAAGGAAATCCTTGTTATTGGTGAGATTGGTGAAGAATTATCAAACTTCTTCCTCGGCTTCTTTCCGAAATTCAAACGATTTACGAATGGGACGAACGGATTTCACATCCGTAGATTTGTTTGATCGAGATCGTAGATTTTACCATCATAAAATAGTTCGATAAAATTATTCCCATAGTATTCATTACTGACTCTAATAAAGTTTGGCAAATTAAATCCGACCAATATGTAATTTGGAAAGAATTATAGAAGGGGGTAAAGGAGATAAGTTACGTTTAAGGAGATAAGTTACTTACCTGTTTTTTATCGAGCCATTTTGTATTACGTTAATAAGGTCTACTTATTTCCAGTGCAATTTCACCGTATTTGGAAGGTCGTCATTTTGTGTTTGACGGTTTTGAGATGGAAGACAGAAATGGCAGTCAATATTTTCTATTTTAAACCTCCTGAAATGACTACTTAAAAATTCCTGAACTAACAAATACGGTTTCGTGTACTGATAAATGTATTAATGGAGCGAATTCATTTTCAATGTCATAAACTTTCGTCGGTGGATTCCTCCAATAACAACAATCGCCATGAAACAATCCTCACACATAATAATGAACATAGCATAGCACCGTTTTTAATTCCAAGATTTTTGTTACAGGACAATATTGAAACGATGATGGTTGGGAATCACTACTAACTTACTGAAGTTTGAAATACCAGCATTTCAGAATGGCGGGAAGAACATGAGCTTCGAATCAGGAGAATATAAAGTTACCTTCAACCCGAGAGTCTCTTTCACTATGCGCCTGTAGCAAGAAACGAAGCCAGCGAGGTACCCATGCAAATGTTTACACAAGCTAGGTAGCAACTTTCTTTGCAGTTACGAGGGAAGTTGCACAAGTTAGGCATCAGATATGTGCTAAGAGGGTATTTCAACTGCTCAACTTGAAGTTACAATTCGATTTGTGATGGATCTCATTCGTGACTCAATCCCGATTTTCAAATATAATTGGGGACGATGTAGTTTTTTAGTAAAATAGAGCTGAAATGGAATGAGCTCTCATTTTAGGCAGAAAGCAGTAGACTCTGAGACATAAATGACCACTGTTCAGAGAATCGGATCCAGACCCGGAGAACACAAGTTTTTTCCTAAGAACTGACATCGCCCGGAACCGAAGTACGAATGCCGACGGAAGGTTGTTCATTATGGTACAGAAGAAAACAATTTGAATTCCAAGCTTTCCGTTTCGGTTCAACTTTATAGAGGAGAAGTTTTACATCGGAATTTGAAAGCTAGTGTGGGTGTTTGCGCTTTTCAGGCACCTCCCCCACACCTCGTGAGCTCCGTGTCCAGGATTTCGGGACCCACCCTGATCGCTCAACTTTCTTCCGCTTGCTTCCCTTAAAGGTTTGAATTCGAACGGAGAGAATAACGTTAAGACGAATGGGAATGCGAACAGGTGTTATCATAGTATAATAAAACCTATCACCCTGTAAACCAGAAAAATCAAATGAGCCAATACGATTGCCAATTGATTGTCTTTTCTTGAATTCAAGTCTAATAGGTATAACTCCACTTTTTATATATTTGAGAAGTATTGTGGGAAAGATGGACGTACCTATTGCTTTATCTCTTCACTTTTAATTCATAATTTACATGAGTTTCGATATAGTCGTACAGCATTCTTAATTACTTTTACTCACTTTCAGAACTGTTCAGAATAAAGTCCCAACATTATTATAAAACGTAGTTAAGTTACATCATCAAAACATTCTTACATAAACGGAGGAAGCTACGGAAATTAATTAAATCGAACACCTACAAATTACTAGCCCCTCTATGAGAAACAAAAGCTGCTATCAAAGTACAAACGCTGATTCATGTGGTTCTTTCCGTTCTACCATTTTACTGAAACTGCACGTTTTAATCCAAACCAGCGCTTAAAAAAATGGCAAGTTAGGATATCCGCGCTTCTCCTTTTGAAAGCCGTAAAAATGCTTGCATGCATTTTTTTGTAAAGCTTAAGAAATTGCAAATGGACCCAACAACTTTTTTTTCCGTGTTATACAACCATGAAAATTGTGCTTAAATGTACGCAACTCACACCAACTCAACTTTTTATCATGCAACCCCTTTTTTATATTGCAGATTTGGGTTCTATGCTCGTTTTAATGAATATTTGCCCCGCAACAGATTGTTCCTATCAAATAAACATGAGCAATGTTTGAGTGCAAAGTTGAAGAAATTCATAATGTAATTTCTTTTGGAAATCAGAATACTTTTTTTTAAGGATTTTAAATTTGCGCCACGCGCACGAAACTGGTGTATTCATTACGGTTTGGAAATTTGTATTCCAGACTCGGATTCTTCACTTGATTCCATGAAAATTTTACCCCGCACCTATATTTTTCGGCACAGGCGCAATTCGGTCAGTAAGTGCGGACAGTTGCTAAGTCGTCAAAATTGTACAAATATAAGTAACTGTTAGCAAACAACTGTACGACAATTCAATTTTATCTTTTTTATTCTATTTTATTTTATCCATTTTTGACTACATTTTCCCCATTATTGTGAAACTTTATCAAACGCCTTGTACATTTTCAATGTCAACAAATAATTTCTGAATTCCTAAATGTAGTTAAAATTGTGAATATTCAGAAAAAACATAAATATAAAATATGGTTTGCAAATACTTTCACTTTAGCTCTATTTCGGGAAAACGTACTGAAAGGAGTCAACCATCGGGATAACTTTCAATTTGAAACTTTACTTATATTGGTACGGTCGTCGATCCAATATCAGTATTTTGGAGACATTCCATTTTTAGAGCGAAAAAAGTTAGGCACTTTCTGAAACAGCATACGAGGGATCCCAGAGATAAAAGGAAAACTACTTCAACCGTTCAGAAACACTTTCTGAAAAGCAGTTCAGAACATCAGCTTCGCAATCCCATATCGATTTCATGGGAAATTTCAGTTTGAGTGTGAAAAAACATTTGGCATCCTTTGTATTCATGGTTGTGCTCATCTTTATCGTACTTCGTTACAATGCTAATACACTAAAGTTAAATACAAACATTTCATAGGATTTTATACATTTTAGCCTTCAAAATGAAATTTCTCCTTGCAATAAATATGGAATCGCAAAGCTTATCGTACCATTACAAAGCTGATGACATTTGAAAGTTTTCCTGAGGTCCTCAGAAGTTACTTTTTGATTATGAACATGCACGAGGAGCATTTTTCAATGAGAGGCCTATTTCACGATATAGCAAAACCCCCTCAAATCTTGTTCTTTTACTTGTCAAGTAGCGTAGATTTCAAATCTCTAATGTCCGCCCACCTTACGCTGTACACACCGTAAAAAGCTTCACAATTGGTATAAAAACCCCCTCATTCGCACATGAGCTGTTGGGCTCCAATTAGTTTCAACTTCTAGCCAGCCCGGTCGCCTCATACGCATTGCTGCTGTGGGCAAAAACTGCTGTAAAACGTGCTTTTTGCTGATATAGGCGAATGGGGTGTCTTTTCCTAGTAATTTTGAACTCGAAATTGGCTGTAGAAATTCAACCGTAGCCAATTCTGAATCACTCACGCATTACTGAACATTAAAATATTACTGAACACATATGTTAAATTTGGCAGCGAGTTGTAATTTTTCGTATGACTCAAGTGTCTGACACCTTTATAACAAAAGCGCCGATGAACTCCATTTTCTGAATTCATAATTACATTGCAATTATATCAATTGATTATACCGTCTCAATTGATACTGCGATCTTTTCTAGTTGTTGTCAAATCTTTGGAAAATATGTGATCTCCCATTTTTTAACATCAAAATTGTGTTAGGTAATCGTAGCGTTCGGGAGATAGCAAAATTATGAAATTCATAGTATAAAGAAAGGTCAATGAGCTATTCGACCTGGTTTTTTTCAACACTCAATAAGAGAACCAAATGTTATCATGTTTACCATTCATCACGTGGGTTGTCATGTGGTTTTTCTATATTTGCAAGTACTCGAGCAATTAATGGTTCTAATCACATAATCATGTAAAGGAGCAAACAAATGATCTAATCCGCAGGCCTACCTATTCTTAAAAGTTCTTCACCGCGTTAGCAGAATGGAAGGTACTTTACAGAGTCTTATCCATAGCCAGGAAGAATCATCTATTTACACTATGTTAGAAAGAGATCTGAATGGTAAACACGAAGCGATCTTTCACGTCTACCAGCCTCTCTCATCCAGACCGACGACTCAACAAATGTGGTGTGAAAGAGCAGTCGCAATGCAGAAAGGGGGTTTCAGCTTAAATTACTCCTCACTAACCCCTCTGTCGCGACTGTGCTCATCCTCTAGCTTCCAGCTTTTACCCGCCATTACTTTTCCGAGAGGATTACTGAGCTAGAAATATGTTACAGTCACCGGAGCTTTCAAACTTCTTATAATATTACTAAGGTTTCAACTGGGTTGCGTTAGTACTGTTTGCGCCCGACAGGTAGATGAAAATATCCTTCAGCAAAGTGCAACGTTCTTTTCTCCTCACATTGTTGATTGATTTCCGATAGAATTATCGATAATTACTTCAGGAAATGCTGTGTAAACCTTCAATGGAAATAGTGTTACTGGAAAAGACATAAACTACAGCTGTTGTCAATTTATTAATAATGTTTTAACTTGGAAGGTATATCATTTTCGCCTACCATTTATTTATTAGAACCATTCAACTGTTAATATCATGTATTCGGTGATTCTTGAACATCTGAAACTTTTCATTAGGCATCAACGGGTATCCCTTACTTAGGGTCATTGCAAAATAAAATCATAGAATGACACATTACATCACACATTAGTGCAATATACATTATATATTCTTATAATATATAATTATTAATAATTACGATAATTATATATTAATATATAAGTAACATATTATGAGTTACTTCGACGTCCTCTACCAAGTGATTTGCTACTGTCATTGTTTTAAAAGAAAATTATTTTAATGACACCCTCCAGCTCTCATCGTATAGTTTGTTCCATTGACAGCAAGTTACTCTATAATTTATTGTTTTTACCCAACAACATTATTCCTAATCTCGAAACACCCAAGGCCAAGTTCAATAGTTACCATTAACAGTATTAACAGTAATTAACACAACTTCTTAATTAATATCAGTGAACTTTTAGATTGTTATTGAAACGGCTCGCTGCTTACTGTCAGACATTAATCATCTTCAGTTGACCTATATATGGCAAAGCTGTAAAACTTGGCTCGCGTAGGGCAATAACCAAGTTTCGTGACAGTTCCGCTTTCGCATCTATCCGCGGTTCTGTGTTGACTTGGTACACTGAGGCGAAATATCCGTAACACTGTTATCCACATTACATATTAATCCCATAGTTTGGACTTTGCGAATAACTTAGTGTAGTACCAGCAGTTTTTCCCAACCATTATACAAGAAGAGATTCATGTTCAGTTTTTCATCTCAGGTAATTGGCAGTATAAAATCCTTTAAAAATCAATAATAAAAAAGAACAAGATTTATTGAAACGAAAACTACCAAGTTGAGTGTGGCATATATCTTTTTCAACCTTTTAACATAAGCTTATATATACTTTAGAATGGTTTTAAATAATCTTGAAAGAAATAGAATTGAAGATATAGAATAAAAGACCTGTTAAAACAATTCAGGGTATGGAAATGCCGCCACCATTCTTGCAGACATCAACGCAATCAAAAGGTTAGTCGACTTCTGTCACGCTGATTCTATGGCGGATAGAGTAATGATGCGATCTAGTTAAAATCCATGAGATTATTAGACCTTTCTTCCAGGGGAGCTTGAAAAAATTAGCGCATCCGAACAACTAGAAATCATGAAATAGTACTTGGTGGTTTTGAAGTATACACTGATTTGTGAACAATCAGCTCACTGCTGATTTTTGAGCTCTACTATCTTCATTCCAACCCACACATTTCCTGAAAATCTTTTCAAAATATAACGAAACTGTAAGAAGTAGGTTTTTTACTTAGATTTATAGTTTGCGCATGCGCATTTGCTAAGGACAATACCATTGTGTTGAAATAGAAATGAGATTAACAGACCGTTTTCCCCCAACTACCATGAAAATTGCTGATATATTGATTTCTGAGGAATTAAACTCTTAGGGGGATGCCAAACCGGCACATTCCCTTGAAATGTCATCAAAATCGGACGACGTCTGTGGAAACTACCCACGGACAAACACAGATAGAGAGACTTGAAACTATAGCGGTTCATAACGGTGTAAAACTCAAAATGAGAGTAGAAATAGTAGACATATTAGAACTATTCCACCTCTCGAAAATAATGACAAAGCTTCCGCTACCTTGGGTAGATTGGGAAGCAAGAATTGTAATTTCTTGATTGTAAGAATCACGTGCTTTGTGTGTTCAAAGGTATCACTGAGGTTGCATATCTTGACTTACTGGAATAGTTTCCCTCCTCCTCCTAGTCATAATTAGAACTCTCGAGATTTCACTAGACTGAAATATGAATTTCGATCGACGGTATACATTTCGTAACTGTTCTTAGTTTATTTTTGTGAATGTGGTTAAATGTGATTGGAAAAGTGTATTAGTATTACTCCTGGAACGCCCAAGTAACATCTTGGGGTAACACAAATTATGGATCAATTTTTATAAAATTTCGATATTTAAAACGGTAATTACTTCAGAACTTGAGAAGCGAACTAGAGAATTTAAAAGTAAATAAATCATTTAAGAATTGTAGAATTTATTTCGATACCCACAGAAAAACTTGAATGGGTACTTTTTTTTTAGTTCAAAACCTTATTGGCATTAAGTTCTGCATTTAGACATCAAGGAGATATCGGTTCCATAAACCAGAAGTTGATCACAAAACGGGCAAAAAGAATTGTTGAAGATGTGAATATGGGTAAAAGGTATATCATTTAGCACGTTTATGTCATCTTCGGGCACAAGTGTAGGTAGGGGGCCCGTTGCAATGGATAGATAATTTTTTTTTTTTTCACAAGGCTAAACTGTTTTATTCAATAGAAGCTCGGATGGATGAGAGCAAGAAAAGAAGGTGATAGCCGGTGTGTGCTATGGAAACAATAGGTAGATATTTCATTGGAATTGAACAGTCCCCTCAATCTATTGATTTATTGATGTCAACGTCTGTATTTTCCTGATCCACAAATCGATCATTGAACATCTTTGTCTTAGAGGATTTCGCTGAGCTGGCGATTGATTGTGAACCGAACCTTTGTGAAAAGCTGAAAACAATTTTAATATTATCAATCACTAGATAGTTCTCAAATCCGTGCGCTGCTGGTCAAATGGCTTAACAAGTTCGCTCCTCAACTCATGAATCAAGTCCTTCATTCACATTTTCTATTGCATGCTTAATCAACCTGTTTTTCCACAAAGAATAGATAAATTCATTCACGAGTTTTTTCCTGAGTGTAGTGTACTAGTTTTCAGGTATTGGAACCAACCGCATCATCACAATGCTCAGAGCAAAGGATAACACAAAGGGGAGAAAACGTGGGTTAATTGTATGTAGGGGGGAATCCACTTCTGAAAAATTGTGCGACCTTCCTAATGAAACTTTTAGAGGTGACGAACTTTGAAATCGGTAGGACAGGAAGGGGTGTTTCTGCATATTTACAATATGGAAAGTACCAGGTTAATGGTAAAGAAGCGGCACTACGACGAAGGCGGCTTAAGGTTTAATCCCCTCCCTCGGAGTGATTCATGGGTCACTTCCTCCATTCAACCCCTTCCGTATTGAAATCGAAAATTTGAATTACCTAAACCTTGAACGAAAGCTGGAGTAACCAAAACTTTTCACAATGAACCCAACTGTTTACGGACGTACTCACAAAAATAAGATAAACGCAAAAAGAGTGGGATCAATTGGTATGAAATTATTGAATTGATAGACACGGAACGTAGCGAGTGACATAATTTCAAGATCAATAGCGAACGAGCTTTTGGTAAAGGGATGAATTCCTTTGATCAGCTCACACTCTTTCCCCATTCATTTGCCTCTCAACGAGCCATTTGGTCAAAGTAACCGAAATTTCCCCCTTTCATGAGTTTTAGTTCAACATAATTTTCCTAAGAGCTCGAAAAAAATGGGCACGATGCACCAACTATTTGTAAGCAATAACTGTCGTACACTATTACATTTTCACTAAAGTATTTACTATTTCTTAATGATTTGTGCCTTCAACAGAAGAACATATTTGGTCACTCTTGAAATCTCATTATTTAAAACAACACTATCATGCGTCATAATACAATGTTCCCTCCCCTAATATTCCGATAAGACTGGTATAAATAACAACAAACTTTCGGTTTGACTAAAAAAAAACCATTATCGAACATTTTCCCTTCTCACACTTTGGATTTTCATTCTAGAGAGGATTTCATAATCTTTAGTCGTCAGTTCACTGATTTCAATAACCGGCTTTTGCCACTAACCAGGATCTAGAATCCTGTAGCTGAGATTCTAACATCCTGCAGGTACGAAAAAAATATAGGAATGGTACCAAAACAATAAATGCCAAGTTCAACAGTAAACGAATCGTAGAACGATATAACAGGAGACATAAGATGTTATGGGACGAGACATCCAAGAACATACCGATTCCGTTGCTCCGCTCATCGCCTCTTCTTCTTCGCTGACTCAATTTCCGAAGAGTATTGCCCCACTCATAGCCAATATGTCAAAAGCAGAGATGTGAGAAAATTCTAATACGTCAGGAAAAATGGAGGATTCGATGCAGCCCTTTCCTTTCCTAAAGAATCAAGGCGTTACGGCCGTTCCCTTCATCTTTCATCTCAGTCCCCCGATCAATAAGCGAAGGGGAAATATTGCTGGGCTCAAATGTTCTGGATGAAGGATTCGTTGGTAGATGAAAACGGCTGCACTTGTTCAGCAACTAATTCATTGTACCTACTCTAAAAAATTCTAATCGACCTGAGCGTTATCAAAGTGTGGAGACACCAACGATTGAGATTGAAACATTTCTGTTGATACTTGACAATGACTGACCACTAACCATAAAAATATTGACACTACAATCAAACTAAACTACCGTTTTGCGGATAAGTTCTAGTTCTTCTCCTTAAAAAAAAAAAATTGCTGTTACGGTCGCTTACAAATATCTAATAGAAAAGCGTAAAAATCTTTGGTCCAAAAATTGTTTTTCTGAAATCTCAATAGGCACCGATTCATATGCGTTTATAAACTATTGGTAAGTCAATAGATTGAGAACTTTAGTAGTTAACCTTGTTGTAAGATTTAACGTTCTTGTATGCTACTAATGATACAGTCTCGTTGAAATTGATGATATGATATATTGTCGGACCGTACTTCCTCAACAACCCTGCAAATTTGAGGGCCACCGTACCTCTAGAACCTGAGAAAATGATTCTTGACGAATTTTCGTTTTCGGACAAGCGAAAAATGGTATCCACTCGTAGATTCCAAAGCAATGGCTTTCAAAGAGGAGCATGTACTGCATGAATCTCACGACAGCTTAACGTTTCATCAAAGTTGCGTGAAAACTGAGAAATTAGGTGTTTCACAAAAATCTGAGGACAGGCAAAGACCCACAAACACACGGGGACTGACAGTTACGAAACGGAAGTTGTTGAGAGGTATAAAACTTGAAATGTGAGTGGTGGAACTTTTATTTTGGAAGAGAAAAATTGCATGCCTCATGAAACAAAAGCAAAATAAGGCTTCCACCTTCCATAGGTAAATTTGGAAGCAATATGGCTGGACAATCCAAACTCAGAACATGGATCCATAGAATGTGTATTGAGAGGATTTGCATTTGTCTACAATTTTTAGAGGGAAGCATGTATGCCAAAGACATGAAATTGTACACACATTCTACATTATCAGAAAGTGATGGTATATTTTAAAAGGTACACAGATCTTGTACGATACTTGTATACTCCTCTAATTACAAGGGCAAGGACAATGGGCAAGGAAGGTTTTTAAACGGTAGAAACTGCTGGAGTGATTAGGGTACCGAAGACGTTTAGCCGAGTTCGAAAATGGATACCTAGTCCCTCTTATTATACTTGAAGAAGGTTGCCTCCGATTACAAATGTCTTAGAATAGTGTTAGACCGCAAGATGTTTAAAAATCAATTGAAGAGATTAGAGGCAATTCAATTTTTGTTTATTATTTCCAATAATAAACCTTTGTGATTGACAATGAAAACAGAATTTTCACCCCCCTTCAAAAATTGTCTTTTCACGTTTCAAATAGGTGAATTTCAAAAATAAAAAAAAAAAAAAAAAAAAAACGTCTGCCGTAAGCTGTTTGCATTTGATGGCCGAAAATGACCAAATTTTACGAACTTCGTCTCACATCGATCTGTGATGTGCCCTAAGCTCGGCATCTTGATCAATCAATCCTCTAAGAGCCTATTTAACGATTATATCTCGAAAAATCGAAATCTCAAGACTTTCGAAGTAAGTGCGAAGTTTTTTGTTGGATTAAGAAATAAATTAGTTCCCTTGATCAAATGAAACCATTCTGGTTGCTGTACTATCAACCGTTCGCTATTATTTGAAGAACGTCAAAAAACACCCTGAAAACACTTACCTCCGTTGGGGGATGTTCGTTATACTCTGAAGAAATGTTATCAAAGTGAAGGATACTCTCGGTTCTCAAGGATTTATGAGTTCTATAATTTCAATAAATAATCATTAAAGAACAGTGATCGTTGTTGCTAAGTCAAAATATATTTTAACGTGAACGTCTTCTAAAGAAAATTGATACGAAAAAAAAACAATAGGCAGAACTCTATCCGTAGCCAAAATGGAACTATTCTGCTGGAGTCGAGAAAGCTACATCCAGGTCTAAACTGTATTTATTAGACAACTCTTTTACTTGAATAACTGATACAATTAGACGTCTACTTCCTATGGGTGCCATTGATATTTCAGCACCATCCAACAACTAGGAAAGGAAAGAGCCACAAATGTCCTTCAGCGGATCAGTTGTCACAATAACTTGTAATTGGCTTGTAGATGTGACATGATAATGGGATGATTCGTTAAGAATGCTCCACAAACACCGCACATTACTTTCGATGAAAGCTGACATCAGATTTCCAAAAACGGTGCAGTATACCATATCAAAACCCCCGAGACCCAAGGATGGAATAACTGAAATTCAAGGAGGCAACATGAAACATCCTCAAACTAAGTTAACTTATTCTGGAAAAATATAACCCATGTTGTGAGAAACTATTTCAAAAGGAACCTTTGGAAACTAAATTCCATTGCAATTATATCTGCTGATTAAATCGTAATAATTAACTACCTGATTCAGTATTCAGATTCTTGAATTCTGATTTTCAAATATAAAAGCTTTTTTATTCAACCTCTGGTTGGATGACCAGGACTCGGTCCAATGTAGGGCTTATCTGATTTGGTTTATCAAGCCCATTTTTTTTTAACAGACCAAATCTTATTTTTGACTCAGGCGTAATTTGATGTAGTCCAGTAACTTCAGAGAAAAGCTTTGGACAAAGTACGGCAGACAGACAAATTTTTGAATTTACTTTGAACTTTAAATTGACTTTGAATTCTACGCATCTTGAAACGAAAACCAACAAAAATTAAGGTGGTGTTATCTTTTTTCTTGGTTGATTACGAAGGTTCATTATTGGAACGTTACTGGAGTTCATCCTATACCAGTGGTTCCCAAACCGGGGGCGATTTGGGTTATCAGGGGGGCGATAAATAAGTTGGGGGCGATTGGGGGGCAATGAGTATTCAAACGGTGTAAAATGAAAATAGTGCTGGACATTTGAAGTTGCCGGGCAGCCATTGAAAATGCGAAATAACACAAAGTTTTCAAACTTTCATTTTTTTCACCTTTTAACTGTGAATTTTATAAATTTATCTTCTTTGTTCTCAAAAAAATGCATACATTATAATTTTTATTTTCTATTTTATTTAGGAGTGACCGGACAACACTGCTTTGGTTGTGTTTATATGCAGTAATAAAATTGCTTAATCATTACATTTCACTTCAAATTAAAATTAGCCATACAAGGAAAAATTGAAGGGGGGAGGATAGGTGTTAGTCAACCTCCAGAATGGGGAGATGGGCCACAAAAGGTTGGGAACCACTGATCTATACAATGAAACTGTGGGAAATAATCCCTATTTGTCTTTCTTATTCGGAATTGTCCTCTTCAGCTCTTCCTCTATAGTGTGTATTCGCCCTATTTCTCGATCCTCCGTTCCATCTTCCCATTTCTGAAATTTTCGAGGATTAGATGGAGCGACTGAGTTTGGAGGGAAAACCAAGAAGGGCATATCCATCTGAGATATTGTCTTGGAACCGACCTCCAGCAAACTACCCCGACCACTTGATTACCGATTCAGAGAGCGGATTCAGTGCTAAGAACCGCCTCTCGACGCCGCCTTTCATCTCGGAGGCTCATTATCATACTCCCTTTCCCACCCTCAGTATTGTAAGAAGTTGTGCCAAGTTGTTTAATTATTCATTGGCCGGTCGAAGTGGGCGGAGATGGCAACTTTGCGGAACATTTGTTACTGAATCATATTACTCCCTTGGGACCGCTCTTTCCGATTTCACAATACAGGAAAGATCTCAGATTTTTGGATAATCGTAATAAGGGTGTTGATTGATTGAAGTATATAAACATTCAACAAAAAAATAGCTAGATCTTGTTATAAATACAAATACAAAAAACTACTAGTGATGTTGAAAGAAGAAAATCAAATTAAATGGTAGGGAATATTGGCCTCCCTTGAAGCTTAGCGTAAAATTGGTGGTCTTCAACCAATTACAATCAAATGATCAGGTGTTGTACAACCACCTTTAGAAGGTTTCCAAAGACCTCCAACGTTCCTAACTTACTTGTATGTTTTTTACATACTTAAACGTTACTACATATTTTATGCATCACTTTCCCACTGTCTGATGGACCATTTTTGACATTTTAAGCATGTCAACATGTACCTATGCCACCTGAACCATAAAATAACCAGCCTACCATCCGGTAAAAACACAATATTTAATATACTATACAATATATTATATTGTATGAAAAATGAAATACAATGTATTATATTGGTTAATACATATACAATATATTGTATGGTATAAATATATTAAGTTAACTTATACTAACTTATTACTATTAGCGCTAAAATCCGTGGTAAGTTACATTGTATATGAAAGGTCATTAGTATGGATCCTGAGAAAACGGAATTTAAACCTTCGACTTATCTTTCCCCATCTACTAGATTAATGAAGCTTACGATTCCAGTTGATTTCAAGGAGCATGGCTACCTCACCGCGGTCATAATAAACAAAGGTCCAATATACAGTCCATCTTTCAGAGGGAGGCATCATTCCTCTCCTCTTTTACTCGTACCATCAAATTTTGTTGTATCTACTAACGCATTTTCACACATTAATTTTACGTTTTATTCAATTGTTTCAAGTTGTTGCTTTCATCCAAGATTATGGTTGTGAGGTTTACGATACCTAGCTTTGGATTACAGGAGGCAAGTTTTCAATGACCAAACGTACTCAGGGGAGAAAACGATCTGTCATGACTAACTTGGAGTAATCTCGACCCGATAGCGCGTGATGGATTGATGATATTGCAATCTATCTAAAGAGAACTACACCACTGAGCCCCACCCGAGTTTCGGATGGAACCAACGAAACGAAAAGAAGGTTCAATTCGATCTGAAGTTATAAGACAAAGTTCATTGAAGATGGTGAAAATTATAAGATAGATGTTTACCAATGTCGCGTTATATAACCTTTCTATTCAAATCACTGGTTTCAGAATTATTAATAAATGGAGCGTGAGGTACGTTGAGATATTTGAATGGCTAAGTCCAACTACGAAGAGGTTGGCCTACCGGGGGAAAAACATTCACCAATGAATACCTAAAGTTCCCTGTGACACCTATTGTTCTCAAATTCTGGAAAAGGATAATCCCACATCGTTGATTTTAGCTGGTTCGATCGCCGACCCAATATAGGATTCTATAATACAGATGTCGAGGGTGACTGACCCCACACTATTCAGGGTTGACCTCACATCCACAATGGTCAGGTGGCTGCCCAACAACAGCGACAAAGGCCTTAGTAACATCAGGAGAAGCAAGATGGAAGAGCTTTTTAAACTAAACCTCATGATTTATTATTCTTTTCCAATTGACTCCAAAGAATTGTATACACCTCAATTGTATTAAAGTTTGTTGATTAACGGAAAACTGTTTTTCGAATACTAAATAAAATTGTTGCGTTTTGATATTTTCTCACTCGTTGCTATCGCTGCACTTACAAATATTTGTGTGAAGAATTAATCATCACATCTGTATTTCATAATTATTGATATTTAGCGCAATAGGGATGACCCTATTTTTTATTAGGATCCTACTCACCATGAAACGTAAAGCGACAAATTTAGAGGCAAAACGATCGGTTTCAACAATGAATCTCTTTTTGGGATACTGAAACATAAGTGTGTTCCTTAAGGAATAGTTAACCAAAATGAGAATACCTAATTGGAGTTTGAATAAAGTAATAATGAGGTGCATACAATCTTGCATTTTGCATAGTTGGTCAACCTTAATCAGGTTTCTTAATTTGACATAGGTGACTACCGATTTTAATCTACGAGCGAGCGCCTGGTACTGGGCAAATACTAGCTTGATATTTTGAGGGCTGGTCCTCAATGAGCAAAGCGAGTTTTATCCTAAATCGCGCCAGCAAAGAACCGAGTTCGTGAACGATGAGTTCCATCCGTGACAAGGACATTCACAACTTTTCTTTTGATTCCAGATTTGACAACAAAGAAAAGTTAACCGTGGCTCGAAGTTGGTACTTTTTGGCGGGGACGATTATCGTTTGAAGGGTTATCGTCTTCCGAAGAAGAATGGAGCAACATAAATGTTCCCGTGAGAAACTTCACTAATGAACAAACTTACAAAACAATCGTTCCAATAAAATACAAAAATTTAGAGTTAACCAATATTTCGAATACTTCTAACAGATTATTGGCATTCGAACAACATATTGGAAATAATAATAATTCGACTGATATGAATTTAATCGTGCAGTGGAACACAATCTATTAATAATAGTAATGAAACATTTCGCAATAAGTTCATGGTTTTCGGGTGTTAGTATTTCATTCGAGAGAGCAAACATAATTTACAATTATTTCCTTATTACCACTTGGACAAGAGAACCAGGATCGATTCAATACATTAAAACCAAACTTCGAATTCAATGAAATGCGAGCAATTAAAATGAAATTAATTTGTTTCTAGTTATAAGCACTAGTTTAGACCAGTTTCAGATTATAATACATATGGTGGAAAGAATCTAATCAAGTACACAGTTTGATTGTTCATTACGAAACGGGTATTGTTGCGTCCTACTAACAGGATATCTATAATTTCGTAATCTGGTACAAGGATTCTGTTCAGCAACAATCGGTTTTAATTAACTGTATATCACATTAGTTCTTTCATCTTAATTTTCTTTCATCTGATACATTTAAAACTGGTATTAACACCCATTACACAGTGTGTTCAACAAGTCGTTCCCGTTTTGTTTATCCTGAATATGCTTATGCGGTATGTCAGTGTGACTCAGCAATACTGTTCGATCCCTAAACGTAAAGAAAGAAATTTTTTTAATCATTTGGCGGGTATGAACAAATATAATATCTGTATCACCTACATCAATCTACTGATCCAAATACTGACCCCAAATGATAATGATCAATTACAAGCCAATCATAACAAGGTACATACAGAAAAAAATACCTCATATAATGATTTAAGATGGAAACTGGCGGTCGGTAGTATAAAACAAGTTCTTGTTTGGAAAGCTTCGGAAGAAACGAGAACGAAAACAATGGACGGAAAACAAACAATGGAGGCTCGTTATTTTCCATGTTGATATACTTTGTCCAAGTTTGTGTTGGGGAAATCAACTAATCGCTTTTCAGGTTTTATTCTACGCTATTCGACCTTTACTATTTGATAAAATTCTGTAATCACTATAAAA
This sequence comes from Creontiades dilutus, assembly GCA_031894815.1. Lineage (NCBI taxonomy): Eukaryota > Metazoa > Arthropoda > Insecta > Hemiptera > Miridae > Creontiades > Creontiades dilutus. Next base: position 193,933 of record JAVIWC010005236.1, on the reverse strand, counting down.
AGAACTACGAGCCAGCAAAAATTGTAACACTAATATACAGATTATAATCTAGTGGTGATTCGGCAATTGGCGGTTCAATAAGCACTTTGTGGGACATCTCTCAACGATATATTCAGTGTTATCCTAATATTAAAGAGATTTACTTAGAAACAAGGTTGAATCGATGTATTAATTTCCCCGAGAACACTAATCAAATCAACTCAGATAATATCAAATATAACGTAATATGTTTGCCACAACACAAGTTGTATGAGAACGTTCAATAATATTGAACGAATTAATAATGAATTATTATATTATAAGTAATAATTACTTAGAATGGTACTTAATTTTGTAGCAACAGGAAGCAACGAGATAATGGAAGAAAAGTGCTTCAGAATACAGAAACAATGACTTTTAAAATAATAATAGTAACACGAAAAATCCTCTGTATCACTCGCAGTAGAATAGCTTATCTATTAACGATAATCCATGAAATTACACTTAACCAAACAATGCGTTGTTTTTCATTGGTCTACAGTCAGGTAGGCGGTCGTGCTGGAGAACCGGGCTGCATCACCCGTTCAAAGGGAGGTACAAGTTAGACCGTGTGGCTGAAAGTATTTCAATCTTGAATGCAATTACAAGGTATGGCGGTGCTATGTATCGAGTTTTGATCTACGCATAGATAAGTGATTCACTTACAAGAAATATCTGGCACAAGAAAAATAAATCTCCGTTTTCGTTTAATCTCGATTTTTAGTTTTCTTTACAAATTTTGGGCATTTTGAATATTAGAACTGAAGATTTTGTTCTGTTTACTTACGTTATATTTTTTATTTCCTCTTACTTGATTTCTATTTGTGATTAAAGTAATTACCGAATAGGTACTGATATTCTTGGTCAATTACGATGATTCATTGTTGCTCTTAATACATCAAAATGTTTTAATGTATGAGGAGAGGGGTAATTTCTCGGTACAACTTTCCGATTTTCAGAAATGGTTCAACATAAGTCATAGACACCGTAAAGACTATACGAAGGGAATTATAGAGAGAGGGATCAAGACTGGAGAGACTATACGGAGAGAATTATAGAGAGAGGGATACAACTCCTCCCAGGGATACAACTTTGGAATCGATTCTGATGGATGTTCTTGTTCAACTAAAAGAGGGAAATACCTTGAAGGTAATTTGGACTATTGACGCCCTTAGGCTGCTCTGCAACCGAGTTTGCAAATCCACAGCAAGGAATATAGCCGGGGGCGGGTTGGAAGGGATGGGACCGAAAGCTTCAAGGTATCTTCGTACCCAACTCATCCGATGATATGGTAGTTAATGATATTCATAAAACGTTCGCGGTATCAACGCCAGCATGTGAGTTTTCTTTGGTACCTCCATTTTAATTTGTACTCATAAATCGTAGAAAGGCTGAAAATTAATGGACGACAATGCACTCATTATTTACTTATTATTTACTCCTTAAATATTAAGGATGGTTTTCGATTAATTGAAATAATCGATGTTTATCCTCTAAAACACACAATTTTTCATTATTATTTTATTATTATCCTATCTTGATTAATCGGTAATCGATGAAATGGGATTCATTGGCATACATTAGTATTCAGGTTTCTACTTATATTCCAATACATTCTACAAGTTTGATAGGAAAAGTTCTTATTTTAGCTTTTGAATATTGTTAAAAGATTCCTGTTCTTCTGTACATAAAAATGTGAGGGTGTCTTTCCGTGTTTCATTTCAGTAGACCTCTTCTTAGAACCCAGAAAAACATTGTTCTTTCAGTAAAAAATCAATCATTCCAAAAAATCACAAGTTTTTGTGCAGCTCTGTGCACATCAAATTGTTCCAACTTAAGAAAAAAAGTAAAAGCCAGATAAAAACGGATGAAAATGGTTACATTATATTGTCAAACAGAATATTACCTAAAAAAAGTGTCGAGTAGGAACTAGCGAGTCCAAAAAGTTGAGCTCAAACTTACGTGTGAAAAAATATTCACATTTCATCAACATGTGCCAAAAAAAACTCAAAATATTCATTTTAACAGGAGGATGTTATATAGATGACGCTCATTCACCTTAAAATCGGTAGTTAACCATTTTTACTTGCCGGTTGCTCAACATGAGAAGTTAAGAATATTTAAAACGATTAATTACTCAAAATTATTAATCGATGCCATTAAACGATATTCTATCGTACGTACTAAATATCCTATCTTCGTAGACCATTGAACACTGTACAAGTACACCATTAAATTGTGACGATCGAACCAGGTAATATAATTGTAACGTCATTTCCTATCCAAGAGTCCCTTTTGAAATCCTGTTTTTCTAGAACGTTACTCATTAAACGTTATTAATTAAACATTGTAGAAAAACATATAATAATAATTATAGAGGGAAAGTGAAGCGTAGGTCTTTGGCTATATTGTTAAACTTCAGTTTTTCCACTCGTGGGTTTCATCCATTTAATATGGTGTGTTATACCAATGTCGGCAAATACAATATCCAAATAGATATCACCTACACTTAACTACTGAGGGACTAATACAGCGAAGATGTTTTATTGCACCATACACTACGTTTCACAATAATTATGAACAGCGAAGGAAGTGTCGTTGGAAGAGTCATCTGAAACAGAAAGTAATACCCTTATTTAATAGTTTGTATAGTTTCTTTAAGGAGGAGGGCGTGGGTCGTTCGAATACGAACGTAAAATCCGTTATGTATCATTTTGCCATGAGCAAGTCCACCAATCTCGTCCGAATCGGTAGGGGAATTGAAAAACGTCGGTTTAATATACCATTCAATTTTTATTATGATCATACTATTATTAGCGAATGTTGAATTTTTATTAGGTACCACTCTTACTTACACAGTTGGGTAGATTCATCTCAGGGCCTATATAATTTTTTTACACTCCATGTTTATTTTACGAATTCTGAATCCTCAGAAGAAGTGACCCACGAGTTACTTTCCAATCGAATTTAAGAGCTGGCGGAAAATCAATTTACCACCTAAATGGCCTACATCCACCCTGGTACTGAATAAAGTTTTCTCATTTACTTATTCATTTTTTGCTTGTTTTTATATAAAAGCTGTTAAGCATACGTTACTGGTATGTTAGCTAATTTCACATCGACAGGGCTCACATACGGACCAATATTTTCCGCTTCAAAGTCGAATGTGGAACTCTACCTACTAAACCATAGAAGGTGCAACTAGCCAAGACACTAACTTGAAAAGTAGTTTAAATATACACATAAGTCAAAGAATGACTCACCATTTGATGTCCGAAGCAGGATGATAGCATTTGAGCCACACTTTATTTTGAAATTTAAACTATTTTCTTGTCAGTATTCGATTAGTATCTTAGTCTCAACTCAAAAAATACTTTCCGATTTCCACATTTCTGGAATACCAGCATTCTAACACACACAAAATCACATACAAATACATTTCTGTTCTGCTATATCGGAACTTGATACGTGGATGACTCTCATACTACGGGACATTTTAAGAATTTAAGCATTTCTTTTGCTATGTTTTTGGATGTTCATCACTTAATTGGCCTCCTTGGGTGTGTTTCTGGTGCTCTGTCATTCAAGACATCCCATTATTCACCGCGAGATTTAAATTTGATAGAAGTCATAACAATGGCGTGGCGGTTTCGGACACGGCAATGACAATTTTGGTATGTTTTCACTTACATGACAATGACAATTCGGATTTTCAACAGAGACTCTTCCAATTCTACTTGACTTTTTATGAGTTTTAAAAATGTGTGATACGGCCTTCCAAGAAGAAAAGTGGGTACACAGAAAATTTTGGGATCAAACATAATAGGTGAGCAACTAGGTCCATTAAAATGACATTGAATAAACATACTAACCGGTTTTCAGATGCGTTCAGAAAACACAACATCCATCTTAGGGCGACTCAACGGTGTTTTCGCTTGCTTGTGAGTCACTGCTACCGCCAAAACAGGAACTTACTCGAAAATCCTCGTTTTGTTCCCCCTCAGGAACACGTTCTTTTTGGGCCATGACAATCACCCTAGACCAAAGTGACCTGCATAAAGTGCAGTGTTATGACATTGAAAACTAGAAGCAGGGGTTGAAATACCATCGACAGCTGCTCTTCAGAGCAGTTAAAGATGAGTAATTAAAGATGAGAGAATATTCATGTAATTTTACATCTCTGGTAGAATATTCGAAAAACCAACTCGAAATTGGGAATCTCGACACAGTTGCACATCATGACAATGACAGATCAGAGTTTCTCGACCCTAAAAACCATAGAAATTATATTATCCTCCTAGAGTTTTCTTTAAGTCAATGCAGTACTCAATAAATCTATGCAGATAGGGAAGAAAAGTTTAAATTCTGACAATTTTGAACGGCACAGCGTTCCATTTACAAGAATTTGCCCGTAGTTTGAGAATCACCCTGGTGAACATGGAGACTCAGTCTACCACGATGTTTATGGAATATAACACATACGTGACGTAGTGATTTAGTGATGTAGTAATGTGGATACTGGTGTTAACTCCTAAACGGCTTTGTACACGGTTTGAAGCATTCTGATATGCATGAAACGCTGAACGATGAATTTCAGGAGGCACACAAATATGATCAACTGATCAATCCAAATAGGTATTTTGGTTGAGAACAGTTTTACGTGCTCTATGCATATATCCTCAAATTTAATAATCGCTCTATCACCTGTGAAACACGCACACTCCAAAGCTTAGTAGAAATTCAAATCATGAACGCAAGCCAATTGAATGATAACCCTCAGTGAAAGAATTTGCAGCGTTATTATTTACAATTATCTTAAAGAATTTTTAACAAAAGTACCACAGCATTTTACACACAATATCATCAAGTAATAAACACGGAACACACATTTCAGAAATCCATCACAACCAGGTTTTTTTTTGTACTAAGCCAATTTATCCAACATTTACGCATTCCTTTCTGACTAAAAGGGGCTAGTTATTAGGTGAGGAAAATGACCTCAATTTTGGAATTTCGCTTGAGAGGGAACTTCGGTATTTTCTATTGATGTTCCTTTATTGGCCGATTCCCACTTTTTTCTCCCTATTGGTTTTGCCGGTCTTTCTTATTTCGTTCACTCGCTTCACTCGATTAGGAAACTTCATGTTTTTCTGTATCAGGACGGTTAGGGGACGGTAGCTTGTGGTTTGTCGTAGCCCCCGCTGTTATTGACCATTCACGTGTTGCTCTTCTGCTAAACTCAATCATTATTTAGTTCACAACTTCCCTACTTCGGAGTCTTTTGTTCGAATGGGAAAATCTGTAGGGAATTTCGGGAGGAAGCAACACTTTAACAATTCATTTTCAGGTCAACGGAATCAACAGCACTCTCTTCACATAGTTAGGACCGGGCCCATACAAAGTACACGTATAATTTCTTTTGATTAAGTATTTGCAATAATGAAACTTTGCAATCGATCAAGAAAAAAATTAAAGAAACTTCGAAATTGTTTGTTTTATTATTGAAAGTGTGTAAAATCCAAAAACTTAAAAAAAAAAAAATCTTTGGACAGCCGCCCAGAGCTTTTTCCGAAACTACTGAATGCAATTTAATGGAACATCGGACGAAAACCACATTTGTGGTATAGTTTGGACTGCATCCTCGGCATCGATCTTAGTCAACCCTGAAGGTTGAAACCGAAAGTCTTGATATGCCTGGATAGGTTTGAATATTGAAGACTTATGAAGCAACAGTATTTTTTTCATGTTCGTTATTGAAAGAAGTGACTTCAAAGAATCGAATGAGCCCACCAATACTGGTTGATGTTCATCCGTTCGCTCTGCTAGCAAACTTTGACTGAAAAAAAAAAGTAAACATGAAAGTGAATGAGAACGTGCTTGGACAAAAATCAAAAATCATCTAATATCATGCGAGAATCACATCAGCTGATATAATTGCTGTGGAACTTTTTTTCACAAGTTTATTTTGAAATGAAGTTTCCAAGTCTTTTTCAAAGGTAGTTTGGTTCTCATTCGCTATAACGTGCGAGAATCATATCAGCTGATATAATTGCTGTGGAACTTTGGTTCACAAGTTTCTTTTGAAATCAAGTTTCCAAATCTTTTTCAAAGGTAATTTGGTTCCCATTCGGTCTAACGTGCTGAACATAAATGGGTCTCTTTTTATGACATCTGCAGACAAGTATGAAGGCTTGATGCTCAAAGTTTATATGATGAACTGCTGACAACGTCTAATTTACACAGATCGATAAACGATTTTGTTCAATGTCCTGTTTATCTGGCTAACGAGTTTCACCTTAATTTTATAGGCGTGAGAATGTTCCCATTCTTTATTTTGGTCCTTTGTTTGTTGCAGGTAAGTGTTTTGCTGCCCTCTGTGAGTATTCTTTTATTTCATTAAACGTAATTTTGAAGTCTTTTTAGATGGGAAATGTGTTATTGTACACTCTTCATACATTATTTATCCCACAAATATGACGAATTTCCAACTTCATTAGTCAGAGTTGGGTAATTAGAAATGGCTGTGTCGTCTCTAGGTTTCTATAATTCATAAAGCAAGTACATAAAGTGAAAATGCTTAAGAACCATTGATAATTATGGGGAAGAGCGAGACGAAATTTATGATTCTATAAAACATTTGAAAGGTCAAATAGATAAAAGGAACAATGTTGGTTTTGGGTTCAAAGATTACCTGCCAATGGATAAACACAAAGTCCCTGAGGTTTTTCCACTAAAAACCAAGTCGTTGCTTACAAGGCTTACAAGAAACACGGTATTATTGTTTACTAACGATTTATAAAACCACATTATTGAATTAATATTTTCTAAAAAAATATAAAACCACGATATAAAAACGCGAAAATTGGGAAGCTTTCCCACGAATGACGCACAATTTCTGTGCGATGAATGCACCATTCTGTTGTGCGTCATTCGTGTGAAAACATCCCAATCATCGCGCTTTTATATCATGGTTTTACATTTATTTAGAAAATATTAATTCAATAATGCGGTTTTATAAATCGTTAATAAACAATAATACTGTGTTTCTTGTAAGCCTTGTTTCATTGTCACTTGGGAAATCAGTTTCGCAACATCTTAAGAAAACAACATAAAACACGTTTAAAGAGCAGTCACAAAAGACAGAAAATTTAAAACAGAGATGTGAAATTAGGAAAAGGAAAACAGGGAGTTAATAAAAGAGTTGATTGTTTCTTGAGCTTTAGCCAAACGCTCAAAGCAAAAAGCACCCGGGCGTGCCCTTGCGGGGCCCAAAGGGCCGAGTTTATTAATATGATAATTTATGGTGGAGTATTGCACTTATCACTATCAAAAAATGGTCGAAATCGTGCATAGCCATTCGTAGCGAAGATTCACTTCCAACTTAGTTCAGTGTTTCTCAGGCATAAACTATAAAAAGAGTTAGAACAAAACACTTTTATAGTTTATGAGAATAAGAAGGGTTTAGAGGGAGGAATGAGTAAACCATCCGTTTCTTGTAAAAATGTCAACGTTTAAGTCCCGTAAAGCAGAATCACACAGGCAATATTTTAAAATATAGATATTAAGATTTGTTCTCCAGAATGTTAGCAATAACCTAGTTTTACATTTTTTGGTTTGTGGTTTACCAATAAAAGAAAAACGCTGCAAATTCTTCGACTGGGGTTTATTATTCAATTGGCTTGCGTTCGTGATTTGAATTTCTACTAAGCTTTGGAGTGTGCGTGTTTCACAGGTGATAGAGTGATTATTCAATTTCAGGAGGCACACGAACATGATCAACTGAACAATCCAAATAGGTATTTTGGTTGAGAACAGATTTACGTCCTCTATGCATATCTCCTGAAATTCAATAATCGCTCTATCACCTGTGAAACACGCACACTCCAAAGCTTAGTAGAAATTCAAATCATGAACGCAAGCCAATTGAATAATAAACCCCAGTGGAAGAATTTGCAGCGTTTTTTATGGTTATCAGAATGCTTCAACCCGTGTATCGGCTACAAAGCCTTTAGGAGTTCACTCCAGTATCCACATTACTACATCACTACGTCACTAGGTTACTGATAGCAACACAAAAACAAAAATAAACCAAAATAACGCGAATGTTGGCACCATAAATTGGGAATGGTTTGACCTACGGACCTGGGGAGGGGCTCATTCGATTCCTCGTGGAAAGTTCTTCAAAAAAAGTACAAATTTAGGCCGCTTTGACTTTTTTTGAGGTTTTTAGGGATTTTACAAAATTTTGACAACCCTTAAAGGGCACTTTAAATTAAGAGAGAGCTGGCTCAAGGAATGGGGCGTCGCCGGACCAACATGGATTTTTCCTGAAAATTTCAGCTTTTTCGCTTCAGCCGTTTGAGAGAAATCGTGCGTACGGTGTACGGCGGACGGACGGAAAAATTTTTATTGCAGATTCGGATTCTACACCTTTTGAAACGTAAACCATGAAATTTGCAGGGGGGGGGGGGGGGTTATAATTTTTTTTTAATGGATTTAATGATGGAATAATAAACCAAAAACTGCATGTGCGAATTGAAAACACAAATCGTTTACTGGAAATTTATTTTTTAGTACCTACAACAGGAAGTGAATTTGTGGTACGTTAAACTTCCACAACAGACATTTCGTCTCATTCGTTCCTCTATTAATTATATTCGTTTAGGCTAGACCAAGCGAGATAGCTAAACTATCCAACTCGACAGAGTTTCTTCTTCTTTTTTTTTTTAATTGAGAAGAAAGTGGAAGATACATGACGTAATAAGCAGAGTGCCCTTAAGCCAAAAGTTCTGAAACTTTGATAAACTTGATAAAATATCCCTGAGAAACAGGCGGCTGGGGTTTTTAAGCTGGGTAACTTGAGGCAATCACCCTGCAGCTGGGTCGTTGCGTCGGAGAATCCCATGAGGCGGAAGGGAGGTGTTCCATTCATTTCGTGGATGAACCTCTTCACGTGCACCATCCCCCCCGTGTCCGGTCTTTTAGTTGCACATTATCTTGTTACACGGTAGGGCACTTAAGCAGGTGACCTGCCGAGGTTCCTGTTATACTCACTTGTAAGGTCAATGGCACCGTCCCTTCCGGTTTACTTCCACATCAATTGAGAGGATGTAATACAACCCCTTTTAGTCAACATTTTTGTTAAATATTCGGTGAGTTGAAAAATTTTGGAGAAGAACTCATAAATTTCAAGGGAGCATAAAATATTGCATGCATAATAGATTATATTAAATTAAAAAGAGGGAATCATGTTTTTGAAAATATCTAATTCGCGTTGATACAGTTATCAATTGAATTGAATTTCAGGAGGCACACAAATATTATCAACTGATCAATCCAAATAGGTACTTTGGTTGAGAACTGATTTAAGTGCTCTATGCATATCTCCTGAAATTCAATAATCACTCTATCACCTGTGAAACAGGGACACTCCAAAGCTTAGTAGAAATTCAAATCATGAATCATTGAATAATAAACCCCAGCGAAAGAATTTGCAGCGTTTTTCAAGAGCTATTACAATGGAAAAATATTCTATTTGAAAATTTTAAATTTCGTAAAACGAAGCGTGCATATCAGTATGCTACAACCCGTGTATCGGCTATAAACTCTTTTGGGAGTTCACTCCAGTATCAACACTCACAACATCACTAGTTTACTGCGATCAAAACAAAGACAATAATGAACCAAAAAAAAAAAAAACGCAAATGTTGGCACCATAAATCGGGCCATACATCTGGAATGGTTTGAGCTACGGACCTGGAGAGGGGCTCATTCGATTCCTCATGGAAAGTTCTACAAAAAAAGTCCAAATTTAGGCCGCCTTGAGTTTTTTTGAGGTTTTTAGGGATTTTACAAAAATATGACAACTCTTAAAGCACACAAATATGATCAACTGATCAATCCAAATAGGTATTTTGGTTGAGAACCGATTTACGTGCCCATGCATATCTCCTGAAATTCGATAATCGCTCTATCAGCTGTGAAACACGCACACTCCAAAGCGTGGTGGAAATTCAAATCATGAACGTTAGCCAATTGAATAATAAACTCCGGTGAAAGAATTTGCAGCGTTTTTCAAGAGCGGTTACAATGGAAAAATATTCTATTTGAAAATTTTAAATTTCGTAAGACGGAACATGCATATCAGAATGCTTCAACCCGTGTATCAGCTATAAACCCTTTTAGGAGTTCACTCCAGTATCACATTCACTACATCACTAAGTTAATGCGATCAATACAAAAAAAAATCCTGTTGTTTGTTTTGATCGCAGTTACCTAGTGATGTAGTGAATGTGGATGCAAATGTTGGCACCATACATCGGGAATGGTTTGAGCTACGGACCTGGGGAGGGGCTCATTCGATTCCTCATGGAAAGTTCTTCAGAAAAAGTCCAAATTTAGACCGCCTAGACTTTTTTTGAGGTTTTTAGGGATTTTACAAAAATTTGAAAACCCTTAAAGGGCACTTTAAATTAAGTGAGAGGGCTGGCTAAAGAATCGGGGCATTGTCGGACCAACATGGATTTTTCCTGAAAATTTCAGCTTTTTTGTTCCAGCAGTTTGGGAGAAATCGTGGGTACGGCGTACGGCGGACGGACGGAAAAATGTTTATTGCAGATTCGGATTCTACACCCATTGAAACGGAAACCATGAAATTTTCAGTTGGGGTTAGAATTTTTTTTTTCAAGAGCGATTACAATGGTTTATTATTGAATAATAAACCAATACCATATTAAATATGGTCTTTTATAGACAAATTTTGTCTTACGAAGTTTGTATAGACTAATATTGCCTCAACGAGTTGTACCATGCCAGCGAATAAAACCAAAATGATAGGTAGCCTAGCAATATGTGATTTGTTCAAAATTATTTCTTTACCATCGTAAATATACTGTAACTCATTTGTCCCTTAACTATGTACTTTACGGTACCTGGCAGTTGTTACATTGACATAAAAACTTTTATTTCTACGGATAGACGAAACATACCCCGAAGTTCGAGGGTGGTTTGTATTTTCTCTTCGTATTTTGTGGCAATCTATCAAGGTTCACTCGCCAGGGTATCCGCATTACCTTCCACCCCTTACCTACGCTTTACTGAGGATTATTATTATTGTAAATGAGGATTAATCAAGTCTCAACGGTTGAGTACTGTGAGGCTACGGAATGGTATAGTTGCCCCTTCCGAGCAGGTGGATGCATTATTATGTAACATGGGCATGAATGGAACATTGATTCTCATTCAGGGGGGGGGCTCTCAATGAGTTGGGTAGGGGAAAGACAATTATAAAATTGATCATATTGAATCTCATACAGTCACAGGGGGAGGGGGGGGGGATTGCGAGTGATTAGGGGCAGCAGGATAAGCAGGACAATTAACAATAATGGTGACAATGGACGTAACCCCGCTCAGCCTAACATGTGAGGTGATGGAATGGTATAGTTGCCCCTTCCGAGCAGTTGGATGCATTATTATGCTCCGCCACGCTCAGAGGATGACCCAGACAATTGCAGGCGTCCGATTCATCTCGCAAGGCGACAGATTTCAAAATCGGGAAGGGGCCAACTAACCATATCCATCACAGTACTTCTCTTGAACGAATCTGTATAACATGAAATACATCACAATTTATATGGATTTTTGGGGAGTGAGGTACGCGAGAGGTTGAATTTTAAAACTGATTATCCCGAAACTTGGTTTTATGAGTTTAGTGAATCTGTCTTGCCTACGAATATATAATAATGATCTTCTATTATATAATGTACGGTTATTTATATATAATCTTTAATTCAATTTAAATCTGAATAATCGTCATCTGGTACCAAACATATTTCTATAGAGTACAGTTTCCATCTTTGGAACAGTTCTGTCGAAGGATTCTGTATCTCCTTCCTTCAACTTCCAAGGAAACGTGTGACACACAGGAGATCACTTGTAAACTCGTTAGGAGCATATTGTGTTACAGGACTGGACCTCAGTTCGGAATTATCAAGCGTGTTCTAGCTCCGTCGGAGAACTAACTTATAAGCAACTTGGTGTACAAGTGGGGATGATGTTAGTGAACTTCCTCTGACCTAATAACTCACTGATGCGGGAAGTCAATAAAAATCAATACCGACTTTCGTACAAATCCCAGAGTTATCTTGTAACTCGGTGAACTCTCACTAATAACGAATAAGTTATAGACGGTTTTTAGTGGACCAGTTTATTTTTGGTATTTCGTTTTACTTTTAGTGAAAATTTTTATTATTAAAACTGAAAGTATAATATCATTGGAGAAAGGATAACATTTTATTTTGTTTACTTATATTATATCGTATTATTTACTCATTTATTTTTATTTATTATTTCATATCTCATGCCATGTATGTAAGGATGTATGTAGAATGTATTATGAGATACTATGATCTCATTTATTCTTTTCTTTTCCTAGATGTTATCATGATACTCTTTACAGTTACCGGCAGATTCGATTAAAGGCTAATTGCTAAATCATATTTCGAAACTTTCCAACGATGTAATTCCTTTTTCTTCGATAAACATGCTTTTCTTCTTCTTCACAAATAACGAGGATAGCAATGATATGGTAAATTTGCACTAACCCAACAAACGGTTGGTTTTTGAGAGTTCGTTGGATGAATTAAACGATCATCAGCAATTTCAGTAAATGGTGTGAAGCAAGTTCCCCATTCGACTAATTTTTTTATTCGAGCGACTAATAAGTACTATGAACCCCGCCAGAAATCTGATTCGTATAGCCGTGATATAGGTAAACACACTGAAGGCAAATTATCGTGAGTATAGGTACAAACAGCTTAAATTTTCAGCCTATGCGTATACCTCAAACTACTACCATTTAAATTTAGAGTATTTTCAGAACATCGAAATTGGTTCTCATTTACGTCATTTTTTCAGAAACGAAAGAACAATGCAGAATGTATTGAAAGAACTGTAGTTCTAGGCTCAAAAGGAGATGGAGAGGGGATAAGGAAAGATGGTCATGCGCAGAAGATGCGCGCTGATTTTAAGTAAAAGACTATAAATGTATAGTCACATATAATCCCATTTATAGACCCATGTATGGGACTGGGGTGCTTTTCCTGTTACCTAGAAATATTCGGTTTTTCAGTAATGCATTGAAAGTGCAACCTGTTTATACATCGATGTACCCTCTCTCCGCTTGCGATTCTATACCACAGGGTTTTTCACAATCAAGCTCATGCACATCGATATCATACATAGATATGGCCAAAAATATTTCACTATATCGTCTTACCTATATTGAAATAGGACTGAACTCATACAGATCAGAACATACGACACTTGATTGTTATTACCGTAGACACTAAAGATGATGCTTCTGTCTGTTCCATCATCACCTCATACAAGTGATATATATTCATTGGATTAGTAGAATATCTGTCTATGAAACTGACTCGATTCGTGAATTTGGGGGTTTGCGAATGTTTCGTGCGTTTCCTACACATCTTTTAAAATAGTCCAATAAGACGACATCAACAGTAGTTACCACAGAGGTTGCGTTGGGATCGTGACTTCGTTGCTTCTATTGTTATGCACAGTACCTCTTATTAATTTTTCTTGTTATTTTTTCAACCGGTATGAGGTCTAATAAAAAAAATGCAGTCGGTTAAGTACTGCAAGGACCAAATCCACTAAAACTTGAGTAGCCCAGAGGGATATCACTACGATTTAGGATCCATTACTCTGGTTCGATGGAGGTATACAAGCCTGTTTGGAGTCCGAGTTTTTGCTAATCCGGTTGGACATTAAGCCATTGTAGACCTGAATCCGAAGAGAGCCCTCGACTCCGGTCGTTTTGTAGAATCCGGAGGAAAGTAGTTCTCTCAAATAATCCGGCTTACCTTCCCTGGGGACAAGAAAGTCAGTATTTTCGACTTTCTTCGGAATAATCGAAGGGATATAGCACCGGATTGATGTGTTCTTGTATTGAAGTACTGCTCCTTGAAGAGGTAATATCGATTGTGTGACGTGGAATATTTTCCATGTTCTTCGTTTTCACGCTATACCGAGATGAGTTCTTGATGAAGAAATGGTTATAATCTCCGAAGAAAAGTGTCCTGAGAAATATTCCCTTGCACGTAACCTCTGTTTAGAATTTATAGTATTTTCAGGCAACTGAACATTTACATGATGACTTTTAATGATTCAGCATGAGTTTGGCTCAAGGGTCATTTACCTATGTAAGTGCAGTAAGAAATTTAAAATGATCAGAGTCGATAGTTCTGGTAAATGTCTAAAAGAGATCCCTCAACATATTTCATCACTGATAAGCCGATTTCTGTAACATTTAGAATTATCTTTTTACAGCTATCAGCTACACCTACACTACCCATCACCTTTTCTGACGATTCCTTTGCTACTACTTCGGAACGTGATTAGTTGTATCACTCTCGCATTTTCTTTTCTCTTGACCAGTGGTGCTTAAACTCCTGTTCACCCGTGACTAGGCAAGCTGCCTCCTTTCATTAAATGTTCAGTCACGGTATTTGCGTAAGATGACCTAACCGTCGAAGTTGATAGAACATCATTAATAATTTTTTCCACGAAAGTGGACAACGTTTCCTCTTTTGACTTTCGTTTTCTTCTTTGAAATAATTTTCTACAAATTTATCGCTTGTGATTTAGTTGACATTAGTGGTAGGTATTGTGGAAACTTATAAGTCAGTGTAAAAAATACAGAAGAGCATTTATAGACTAGAAATCACTGTTGATGATTTGGTGATTGTTCATAGCATCGAAACAAATGAAGAAATCGGCAATTAATCGGCGGAACCACCGTTTAGATAACCATACCATTCAGTGAATTTATGAACGGTCAACTTCCAAGGGGCAAGCAGAGCGAAACAAATAAAACCAGTGAGAATAATCTAATACGGGGAAAAATTACGGAGAGTAGTCTAGAGTCTACTAATTCTACACAGTCCATTAGGAAATCCGGAGTATACTAGCGCGGTAGGAAAGTTGAAGATTCAGTAGTCAAAGGCTAACCTGGTGTAGAAGTAGAAGTTGAATATTAATTTGATGTTAAAACTGAATTAAAATCTAACCTTAGATGAATACAACGAAATGTATCGACGAAAATCCGGCGGAAAATAATCCAGTTTTTCCTTTTTACGAAGACGTTTGTGGAATGGTATGTTAACTCGGAATGGTTTTTGGTACGTTAACTCGGAATGTATTATGGTTCATATTGTATAAAATATGATTTGGACCCTAATGGCACACTCGGCTGAATCGTAGTTTGAAATATAGATGGATATCTCTCCTTGAATTCAGGGTGTCAAGTTTGAATGAGAGTATTTTCTACAATAGTAATAATAATAATTTCCAAATGATGGAGTGCTAATTATCAGTCAAACCAGATAACACTGCCATTGACAGCCTGTCAAGCACAAATCCACATGCCTTTGTAATTTTTGTACTGGGATATTGGGGTTCAATTGAGCTACTTGTCTCAGTTCATACGCATCGCTATTTTTTTTCTTATTCGAATAGTAGACATACTTTTGTATAAAAAAACATTCATAAAACTAAAACAAAGCTAATTTAGTGGTACTTTCAGCAATAATTTAAAGTTTATGAAATGAGGACAGATGATGGGGCCTAGAACATACTGCAGAAACAAAATGTTTGCTAAAATTGGAAAACATAGACTTGAATGTATTTGTGACTCAATTCAATAGAACTGCTGACTATTTGACGCAGAGCGAAGTCGAGTGAACTTGATTTCTCCTGGCGCATACTTCATCTTAGGCATATACAGTGAGGCACTGTGTGTATATTCACATTGCTCCCAATCCATTCGTTCAAGGCACCTTATCAAGATTCAACGAAAATAGTAAGTTTCTGAGTTTTCAAGTGACATTGTTCGCGCCGCTTCACAGGTGTATTCTTTATTTATTTATTTATTTTTTTTTTTTTTTGGTTTTAAATAAATATTTATTACAACACCATCTGCCGAAGTTCCAGACGTCTCGCACGGCTTACCGCCCGAGACCGATTGCCCTGCTTTGTGATCAGGCAGGGTCCGACAAGCTCCGAGAAAAAGACGTGGCCTAGCTTGAATTGCCCCTCAGTCCTGTTTCAACTTTCCGAGGAGAAACCCATATTCTCGATCGACCATCCCACTTCACGGTGCCCACTTCACTTTATAGTGCCGAGTGCGGATAAAATTTCTTGTGCAACTTCATCAAATTCACCTGCTATTGTGGATTACTGGGGATCCCCAATTGTGAAGCTGCCTCAAATCGTCGTCGTCGGTCTTCCATTCGTCGCCGTAACCAAGTACCGATTTCACCGATAAACATTTCCATTTTATTTATTTTACATTCTCCTGTTTTTCTGTATATGTACCGGAGCTCCCTAGATTTTCAAGAATTCATTCTATTTTTTCTTAATAGAGCTTCTCTACATTTTATTTTGATTCTTATTCCAAAATCAAGTGAATCCAAACAGATATTATTACTGAAATTTACAGATACTAGTTGTTTCCCACTTCTTCGCCGCGGTGTTTTTATGTCTAGGGCAATAAAATAGATGAGGGGTTCATGCTCATCGTTAATACCTATTTGTCCAGTTCAGGTCCTGTTATTAATTTTCTCTTTTTTACATCTGTTATTTCTATAATCGAGTGTTTGCCCGTATAAATTCACAAGCGCAAACTTCCAAACAACGAATCTTAGGGGAGAGGGATAGGATAATGAGCGCCTCAAAATTGTTCGAGGCGACTTGATATTTTGTACATAAATTGTTTACAGCGTGTTTATTTTAGTCTATTTTGATTTTACGTAGCTAATTAGAAAAAAAGACATTTTAATAAACAAAAAAGGATGTTTCGTTGCAAATCCTACTTTCTGGGGCACCATAAATTTTACACTCATTACCTTCGATCTAAACGGGAATCGCTGGTAATTTCTGCAGATGGTTTGGGATTAGACTTGGAAAATTTAATTAATTCAGAATAAGATAATTTTCTACTCCAAAGTTGTATAAAAAGGCACATTTCTATGTGTTTTGTGAATAATCGATAAAAGTTACAATTGTATTTGTGTAATTCAAAGTTGTAGAGCAAAAAATAGCAGGGCGATTGGATCACAACAGTGCAAATTACTTTCCGAAACACGATAGTTAGATTCCAAAATCAAGCTAATACGACATCTTTCCTCCCCCGGTAAGACCTCTGCCCTTCAAAATCATCTGGTCCCATCATTGTATGTCCGATTCAAGTACATTAAGCCTTATTTGACTCAAGGGTAATTTTTTTCTAATGTATTATGCAGCATTCAGATTACACCTTTTCCAATTGATTTACAGCATAACTATCCCTTCTCTACTACGGCGGTTCAAGGTCACACATGCACTACTGTTGGGTCGGATCCGACCAACCTCCTTTTGACCAATCACTGTTCCCAAAAAACGATTGAAACCTCTAGAAAATGTATAATCATGACTCTCCAAATGAAGAAGATAGAAAAATACAAACAAGTTTTTCAATCAAATGTATTATTATACGTATTTCACAGCTTATAAGCTCTTGCGTTTAACTCAGTTCTGCTAATTCAGTCATAGTTTCAGACTCAACAAATATCGTAGTTCTGTTAAGAAAACAAACATAATTTAAACTCTATAAAAATTAAAAATATAAAATGAAACGAGTTGACAAGAATAAAATCAACCATAAACTTCAGAAATTGACGAAAAAATAATCACATATTTTGTAAAGTACCACAAACTTTCTTCATCTTTGGTCGAGGAACACTCAGGGCAAATCAAAACTTTATGTTCCCCACACATTGATCTATCACAGTAAGTGCAATGAGAGTTCCCTTTTCTGTCGCTGACGCAAAAGTCGTATCGTCTCCAAAAATGTCGTACCATCAATGGATGCTGCAGGTCTCTCAAGCCTCTTGCCCAGCTGTTCACCTATCATCCCTCTTAGATTCCTCGGAAGACGTTCGTTAGCAAATCTTTTCTCCATCCACGGCTTAGCCAATGCATAGGCTAAATTTTTGAGAATCGTCGAGCGAATCGTGTTTGGATATGACCCGTTGTTGACATTCCATTTGTACAGGACATTCGAATCTACTATGGTTGGGTCGAATCCGACCAATGGAGGGATAGGCGGAGAACGGTACGTACCTCATCGGTGTGAACAAGCCAACAGCTTCCCATCAACTGGGTAGGAGGTGCCCTTGAACGACAGCTTCAAGCACGCTCTATGCTGATCTTGACAGGAAAAGCAAATTTCACTTGGGTCGGATCAGACAGACCGTAGTAGAGAAAGGCTATGTACATATACTGTTATTGTTTCACATAGGAAACTCGAAGAAATGGCGTTCCACGTTATAATTAGATGGAAAAGGGTCTGATCTAACACCGTCTACCTTTTAAAGTAATTACACTGACTTGAACGATACTTGAAAGTCTTAAATCAGACCAATATTGAGGCGGGGGGGAGGGCAATAAACGAAACGAGTGGAGGAGTGATCTCAGAAAAAATTATCTTGATTTTCGAATGTTTAGCATACCTTTTGAAGATAATTTCACCAATCGCGTTATTTCTTTTGGTTTATAACTTTGAATCGCCTGAACATTTCTGTGGCTTGTATGCTTAGGAATTATTCAGAAACACATTGAAATGTGCGCATTGAGCGGAACGTTTGTAATCCCAATTTCGAGATAGCAGACTGAAAGTCTAATCCCAAAGGTTAAAGGTGATGTCTTCGTCAGACAACCCCCCCATCCCCACTCTTCCAGGGGTCAATAATCAATAAGTCGATACACTCGTAGATGAGTGGTTACCATCCAACTGATAGTAAATGACAACAGAGGACCAAAACTTTCGCTTCTTGCCAGTTATTGCAATTCCGAGAAAACTTCTATAACTATCGTCGGCATCAGGTTTAGGTAACATCAGGTTTAGGAAAACATTGCGATATACAAAACTGTTACAAATACGCTGCGTTTCAACTTGGAACACCAAAAATTTGTTTAAAAACCGCTTGGTATCAAAGTTACGAGCGAAAAACCGAGAACCGCACAAAACTTTTGAGGTTCTTTGGCTCTCTCCAAGTAAGCATAAGACCCTCGTTTCGAAAAACATGACAGTTGTCATCCCACAGCACCGCCCAACAAGCTGTAAGAATTTCACTAATTCCTGAATTTATTCCAGCTCACCCCTCTTTTTATTCTCTGTTTACTGGACTAAATATAGTACTATTACAACATCAATTTGTTTATCTGTATCAGTGCCTCATAAAGGAAAAACTTAGATTGGAATTAGAAAGGAAACTGAAATAGTTTTAATCAACTTGAAATCCCTCAGTGATGTGGTGTATTCATTGCTTCGATCGATAATATATATACCAATTATGTTCTTATTCACTGAGTTATATTCACCTGTAACAAAAAGCTGAAAATTCTTTCACTGGGGTTTATTATTCAATTGCGTTCATGATTTGAATTTCTACTAAACTTTGGAGTGTGCGTGTTTCACAGGTGACAGAGCGATTATTGAATTTCAGAAGATATGCATAGAGCACGTAAATCTGTTCTCAACCAAAATACCTATTTGGATTAATCAGTTGATCATATTCGTGTGCCTCCTGAAATTCAATAATCGCTCTATCACTTGTGAAACACGCACACTCCAAAGCTTAGTAGAAATTCAAATCATGAACGCAAGCCAATTGAATAATAAACCCCAGGGAAAGCATTTGCAGCGTTTCATAATAATAAGAACAATAATAATGATCTTTATTGTCATCATGAACAGTGCAAATAAAATACATATCAGAGAAGATAAAAATAAATAAATGAATTGTTTCTTGTGTGTTTCTTGTGTCTTGGTTATAATACTTAGTTGGTACTTAAAATATAAATCAATAAGTGAGATAAGTTCTCGTGAATGTGATGATATAGTAAAAACTGTGTCCCAGCACGGAGTTGATCAGACAAATTTTAAAATTATTGTTTTATCGATTTTTTCAAGTGAATATATCGTTAGGTACTACATTTTGGAAATAATTAAGAAAGTAAATTTAGAAGAAAAAAAAAACTATCTTGTAAATTGATTTGATTTTATCTTCTATTTATCATTCTTCTGTTTATTATTCTAATTATTTGGAAACATGTTTTCTTTTGGTTTTTAATTTAGCATGAAGTATTCAATTTTGTTTTCAGATATGAGTTTATCAATTTCTTTTCTAAATAAGTTTTCGTTATTAATATTAAGTATTTCAGTAATTTTTTCGTATTTTTTATTAATTAGTTGCATTCCTCGATATTTAGTAGTCATTTGAGCGTATTTATTTATAACTTTAGGCAGCTTGGGTCTATATTGTTTATTATTTCTTTTCCTAACGTCTATGAAGAAAGTGCTTTTTTCTTTTCATGCATATCAGAGTGCTTCAACCCGTGTACCGGCTACAAAGCCTTTTAGTTCACTCCAGTTTCCGCATCACTACGTCACTAGGTTACTGATATCAAAACAAAAACAATAATGAGCCGAAAGCCAACGAAAAAGTTGGCACCATAAATCGCGCCTTACAGGCCTGTACATCAGGAATGGTTTGATCTATGGACCTGGGGAGGGACTCATTCGATTCCTCGTGGAGTGTTCTTCAAAAAGAGTCCAAATTTAGGCCGCCTTGACTTTTTTTGAGGTTTTTAGGGGTTTTACAAAACTTTGACAACCCCTAAAGGGCACTTTAAATTAAGTGAGAGAGCTGGCTCAAGAATTTGGGCGTCGTCGGACCAACATGGATTTTTCTTGAAAATTTCAGCTTTTTTGCTCCAGCCCTTTGGCAGAAATCGTGCGTACGGCGTACGACGTACGGCGGAACGGAAAAATTTATATTGCAGATTCGGATTCTACACCCTTTGAAACGTAAACCATGAAATTTTCAGTGGGGGGGGTTAGAATTATTTTTTTCAAGAGCGATCACAATGGTTTATTATTGAATTATATACCAAAATCATCCCACTGTCTTTGTGGGGTGTTGTGGGTAATTGTTTTCCGAATCAATTCGCCGGGCTGATATAGAAATAGAGGTCCTATTACAAAATGTATTACACGGCCACAACGTAAGGAGGCAAGAGCCGCATAGTTGAGATAATGCACGATGGACTACATCTAGTAAATATGGATGAGTGATTCACATAGAATCTATATAGAGAAATAATAAACCTTTTTGTAATAATTTGCAGCGTTTTTCTGAGTATTCTGACAGCGTTTTCATTGAAACTCGCGTTATTTCCGACAGTGTTCAATAGCGAACACTGTGTACTGTTATTGAGTCACATACAGTGCATCAATGTAAAATGCGAGGAGACATTATTCGAAGCGACTTTGATCCGCGACAGAATTGGACGATTCAGCGGAGAAAAGGTGGGCGACTGAAAGGAGATGATTTCAAGAGGAATTTTGAAGCAAGGACGGGATCGCAGTACGTGTGTTATGTCATGGTAAGTGATCCTATTCCAAATCGCTCCGCATCATATTTAAATTCTACCGCATCACTCATTCAGAGGGGTTCAATTCCGTGGATACAGTTCCAAGTAAAAGCGCTGAAAGACATCACTAGAATCTTGGTGTGCAGTGACGGGGCAGTAAATGCTCATTTTATTCGTAAACAATAAATATGAATAAAACGGACTATATCATATACTACCAATGACAAAATTACGGTTTTTCCTTAATTGCCAAGTTATTTACCCGGGCCATGTAGGGAGAGAATTTCATAATTACAATGGAGGAGTAAATATAGAGGGTTGTTATAGCATAAAACCCATCTCTGGAACTTGCTCGTTATTTTCGGCCACAACGTATAGGAATCGGCGAAGGGATTTTTAGTTTTTGTAGCATACAGAAACCAACTAAATCATTTTATGTACAGAGATAACGGACAGTCTCAACCGATTAGATGTGTGTGTGTGTGTGTTTGTGATTTAATCTGATGATACTAAAACATGGAACCCAGAATAACCGACGAAAAAGGAACAATGAACGGGGAGGAGCAACAGAATCAATCACATAACTCGACCTATGTTAACATTTTTGCCACTTCATGTTTGTAGGCAGAAGAAAAAATCAAATAGGTATACCTACTTGATTCTCAAGTTTTTGGTTCGTTGTTTTCTATAATTAGTCTTTGAAATCTTATAGCAAACATTTTTCATAAACCTTCAGATTTGGTCATTCAACATTTCAAGGTGCGTTAATTCCAAATCTGCAATATCCGTCCGCCGTATGTCCCATAAAATACCAACGAATTGAAGTGAAATATCCGTTCTTCGCACATGGACTCCAACTTCTAGACCTGTCGCCTCACACGCATAAGTGCTAAGGGCTAAAAAATGATCAGAAAATGTTGATATTGGATCGACTTTCAGTTTATCAGTAAAGCAGCATTGTGTGAAATAATAAATGAGGATGACCTAGTGACAGAGGATATTTGAAATTCTAAAAAGTGACTTCGATAATATGAGGTGGGTACCCAGACCGAACTAATAATATTAATCCGAACGGAAGCTAGATAGGTATCTTATTTGTATTTGTTTATATTAGCTGAACCAACTGAGAAACCCAATATGAATAAGTAAAACAAATCTATTAATTAAAAGACTGACGATGATTTTTCTCTAAAATAGACAGCGCATTACACACTGCCGTGGTCTCTTGAATAATAATCATGAAGGAAATGTTATTAAGTACCAACAATTTAATGCAAGGGGTAATAAATGAAAAACACTCGTGGATAAAAACGAAATGTTATTGCTGAAAGAGAGGTATGACGGAAGCAGAAAGGGAGAATGTACTTACATTGCTAAAAGAGCTGTCTTCGTGATTGATGGGGTAGCAGTGTTCGGGATGTTATTGGAAAAGGTCAAGTCCTTCAAAATGGTGTTGAACTGTTTTCACACCGATTTCATTAATTTTAACGCATTACGTATTTAACGAAAATGCCTTTTGTTAACAAAACTGGAATGGACATCGATTCAATGGTCCACCATTATCGGTTATTGAACGATTTCAAGCTTGGAATGGAGGAATGGATTGGAAATATTCGCAGAAACGTGATCAACGATTACTAGAATTCGTTTAATAAAGAATTTCAGGATGGCCCCAGATTTGGGTGAAAGTAGCAATATGAAAAATTAATTTCAAAGACCACGATTTGATCGTACTAGTACGTAACATAACAGTTAGTATTAATGCCATTGTAAAAGAAAGGAAATAAAACATTAAATATTAGAAACAGCAACACCTCGGAAAAAATAATGTAAGATAATAGAGACGAAGTTTTACGTAACGGTGAATAATGATCAAAGTATGTTATGCAACAGAGGGTCTTTCTGAAGATTGGAAGAATTGATCAAAGACAAAGCTTCCTTTCGACATCGCTAATATGGAGATTCACACGTTGGGGGTCCGCTTCATAAATTACTGAAATCCTACCATTGGCATAAATAATTCATAACCACTAGCACATGGGTTTGATGAACTACGTGGAGATTTCTTCTCAATCAAACTGGAACCGGTCATTAAGAAATTGAAGGTAAATAAAAATATATATCAGCCATTTCTCAGAACAGATATGCTATGAAAACCATATGATCGAATGAATACATAACATGAATGGGTGGAAGAAAAAAACATTTTGGGGTTGGAAGGTCAAGATTGTTAGAGGCGATCATCACAGGAAAGGAGCTGAGGGGTTCGGTATATGCTATTGTGCTTTTACGGACATTATTTTTACATATAATAGACGTAATACAAATTTTAAATGAAAATGCTGGCGGGAGCTATATTTCCAAGTGTAACATCAGGTAGAACTAATGCCTAATCGCTCCAGAGTTGCCCTGTGATCACCAAGCGTCTTCCCGCGACCAAGCCGCCCTCTCCCTGCCAACCCATGCCATTTTACTCTACCTACTTACTGATTATATAGTTTATATTGAATTTAATAAAGCATTATCCCTTGTGCGCTCGAACCACGTTGTTCTCTCAACGTGAACTATTTCAATAATATAATACTTAAATCCATCTTAGTTGGGGTCAGGTGTGATACACGGATTTCGGATAGGAACTAAACTCGCGGTAGTATTAAAACTAACGAATTGGTTTTCGGGAGGGGTTTCTAATAAAAACGAGAAATAGGTGAAGGGAAATTGACTTTGTTGGTCTTCGACGCAGAACATCTCGACGAGCAGTGAGCAGTGAAAAAAATGGTACCAAAAAATCACATATTTTCTTGAAGCTACTAAAAAAAAGACAGAAGCAACAAGAGTCGCAATATATCTTAACCAGGTTGGCGAACGATTAATCGAACAGTTTATTACACGAGTTCCTAAAAGGAGTCGGAAAAATTGATTCCGAGCTCAAGTTTGAGTTCGTAGCCAAAGCGTTCGAGAAACATTTTGCACCGAAGAAAAATGTTTTACACGAAAGATACAAATCTAAAAGAATTACCATGAAGCCAGGACAGCCGATTCTTGATTTTACCTCAAAATTAAAACAAGCCTCCGAAACATGTGAATATAGCGATAAAGTCGAAATGATCCTGGTAGGGCATATCGAAGATATAATACTCCTTATAGGTATCGGCAAAGGAGGAAGTCTAGCCCTTGAATAGGCAACACACACAGAAAAACATAAGCAACGCAGCATGGAAATCAAGGATTTCGATAAGGACGGATCGCTAGAAATCGACGTAGCGAAAAAAACTCCGGGAAACGGCTCACCTTATAAAACGTATAGGCCTTATGAATGTGTCAAATGTGATTATAAACGGGCAAATGTTTTGCATATAACAAAATATGCTCAAACTTTAATGGTTCACACCATTTCGCAGTAGGTTGGGGAAAGAAGAACAACTATGGTAACAATCATGTGCGCCCGCAGGGAGGGTCATCCCCACCCCCCTGAGAATCAGGATAGTATGCATACATTTTTGTCCGGTTTTAGTGTTTTGAAAAATTCAGTATGTCCAAAATTAATAAATATCGGCAATTCCGCATAAACGCCAGGATAAGATCACGTTAACGAAAAACATGACTGCATAAATAACCAAACCATAGTATTATCATAGCGAAAGAAACAACGTAATTGAACTTTTTTACAGCAAAGTTTCATACCCGTACGGTGGCCATGCCCCCCCTGGGAAAATATTCTGCGGGCGCCCATGGTAACAATAGGTCAGATAAGCAAAGTAACGGAGCAAAATTTAAAAGTAAAAAGATAAGTAAAAAAATATTACAGATCATTCGAAAATGGTAGGCCCATAGATTCGGAAGAATCGGTTAACGAAGTCTATCTGGACATAATTAAGATTGATAACTTCAACTCTAAAAATACGTGGTTGGTAACTGCTAATAATAACAACAGAACATTGAATATGGAAATCTCTACAATTAGCCAAAATCTTGTCAGTTTTACAGAGTTCTTGGTGAGAAGCATTTACTTTTCGTAAGTCTCCAAAGAATAAGGTCTTTTTACTTGTACCTTTCAACATCAGTGGATGACGGTTTGATGCGGCCACCGTGAGTTATTACAGGGTATGTTTTGTACCACTACTATCTCTAGGCCGCCAACCCACCGTCTGTCAGACAGTCACCCAAAGATTTTTAGAAAGGTCAAAATCGAAAATGCGAGCGGGAATTTCGATTTGTTGGAAAATGTTTATATTACATTCAAAATAAATAAAGTTAAATGTTGCCAACAAATAGGCTACGAATTCGGATAGGTTTCTTGATTCCACCTAACTTGGAATTCGAACAAGAATGATATTGAATGACATCTAGACCTTATTTAAGACAAATCGAAACAAAGGTTACAAAGTACTGAAAAAGTGTTTTATTGAAATAGCAGTGGTCCAGAATTTCTTCGTCATATTGACTCTGCAGTGCTTAGAAATGTTTACTCAATGAGAGACAGATCCGAATCCCACTTTCTCTTCCAATCGATTGATCTTGAGATGAAGGTTTTCCTCTTGCAATACATTCTCCTTTGAATGCATTTATTGTGCGATCCCTTCACAGATCTCTACCCTTTAGTGAAGTCTTAGCAGCAAGTCAAACCAACTCTGTGAATTATGGTGTCATCAAAAAGCCGTCCCCGCGGAACCTCCTCCTGTTCATGGGACCGACTTATTCCAGTAAAGTGGCGAATTACACGTCATATAATAGTGTGACTGAAGACACTCAAAAGTTCTTCGGGATATGGCCTGTACTGAAAAAAATCAGATTGAGGGCCGTGCGAAAGCTGCGTCGGAAATTAGTGACCTGGTACGAATGTCGAATGACCCAAAATCAAGAGCTCTGAAACTTCATAAACAGCATTAAGGGATACATTAAAACACCAGGCGGAATTCAATTAGTGTTATACAAAATTAGTGAATTTATTACGTAAATCCGTCTCTCGGAAGCTGCAAAATACAATCTGGGGCATATTTATAGAACTCGTAACATACCCTATCCCGCCCAGGAGCATTGCCTTAAAAGGTGGTTATCTAACTTTTGTGATTACATTTATATATGCCTGTGAAATTTAAGTTAATGTAGGGATCTGGACGTAGTTTGTTTCAATTCTTCATTGTTTTCATACGTTGTGGGTGTGTAGTGCGCTTGGAATACGTAAATCAATTGAATATCTACTGTTTCGAGCATCAGCTCAAAAATATGTACCGACACTGTTAGAGCTTAGGGAATCCCATAGCATTATAATCGGTCCCTTGGACGCCAATTACTCCACAACTGCAGCTCAATAATCCTCTCAGGTTTTCCCCATTGTATTCCACTTTTAGACATCACTAGAACCGCAAAACCGTTAACCTCTCAACTTACCTGTCATTTTTACCACCATCCATTGTCACACAGTCACTCCCCAAAATCTACCGCACCTTCCCTTAACATTTTTTCCCAGCACGGGGTTTTCTCCCCAGGAATTCCCTCTCCATTCACCACGATACCCCCTCTTGCTATGTACCTACAGAACTTTGGAGGTGGATATTTCTTCTTAGCTCACATCTGCTTCAGTTTTTAAGTTGTACAGTGCTCTGTCTAATCCTTTAGTAGTATTTTAAGATATATTCGTTTTTCACCTATTCATCTAAGTCCTGTGTGCTTCGGTATGCGTTCTACCGTCGTGTTTCTGCTTCGGTATGCGTTCTACCGTACGTTTCTGTTTTGGAATGCGTTCTACTTGCTAAATCGTTACAGAAACACTCACCTTATTGCTGTGTGGTCCTGATGTCCTGCATCATAGCCAAGAAGAGGTCGGGGGCGTCTTTTCGATGCAATTTCCAGCAATAATGGTCGAGGTGGGACTGGAAGTGTCCTCTCACAAGCACTCACAAGCAACCCTTTTCCGACCAGAAACTCGTGACAGACCATTTCACTAGAAACAACAGTGGTATAAAAATCTCTAAAAGTCATCACAGCCATTCCACTACACAAAATTTAACAGAAATCAACACAATTTAACAGGAAAACACAGAAGGTAACTAGAAAAATATCAGAAGGCCAACCGCCATGAGGTAACTGAAGAAAAACGGCGACAGGGCCCGGAGAAGGATTGCGAGGTTCTGGGGTTGAACTTTGAATTCACATTCCAATCGATCACAAAAATATAATACCTACAAACTTTCAAGTGTCAACAGGAATGGTGCACGGTAACAAATCCTCATTATACAGCATAAGTTAGAGCGCCCAGTGAAAGGTAGGACGTGACTAGGCCGGTAGAACACACCCGGCCGGTAGAACGCATACCGAAGCAGCACCAAATATTCGTGTAAATAGTAGTATTACTTTTTCCTATCAAATATATTCATTTTATTTCCAATTCTACGACAACTTCATTGTTTTTACCCGTGCTCTAAACACCTACCAACCTTTTTCTATGAAAAAACTCAGTGCTTCGCCCCTCGCTAGAACTTCCTCTGAACTTCACTGGGTGCTTTTGCTTAGAACCTATGACTTTTGTCTGTTCACTGTTTTCCTTTTTCCACTTTCTTATCTGCAACATTTCAGCATTAATATAGTTACCACCAATAGTTATGAAGTAGACACCGGGATGTGCCAAGTGATAAGTATAATGGTTTACAAACCAGAAATAACATCCTATTATTGGATTAATATTTCGTAAATAAAGAAACCTATACCGTAAGAATAAGATAATTTGAGAGTTTTCCAATGAATGATGAACGATTCATGTTTGATGAATACGGCTGAAGTTCTATTTCCCTCCCAAGCACCTTTGTACGTTAAAATCATTAAAAAGTTTTTGTGAGAAATTTTTCAACATTGTTTTTGATTTTTTTAAATTGTTCATAAAACAATTTTATACGGTTTTCCTAACGAGATATTTCATACAAATATTTGTTCGTCTATACCGGCCTTAAAAACCACAATTTTCCAATTATCTCAATATATGATTGAACACATCAGTGTACTCGGCACTTTAACAAGAAATGAATCGCTGACGTCGTTGGGTAGATAAGAACCTGCTGGTTCGTTGGGAGAAAACGGTTGAAAAATACATTGATTGATGGAGGGCGATTGCCGTAATGATGGGTTTGAGCAGATTCTATTGATAAGGCTTGTTTGTACGCATTGATTCAATGCCAACGTGAAGCTGTCTGCTTTACGCCCCGATTTTCTGAACCTCTTTCGAATCAACACATTTACGTTGATTTCAATTGGTATTTGTAGTAACCGGGCCTGCATATATAATTCCTACTCGAAACGTCCCGATATTCCAACCTTGGTCAACCTATTTGTCAGACACAGAGTGGTTTGGCGAGGGATAAATTACTTCAAGGAAACAGGGAGTTCATTTGGTTACTGCGATGGGAAACCATGAGTAGACCCTATCCAGTGATTCCTACATCAATCTGAAGTCTCTAAAATTAGGAAATAACAATCTAGTACTCTGATAATCCAAGTTTTTTTTTTTTTTTTAATCTAGCTAAATAAAAGAACTTCCTGGCGTCAAGATCGCAGCTGGTCGAGATCGCATATGACTCATCATTACTGTCGTGTAACTGAAAGAAAAGTGTAGAGCCCGAAGATTGAGAGAATGAAGTAATAAAATTCAACTCAAAACCTTTCATCAAAACATGAACAAATCCCTCTTACATCATCCTGTTTACTGTCACACCGACTTATATGGTTAAACTCATGGGCTCTAATGGATTAATAAGACGAAACCAAGGAAACGTTTATTCCATTCTTTCTATTAAAAGTTCTTCGCCCCATGAACTCCCTTTCTGCCATCTTATTAAAAACCCATGGCTATTTCCTTTAAACATCAATGATATTCGTTGGTAATCTTGTTCGGATAGGAAAGGAGGACTTTATTAGTGCTACATCTAAACTACTCTTCAAAATCATTTCGTTGTTCATGACTCAAGTTCTAAAGCAACTTACTTGGTGAATGTCGCGGTTTCAAGTTATAAAGTTGGATTGTTTCAAGTTGTAACGTTAATCAAATTATTCCCGCTTGCGGAGCCTAACTTGCTAACTGAGTGCTTCGGTGATGAGGGAAAAGCGTGTAATTCTTTGTGATTTAGCTAACCTCTCACTTTCTTCAAACTCCTGTTACACCTTTTGCCCTCTAAAACAATGGACGATAATTGCTTTCTCCGTCCTTGTTTGAAAAGGAAGAGTCTTCCATCCTCAACTTTATAATGAATCCGGGTGCTCTTGCTTTAAGCTTAGTAGGTTTGAAGCGATATAAACTTCGACCGGATCAAGTTCAGAGCACAGCAACGGTTGAAGCTCGTGGTGAAAGACGCGTGCTTTGGACGTAGTGGGATAGTTTAGAGTCTAATGTGATGTTAAATTAGAGAGTTCACTAATCTGTTGGTTTCATCCAAGTTCGAACCGGAACCTTGTGGGTACTGATGTTAATTCAAGGTGTTCAAGGTAAAGAACAAAAATTAATGTTGAAGTCAAGGTGTGGCGAATTTTTATTATAATTTTTGTTTGCCCGAATTAAACAAAAGCATCATAATCTTTATTACCAAAATCGAAATAACCAATTTTTTATCCTTTGAGTTTCTGCAGTTTGGGCGCGAATAAGAAGGGTGTGTATGTTGATATTGGAAGGACTTGATTTACAACAATATTCTTATTTTTTTTATTTTTTTTTTTTATCTTTCAATCGAAGTTATATTTTACGTACGTACCTATATATTATTATTCCTATCTTAATCACATCCGACGGTCGGAAAGAATCATCCTCTCCTAATTCCAACATTTTTGTATCTCCGATTTTTGTAATCCTGATTTCTTCCGTGTTTCATTCTTTCTGTTATTATACTGTTTTTATCGGATTACAAAGAAATGTTTAGAACTGTGTGAGTTAGGTACCTCTTGGAATTCTCGATAATTTTCATTCCTGTCGGATCAGTACCACTCATGAACAATGTGCATTGCACATGTGAAAATGAGGAGTAATTATAGGTGAGGTCGATTCCCTACTACTTGACTGTCTGATTTCCTTCAAACTCAGGCACTTTTGTATTCGGTTTATTTTAGTGCGATCACAGAATGTGCTTCTGCAAACATTGAAATTACGTGAAACAAGTAAAAATAAATGAAATGATCACAAGATCGAGAGTCAAATTCATGCTCTGAAATATAAAACCTTCCGATGATGGTTTCGGCAAAGAATAACCTGAATCACACTTTAGCCCAACCGCTGTGAATACGACAGGTTGTTTTGGAACTCGATCCGCATATGGCTGTTTCAATACTGCTTTCTGTTTTGTAGTGGTAAGGGACACAGAAGGAGGGGTGTGACATACTGAAATGCCATACGTCATATGCGATGCAAAATAAGCATTTTACACGCTCATAAGAACATGCCAAGATACTCAGAAAAACTGTTTTCTCATTAGTAATGTATCACATTCAAATGTTGTAATGACTTCAACAGGGGGGGGGGGGGGTGCAGGTTGAATGTTGACGGACTTCCAAACCCAGGATGTTAAGACAATTATCAAGGGTATGTCCGGAATGTGTTACCCTGGAACACAGTTGAAGGTGGAATATTTTAGTTTTTTATGGGTTCAAATTAGGTTTGTTGGAGAACATCATCTTTTTACAATTCTGTAAGCAAAAATTATCGAAAATTCCAAGTGAATCCGTATGACGAGAGAAGTATCATCAACTTACTGAAAAATAGTCATGCTTCAGGGACGCAGGCATATCAATAAATATGTTGAAGGACGGAAGGCCAACAGTATACCCCTGTCTCATTCAAACACCAAGAGTTACGAGGGATGACAGGACCCTAAAACTCAACCGCATGCTGCCAACGAGATAAGTAACCCTGAATGAACGTCAAGATTCCACGACAAAATATTTTCGCTTTCCTACCAATAAGCTACTGTTAACACAGTCGAACGCACGGATAAGATCAAAGGCAATTAGTGCCACCTGATCAGCATTGTTAGCTTGGTGAGCAGATAAACAAATGCGAGGGTTTAGGTACGTTGCGAAGGAGCCACAAGCGTCAGAGTTGAACTTAATAAACGGAACTTTATCCAGGACCGGAAATATTCACAATTTGGCAATCTTGAAACGTATACCAATAAATTTTAAAATTGTAAACATTTATTTTTCAGGTTCAGTTAAATTTTTCATTACCGAGATAAGACAACCGTAAAAAATTGACAAGAACGGTCCAAATTATTAAACAAATGTTCATTATTTATGTACTCCCTCGTACGTTAATAACTGATCTCTCAAATGGACGTGGTCGGTGGTAAATTATGTAAACGGTGATTATCAGCCTTGTAATTGTTCCTAGAAGTCTCCAAAGAGCTTTTTATACTTCCCCTCCGTAGGTCAATATGGCAACTGTGTAAAAATGTGAACTTTTCTTTCTAGCTTCGCTATATTAAAATTGTCATAACGTCCTTGATTTGCACAAAACAATCAAATTGGTGGACACAATTGGTAGGGTTAACGTTAGAAAAAACGTTATATGTCCTGTCACATGATTCTATCGGTTTTTGGAGCGGTACTGTGCAAGTTTAATAAAAACCGAAAGGTCAGCTTTTTAATGGACTAATCAATATTTTTCTTGCAATTGAATTGCATAGAGAAAATGAAGTTCGAATCCGGAAACACGTGGGTTTTTACGATTAAATCGACGCTTTTCACGGGAAATCCATCTCCTTCAATAAATTAGTTCGGCATTGGATTTTATGCATATATTTCCGTTGATTGCAATGGTAACTCTCTCTTGCCTCCTCACCCAACAATTAAGGGTCAGGGGTGAATCAGTTGAAAATTTCAATTAATAAGGTAGTCCATCACAACTCGAGTGGCCTGTGATTAAGCTCTTTCGGCCAAGGAAAATTACAAATGAGCGAGAATGCCCTATAAAGTCCCAATTCGATTCAGCAAATAAAGGCTGAATTTGATTGCAAACTAATTTTTTAAAGGAAGCCGATTTAGGCTACACCTACGGTTTTTCTCACTCAAACATGAAATTCAATCATTACCAAAATTGAATAATACATTGGGAAGATGAAAATTTGGAGACCCGCATAGTCTTGCAAGGACAGCGAAGGATAGCATAGTTAAAAAAGGTTATAATGGAATTTTGACAAAACTTTTCTGAACTCCATTTTTTATGTCTTAACTCTTCCTACAAAAATAGGCCGAACTGCATTAGGTGTAACTGTATCCTCACCTTATCAACTGTAGTTTAAATTGTTTGTTCAAGTTAAAGGATTTATGAAACTTTTTGTGAAGTGAGGTCGAAAACTCAAAAGAAAAATCTTTGAAGTGAAATAAATAGGTCTTCAAAAAAATTCTCTGCTAGCCACTTTTGATCAGGAATGGTTCTTAAAACATATTTGAGAGAGGTCAGATACAACTAGGGTTCCATATACAGGGTGTCCAGCGTATGATCCAAAAAACTTCGCACACGTATTCTACAAATAGTTCCCAATAAAAAGTGCCTCGTAGAGTTTTTTTTTTTTTTTTTTTTTTGAAGCATCGTTTTTTAGTTATTCCACTTTAAGGATTGTTTTCGTGTTTGTGACCTTACGTCACTAAAACAGCCGGAACTCCGGCGTTTTAAAAGTATTTGCAAATCTAAGGATGCCGTTGGAAAGAACGTTGAATTTCCCATCGTTTCAGTTTTTAAGAGTAATTTTTTAAGATAACTAAAGGGTGAAAAATGAGCCTGAAAAGTAAATTAGCCTCAGGTTTCCAATGGTATGATTACTATTTATTTTTCCGAGGAAAATTTTTTGAGAAAATTGAGATTTGATGCAAAAATACGTGTGGTTTTAAGCACATCACGGTTGTCTTTAATTCGCAAGAATTGTTCAAAATATCCCCCGTTCTTGCGGATGCAGAGGATCGCTCGTCTGCGAATGGAGTCGACTGCACAATGAAGGTCTCGGTGGTTCTGGATTTTCTACTTTCTACAAATCATCATCTGTATGATTGAGTGATGTTTGGAGAATTGAAATTGATGTCAACTATGACAATTTCGCACAGCTTGCATCCTGGGCGGTGGCACGGGTGTAGGCCCTTGTGTTCCTGTTGTTGAGGCTGAACAGATGGATGCCGGTGAGATAATATGCCTCCCAAATTTTGTCCCTGTGTGTATGTAAGTCGTGGTACTTCCTTGAATACATCTTGAGCCAGCGCACTTGAGTCCAGGATTGGTTGAAGCACCTTAAGAATCCCATT
Organism: Creontiades dilutus; assembly: GCA_031894815.1. Lineage (NCBI taxonomy): Eukaryota > Metazoa > Arthropoda > Insecta > Hemiptera > Miridae > Creontiades > Creontiades dilutus. The sequence continues at coordinate 160,153 of JAVIWC010005236.1, read as the reverse complement.
CATATTTTGGATACCAAAGAAGAATGTTGTCACCAGAGGAACTTGATCAGTGGTTGGCAGTGATGTTTCTTGACAATTGACATGAGCTCGGATCATTCTCTTCTCAACTAATCGTCGATGATATCCCCTTTCTCTTAATTTATCTCCTACACCGGACAAGTAGTTTCCCAGGTTTTCCCGGTCACTACATATTCGGTGGCCTCTGCCATAAAATGATCGGAGGATTGACCGTTTTGTATGAGAGGAATGGCAGCTGTCATAGTGCAAGTATACCTGTTTGTTTGTTGGCTTAATGTGTACACTAGTTGACAGGCTCCCATTCTCAAGCTTTATGCCCACATCAAGAAATGTTGCAGCTGACTTAGAGTAGGACCAAGTAAAAGTCACCGAGAAACGGGAGTTGAGATTTTCTAGAAATAATTTGAGTTCGTCCTCACCATGGGGCCATATCATGAAGCAGTCATCAATGAAACGCTTCCATAGCAGAGGGGTTTTTGCTGTGGATGCCAAGAAGCTGTTTTCCGAATCTGCCATGTATAAATTCCCATATGATGGTGCCATTCGAGTTCCCATAGCAGTTTCCCTCTTTTGCAGATATATTCGGTTTCTATACTTGAACACGTTCGTAGTAAGGACAAACTCAGCAAGTTTCACCAGGAAGTTAGTGGAAGGAACTCTTGGCTCTGAACGTTCCTGGAGGAAACGATTGAGAGCTGCCAAACATTCGTTGTGTGGAATCTCTGTAAACAATGAGTTCGCGTCAATAGTGACGAGGATCGGTCCTGTTGGGACTCTGGTCTTTTGCAATACAGTCAAGAAATGCTGAATGTACTTGATGAACGATGGTTAACTTTGTACAATAGATTGAAGGTGTGAATCAACATATACCGATGTCCGGCTCTGTAACACACCCAAAGCTTGCTACAAAAAGACGGCCGGGGGGGATATAGATGTAGAATTCAAGGCATTTCGGCTCATCTGGAACTAGAAGTTTAATGTCTTTAGAGCACAGCCCTTTTCTCTCCCCATTCGTTTTTATGAACCTTTTGATAACATTTGCTAGCCCCAATGTTGGGTCATTATCAAGTGGTTCGTAGAATCTTGAGTCATTCAACTGTCTGTTAACTTCTCGTTCATAATCAGTTGTGTTCATTACCACCACCTTGGACAATACATCTGCCGACATGATCCGTATTGATTGCTCCGACTTGAGGGATTCGAGGGTCCGGCGTTCTTCTGGAAAGGTTATCACGTGAGGTGAGGGAGTCAAATAATGTATTTCTCCAAAGAATGGGTGGGAGGCAGTCTTGATTCAGGGATGTTTTTTGGGTCAAAATTAGATAGGGGCTTGAATTTCTGCAGGGAACTGCACAATCCTTCTCCATTTTGATCCACGTTTTCATTGTTGTGAAAATAATACTTCAACCTGAGAAGCCAACACAATTCTCGAATATCTTCATAGAGCTTAATGTGATCAGGGAGTGGTGTTGGGGTGAACATGAGCCCTTTTGACAGCAAATTTGTTTCCGTTTCATTTAAACGACTGGAGGATAAATTGGTCAGCTATATCCACAGCTTGTGCTTGTGGTTGTCTCGTTGGCTGGTTTACCGATCCAATTCCCTCGCTAGTAACTGGATTAATTCTTGAACGGTAATTTTTCCTGAGCTTATTCCTCCCAGCTTTTGCTTGTGGTTGCCTCGTTTGTAGGCCTTTTGTTACATGCCCTTGATGGATTACAGGATTGTTCATTGTATGAAAATGTTGTCTGAGACCACTTTTATTGAGGTGTAATCGATTGTATTGGCTTCCCTCTCCGAAACTCTCGCAAGTACAGTGCTGAGAGCTTTTTCAAGTGGTTTGAGCGGAAAAAGGCCAACATTGTATCTGCCTGATGGAGTGTCAAGTTTGCTTTGTTTTCAAGCACGAACAATATTCAACGGTGGTCTCAAGTGTTCATTTAAATATTTATAAAACGTTCATAAATCAACATTCAATAAATAAAAAACTCGATAACAAAATTACGTTTATTAAGACATATCTCAATTTAATCTATATTCATATTTATCTATATATATTTTATCATTTTATATATTTTCATAAATCAACATTCAATTGAATAACAAATTGATAACAAAATTACATATATCTATATAAGTCTTAATAAACGTAATTTTGTTATCGAGTTTTATTTAGATCTAAATTTATCTCCAATTAACAACGTTTGACCCTCTTCATCATAATTGAATTCTTCTATTAGGAACCTACGGTATTTCTCTGCATCATTGAACTTGAAATTGAACTAAACGATCATTATTCCCTGATTCTCCATTCAAAACGTCAATCAGTTCGGTTTCCGTGAGATTTGTTTTGCCAAAATTTATTAATCTAAACTCACTTAGTACAGGGTAGATCGCCATAAAGTGAAAAGGTGTTTCATCTTCCCGTCTATTGCACATGGAGCACATATTTCTCAATCCTTCCCTCCACCACCATTTCTGCTCCGAGCCTTACATATTTTCCTAATCTTACGTATATAATTTATTTTCATGTAGGCTAGTCCTTTATTTGGGTTCCGATCAAGTTTTGCAAGTAGATGGTGGTGCGTAGAATTTCTTACTTCTTTCTCCAGTTTCTCTACCCTTTCCTCCTTCACTTTTTTCCTCAATATCTCACCCGTGCTATTCCAAGTTTCCATTCCCAATGTGACACCGCATTTAATCGCCAATGTGCAATACTCCGCCCACCAACCCACTCTTTTCTCCATCACCTGTTCCGCCACCAGTTCTGTATACCGCTGTTGTGGATGCTCCAACACTTTTCCTACGTATTCCATTTGAAGTTTCATTGTTCCAAAATACAACCTTTTTTATGTAATATCTTTTGCAGTTTTCTATTTGCTCGTGATATTTGTACCCACATACCAGCGCCCCATAACACACCATTGATCTGGTAGTAGCCCTGAAAACTTTGTGCTTCACCTCCAGAGGTACATGTCTCCTCCGGATCATGTTACCCATACTGCTCTTAGCCCATGTTTGGCTTCCGTTATTTTTCTCGCAAAATGTTGGCCCAAATCAAGGGTGGGGGGAATCCTGATACCTAAAAATTTGTACTCTGCTACTACATTCAGAGCCTCCCCCTTATATTTCCATCTTTCTTCCTTTGCCTTTCTCCCTCTTCCTCCACCCAGTATCATGATTTGTGACTTATTTCGGTTCATCGTTAAATTCCAATGGTCTAGATAAGCTTCTAATTCATTTATCATCAACAGTTGATTACAGTTACTGTAATGACACTGGACTGTCGGCTAGTAGCGCAATGTCGTCAGCGTACATCAGGCATCGTATCCTTGTTCCCCCAACCATTATCCCTCCGATCAACAGCTCTGGCAAATCATTTACGAAAAGTGAAAAACCCAATGGGCTCAACAAGCATCCCTGCTTCAAACCCACTCCTGTGAGAAAGTACTCCGCCAAACCTCCTCCATACCATACACCCATATTGGTATCATCGTAAAGGCTTCCAAGCATTTTAATAAATTTACTTAACACTCCATTATTTAATTTGAAGAACAATGCGCTTCGTGATTTATTATCATACTTTGACTGCCTTTGGTACGGACCCACCCACTATAAATTTTATTAAAAACCTCTAAACAACTTGTTTCATTGAGTATTTCTGGTCCATTTATATTTTGTGTAAAATCTTTGAGCGCCTTTTTTACGGACCCCCCACTATAATTTTATTAAAAACCACTACCAACTTGTTTTCGTGTATTTCTGGTGCGTTTATATACTCATTCATGCCATAACCAATCATTTTATCAAGTTCTTCAGTTGTGAAGCCTTTATCCATTTCTTCATCACTGATAAACTGCAGAACATACGGCATGCTTAGTTCCACTTGCGGGTTCAGGAGCATTTTTAAGTGCGCGACCAATTCACCCATCTCCGTGCAATGGAGTAGGAAATTTAACTTTTATTCTATCCACCAGTTTCCAAAACTTTTTCGAATCATTAACCGTGCCTAGTTCCTGGTCCACCCTCTCATAGAACTGCTTATTTTTCAAGTCGCAGAGATTTGTGTATTCAGATCTGCATTCCAGGCATCTATCCTCATTTACTTCACTGTTGTTTTTTCTTTAATTGTTAAAGAGTAGTGCATTGCCTTCTAACTTTTAGAACATCAAAAATCATACCATGGCTTTTTGAAAACCGGTTGCTTGGTGTTTGTTGCTTTATTTCAATTATCAGCAGCACTTCTGATGCACTCCGTTAATCGTTTTACATCCTCCTCCGACTCCACCACGTCCATTGCGCTCTTTGTCTTCCTCCTCATTATTTTTGTTATTTTACGTTCGAAATGTTTTATAGTATTTCCGTTCCAAACAAGTTTTGGGGGTAGTGGCAAAACCCCTGTCTTAGTTACTTAATCCGTTTGAATCTAACTCTAATGTCCACGAGATTGGTTGGTGTTCCGAAAATATTTCCGTTACCACTTCGAAACGTTGTTTACTATCAATTAACTACCCCGATACCACCACTAAGTCTATTACCGAGCATCCCTTTCTATCGATGAGGTCCACTCTCCCCCACAGTCCCCCTTGAACCTACATTCAAAACAATCACGCCATTCTCATCAAAACATCCCGTTAACCTCCTTCCCCTAGTGTACACGACACCGTCCAAAATTCGAAATTCTGCCTTTATTTATCCGTACATTCCCCTTATACTGCCCATTGGGAATTCGCTGGCACGATTCAATCCGTGCGTTCATATCCTCCATTGCTATGGTTGCCTTATCCATACTCCATATCAGCAGCTTTAATTTCATGAAATCTTTTCCCCAATCATTACAATTTAGATAAACTGGCACCAGAATAATCTGTTCACTTCCCTGACTTATCCTAATCGTATTCATATTTTCATCACATTTTACCATCTTTTCATACAGCTCCCTCTTTACACCCATCAACTTCCCCCCACTCGGTCTACCTCGCACATACCTCATGACTGCCGCCTGCCAACAAAGGTAATGACTGTCAAACTTCGTTTGAATCTCACTCTCGTTTACTTCTATTAAGAATATAAATACAAAAATTAACAAAATAAAAATATCATAACTCAACACAAATCTCATAAACTCATGTTCATGTAATTTATTTTTTAGCCCACAGACATTTGAGTAAACAATTTTAATTTCCTTCTTATTATGCCTTATATCACTGGCCGGTGCTAGTCATGCTGTGCCGGGCTGCTGTGACTCCTCTCCGTATGTGGTACTTTCCTCATTCTGGTGTTTCTTCCTCGGCTGCCAGTTCCCGAATTCTTCCTCCACATCAATCCCGGTCAATTGTCGAATCTATGTCCATCCACATTCCTGTCTATGTAGAAGCTCTCTCTCCAAGTCCCAGCTGAACTTCTCCCGACCCACGAATAACTTATCAAATGAAATCATCACATTCTGCTCCATTCCACGTTTACCAACCAACATCTTCCTGATGATTTGCAACTCCAGGAGCTTTTCCCTCACTTCTCAAGCGTAGTCAGGGCTCACACAAAAACCTGTATTTGTGAGGGCTGGCGTTCTCGCAGATATTTCATCCTTATCATCTTGGCTGAGCAAAGTTACGAGAATCGGGTTGATATTCCCAGACTTTCCAAGAATTCTCACCGTGACTATTCCGTAAACTACCCGCGGGCGTTGTCGTATTTCTTCCAGTTACTTTACTGGCAACGAGTTGTGATCCGCGCTATGTGTTGTGCTCGTAACTGAATGTGGCTAGTTCTGCAACGCCTATTTTTCGTTCCCGGGGAGAGCGAGGGGAATTATTTGGAGAGTTCGAAATTATACATGACAGATTTTGATACTCGGTAAACTAGCTTCCGTACTTCTAGCCGAAGATTGTCAGAGTTTGAAGGACTATTTCCTTCCAAAGTCAATTGTACAAAATAAGTACTCAGATATTCGTAATTATACACTAGTGAAAAACATATCAGCTGGCAGCTTCGAGCTCTAAATGATTCACACCCAAGTCAGTCCGTCCAAGATTGTTTCTACCTTAAGGACGGCGCTGGCTAAATGTGACTACGGTGAGGGTGAATCACATTCAGTGCTTCAAACCGTCTTTTTGAAAAAATTGTTGAATCCTTGTTCCAATTATGATATAAAAAGAAGTTTGAGAAATGTTTAACTAAAGCCCTTGCGGCCGAAATCGCAGAAGAAAGCAACAGAGAAACTATCTACCGACCCCTGCTTCCCCCAAACTGATTCCGGCGCTTCAAAGTCGGAATAACGGAAAATCAAGATATCCGACCAATTGAAATGTGTCAAGAAGGAGGCTCAAACCACATCGACATAATGGTTTTTTGTCAATGCGGCAACCGAGTTCAACGCCAACCTCACAACTCGAGGAAAACCTGTAATGGGTGTGTCACATCTCATGTGCTTTTCCCCTGCCCTGCTCAATCACGTACCTGCAGCAGATGTAGCCGTAAAGGTCACATCCAACGTTTTTGCAGCCAGCGTTTTGGCCAAGCGAATCACGCAAATGCTTTTTCCGGTGTGTCAAGCTCACGCTGTCAATTTAAAAGCCTTCTTATGGCCTTAACTATAATGATACATTATCATGTAATTGGGTAGAGGAAACTTGAAATGATGTAATGTGCAGTAAAATAAGGCTAATGAATCAATATTTCCAACCCTGGTTTTCTTTTTTTGAATTATAATTGAGTACCTAACCAATTTCATTCTCATCATAATTTAGTAAAATCGGTAGTATCAAAGTTAGCAAGGAACGAAAAATTTCTGAGGCTGGAAATCCTTGATTGACCTTTCACGTACCAATTTGAACCTAATAAGTAATAGTTCTTCAATTAGTATCGATGATTCGTTTAAAAAAAAAACCTGGATAACACCGCCATAAACCATTTCACCACCATTTTAAAATTGTTGTCCATCGATGAAGATCACCCGATGAGGGAAAGAATTAATGATGTGGAATGTAACGAATTCCCAATAACTATTAATAAATCCGAAGATATCGGTTTTTTTTATCGAACCAGGAAGCTGTTGTCATTAATGGATGAACAATTATAATTGTTGTATAAGTCAGTCGCCCGACCAAAAATCAAATTGTGAGGTGGCTGTTTCGACTGCATCGACTACATTTGACATTTAACACAATTTAATGTTTAGGTAGGCATATACAGAGTGACCCAGGAGGTATGCACAATCCGATTCCATCGTGTTCTACAGCTTATTGTCGAGCGAAAATGCCTCTAGCAATTTTTCTCCAGAAGTCTCGTTTCCGAGTAATTCGCGATTTAAGATTTTTTCGTGTTTTCGATCTTATGTCACTAAAACTGTCATAACTCTCTCAAATTTGTGAGATATCTCCAATTTGATGACACCGTTGGAAAATACGTTGCATTTTCTATCAATTTGATGTCAAAAATCTTTTTTTTTATTGTGCGAGTGCATTGTCAAAATCTTGAAATCGCCTGTTTTTTGTTGTCACTCCCTTGCTGTTTCAGAAGCATTACTATTTTCAAAACCGTACACAAAAATCATGTCAACATACTCACTTGTGGTATAGCTACTCAACTGAAAGCAACTCATCGCAATCAATCGTAAATGAACACAAACAATAGCCTTCTCTTGGCTATTCGATAATCCTGACTTTGGCTGGACAGCCTAGGAATGCTGTTGACGCCGTTCACAAACGTACGTTTCCATTCAATAAATTCATTTTTTAATTTTAAATATTAATGTTTTGGTTTATATCTTAACAATCTTGTTTAAACTCTAACTCTATATATGAAGTCGATTTAAACCCCAATATCTTACCATTGTCCTACAACTGGATAACATGTTTGAATCAACAAACATTTTACTAAAACTGTATTTGGTCAGAAACAATAAATTATCAACATTGCAACACCCAATGCTACGGCCAAATCAGATTGGGGTTGATAATACACGGCGCAAAAACCAACCCCTCCTTCAAGACCGAGCGGTCGTGCGGGTCATTGCATATCCTAGCCCCTGACCAAGACAATAGGTAGCCGTACACGAGCAGGTATCTGCGACAGATTTGGTCGCCCGATCTCATCTGACAGGTATCGCTAACGATCTGGAGTGACCGATGAGGTCGGTCGTTGCCCCTTAACACGAAAAACTTATCGGCCGATCTATCATGCCCGAGATCTGTCACCTGGCCAGTGCCCGATGTGATCTGTTCGTTAATGGGATGAAATCTGACCGATTCAGGTCTGTCACCGACGTTCGTCTGGCAGACTCGAGTTATCGGTCGAATCCAAAATTTTTTCCAGATCAGTCACAGATTCCGTAAGTTGATGCCATGGGGTTAGTGACTGTCCGTAGTAAAAAGCGTCAATTAGCGGCTTTTGTGGCGGGTATTTTTTTGTTGCACATAAAACCGCTAAGCCAAAAAAAAATACAAGTTTGGGAGAAGTCATGGGTTTCGGAAAGGAGAAATTTCGGGCACATGAACTTGTTGAAGCACCTTGGAGAGAACAAACCGCGGGATTTCCACAATTACCTGCGGATGAGACTTCGACGTACTTCTTGGTATACAAAGTACATCTATTCATCCGGTGACCAGAGGTACTCCTTTTGGGAAGGCATGTACCAACTAAGTATGTACTTTTCGAGTTTGGGTACTCACATATTTCTGAAAACACGAAAAGGAAGAAATGGTAGGTACTCCTTTTTTCAAGTGGTACTCCCAAGGTCGTACTTTTAGAAGTTACTGGTAGGGGGTAGACATGGGCGGACTCAGGGGTGGGATTGATCCCCCTCCGAAAGTTTTTAAATATGTTCATGAATAATAAAGGTAAGTGGTACAAAATTTCTCATTTCAGTGGACAACTGAACATTTTAACGTTAAGGGGCTCTTCCCGATCCAATCGAACAGTTCTGTGAACCACAGACATCGCTTCCAAAAAGTCTGCCGGTTAGGGGGGACGCCCAACTACCATCTGCCAGATTTGAACACTCGCAGGTATCTCTGGTCGATTTTCACATCTTTCATCATTTTTTAACGCCCACTAACGCACAGATCTTTCTCACAGATATCGTTTAAAAACGCAAGATCTGTCGCAGATATCTGCTCGTGTATGGCTGTCTATTGCAATCAATCGTAAACGAACACAAACAACAGTCGTCTCTCGGCTCTTCGATTATTCTGACTTTGGCCGGAGAGCTTAGAATTGCCGTAGACGCTGTATCCACAAACGAACGGTTTATGCATCAGAAAAACTAACTTAAATCGTCACTTGAGAGGTTTGCCGTTGTCACCATTCGATTCAGCGAGAAAAGTTACGTATATCCCGCCTCCTACCTTTTTTCGTCGAGACTTATGAAAAAACCAACAATTATTTTCAAAAACCAAAACGACTACACCGTTGGAAAGCTGACATTTTGACGCACATTTTACCAAGCCTGCACAGTTGTGCGTCAAGCAATAATGTGGTTTCTAGGCGAGATGAAAAACAGGCGATTTCAAGATTTTGACAAAACTGCCGTTTCGCGCAGCAATCGCACATCTTTAATGCACTAAAAAAATGTTTTCTTACATCAAATAGATAGAAAATTCAACGCTCTTTCCAACGGTGTCATTTAATTGGAGCTATCTCCAAAATTGAAGGAGTCATGATAATTTTAATGACATAATATCGGAAACATGAAAAAAATCGAGAATTACTCGGAAACGAGACCTCTGGCGAAAAATTGTTCGGTGGCATTTTCGGTTGGAAATAAGTTGTAGAACACGTAGGAGTCGGATTGTGCATAACTCCTGGGACACCCTGTTGAGACTGAAGCCAAGAATAAGAGATTTCCGTTAGAAAGTACGTCGCGGAAAAGTTATCCCTCCCCCTGGCATTCTAGGTTAAGATCTTTTGTACCAGTTAAGCCCCAATAGGCTTTAAATATTACAAACAATATCATTATTACATTAATAATAAATAATCAATACTACAAACTTGAAATACCATACATCAGATCATACCTAAGCATTTTCTCATTCTTTTCCGAGAGCGTTAGACCTGGTTATTATTGATACTCTAATCCACATTCACCTTATGCCAGATGCCCAACCGGTTTTTCAACAGACATACGTACTGCCATTTAGTACCTTGAAGGAAACAGTTCGAAAGGAATTCTTGAAATTAACGCAGTCAGGGATTCTTATTCCCATATCTTCTTCCGAGTGGTCCTCCCCTTTGGTCTGTGTACCAAAGAAATCTGGTGCTATAAGGTCGCGTGTGGATTTGAAACGTTCAATAAATAGACAAATTTTGACAAAAGGTTATCTACTTATGGATCTCATAAATGCTTATCTGCATTTTCGTCTGTTCCGTTCTTCCTGGTGTCTGAGTCTTTCCGGATGATATATAAACTAGTGTAAACTGTATTCTTAATCCAGTCAATAAATACACATTCTATTATATTTTATATTGTCATTACGGTCCGAGATCGAAGAGAGTATAGCAGTCGTCTTTTGGCTGTACTTTCAGTACTGAACTCATTTAATGTAACGATAAATGCTAAAAAATCCGAGTTCTTTGTAACATCGTTGGAGTTTTTGGGCTCCATCAACGCATTAACAGGTCTCATTATTTTTTCATACAGTATTCATGGTTTTCCATGCGACGTATTAAAGCCTTAACACATTACTTTGGAAGGAGTGAAAACGATCGATACAATACCTTTCGACGTCCCCACAAAGACTCTTCAGGATACCCGTTCACCTTACAGGGTGTTGCGGTATCACCCCTGCATTCCATTGTCCTTGTTTGTCTCTTGATTTCACTTTGCCCCCCAAGTCGTTCCCAGTCAATCTGAGGAATCTCCTTAACCTCTGGAATCATTTTGGGACTTATTCCTCCGCATCAAATGCCAGCATATTAACAAAATGAGGAAATTATTCAGACTCTCCCCCCATAAAAATACAGGGTCCGTGTCCTAGATACTAATTCAGCTCCGGTTTTCCATTGTTAACAGGTGAAGCCTCGGATTCCTGTCGTAACCAAATCACTAATGCAACACCCTTACTCACTAGAAAGGAAAACAAGTAAACGCTGAAAATTCTTTCACTGGGGTTTATTATTCAATGATTCATGATTTTAATTTCTACTAAGCTTTGGAGTGTGCGTGTTTCACAGGTGATAGAGCGATTATTGAATTTCAGGAGATATGCACAGAGCACTTAAATCGGTTCTCAACCAAAATACCTATTTGGATTGATCAGTTGATCATATTTGTTTGCCTCCTGAATAGTTGGAGCTATGGACCTGGGAAAGGGCTCATTCGATTCCTCATGGAAAGTTCTTTTTAAATTAAGTGAGAGTGCTGGCTAAAGAATTGGGGCGTTGTCGGACCAATATTGATTTTTCCTGAAAATTTCAGATTTTTTGCTCCAGCCGTTTGGGAAAAATCGTGCGTACGGCGGAAGAACGGAAAAATTTGTATTGCAGATTTAGATTCTACTCCCTTTGAAATGTAAATCATGAAATAATAATGATATAAAATAATTATTATAATGATGAGTATTGAATTAGGTAGTATGAGGTTATTATGGCACATTATCGGTTTCAAATTTTATGGTTTTTGAATTTGTTTTTTTTAATGGTTTTATGGCACTTGTGACAAGTACATACAGCATTTTGTTTTGTCTTGGGCCTAGGTGTGTCTGCGGGGCAAAACGTTTCTCTTGTGTCCAAGTGTGTATACCATATTCATATGGGGCAAAAAAATTTCCGGCCGAACGCGGGGAATGAAACCGAGGACCTGGGGTTGTGAGTCCCACACGAAACCTATGCGCTACGGGTCCCACATCGAACGGTTTTCTAATTTGTTTACTTAGCAATGCGAAGAGGGATGTTGGATGCATAATATCATGCCATACCTCGGGAATGGTTTGAGCTACAGACCTGGGGAAGGGTTCATTCGATTCCTCACGGAAAGTTCTTCAAAAAAAGTCCATATTCAGGCCGCTTTGATTTTTTTGAGATTTTTAGGGATTTTACAAAACTTAGATAACCCTTAAGTGACTTTTTAAATTAAGTGAGAGAGCTGGCTAAAGAATTGGGACGTTGTCAGACCAATATGGATTTTTCCTGAAAATTTCAGATTTTTTGCTCCAACCGTTTGGGAGAAAACGGCGAACGGCGGACGAACGGAAAAATTTGTATTGCACATTTGGATTCTACACCCTTTGCAACGTAAACCATGAAATTTTCAGGGGGAGTTAGAAATTCTGTTTTCTAGAGCGATTACAATGGTTTATTATTGAATAATAAACCAAAATGTCAATGATTAATAAATCACGGGAATAATAAAATCGCACTGCAGCTTCGCCTACGTTAGTGAAAATATTCACTAGAGTGAAATTAAAATCTAAGCCTCACAGTTCACTTTGACTAATAAGGCGGAAGCGTTTAACAAGAAAGAGTCAAGATTCAAAGCTAACCCTCCCCCGTCATCCCAGGTCGGACTTCCAACGTACCGCTCATCCGCGACGTCAGGTTAGGCAAAACCCGCAAGACCGAGCGGTCTTGAAGGAGGGGTTGACCTGTACGCCGTGTTCGCTCAGCGAACCCTCCAAACACATTTTCAGCAAAGCGCTGACTATGGAAATTCTATTGGTTGTGAAGTGCTATGCTGTAACATTACTCGAGGTTGCAACAATCTTTGTTTTTCGAAGAGGAAGAGTACTTATAACTATTTCCCCGAACAGGGAGATAATTTAGCATTGCGATTGTTCCGGAATACGTGTAAGAACTACTTCAAATAAAAACACATTTTCGCCCTCTTCTTTCATTGGAAAGAAATGAGTCTTAAGCCTTGAATAACTTGGAAACGAAACCTTGACAAAAATATTTCTTGTAAGCACTTTTTGTCACAAATTAGTTGTAAAATCCATCGCTATCCGGATGTCCAGCCTTAAGTGGGACCCTGCATATTATGTAGTTAAATCAAGGGTAAGGGTCATAAGTTACGTGATAATCTCACTATCTCCAGTTCCAAATCGAATAAGTAGCTACAGACCTGGTGAAGGGTTCATTCGATTCCTCATGGAAAGTTCTTCAAATAAAGTTTATGGGTTTTACAAAACTTTGACAACCGTTAAGTGGCACTTTAAATTAAGTGAGAGTGCTGGCTAAAGAATTGGGGCGTTGTCGGACCAAATATTGATTTTTCCTGAAAATTCCAGATTTTTTGCTCCAGCCGTTTGGGAAAAATCGTGCGTACGGCGGAAGAACGGAAAAATTTGTATTGCAGATTTAGATTCTACACCCTTTGAAATGTAAATCATGAAATTTTCAGATTTGGATTCTACACCCTTTGAAACGTAAACCATGAAATTTCCAGGGGGGGGTTAATTTTTTATTATTTTTTTTTCAAGAGCGATTACAATAGTTTATTATTGAATAAAAAACAATTTAGTTCACCCAGTTTACCTTTTTTCCCATATTCGTGAATGAGTAGGTAATTTACTGCACTAATTTAGTTAGCTTGATTTAATTTGTTGATTCTATTATTTAAATGTATCCGTTAACTGTACAACTGTGTTTTTGTTGTTGTGCAAGAGAAACGAGTTGTTTCAAGTTTTGAAGTTCCAGTTATTACTATTTCGTTTTAATCTTGTGTGTTATTAATCTTGTTTAACTTATGTGTATAAAATCACCCTCCACTATTTAGATTAATAAATATGTTCTGCTTGATTTGTTAGTTTATTTTTGGGGGTCAAGAGTCTTTCAACTGATACTTGGTTGGGTTTTACCGTAGTTGAAATGCTATAGCTTTGTGTGTTAGAGGGGTCCTTGGTAACTCGATTTCGTAAACTGACAGCTGATTTTTTCATATTTATTCCAGTTATTCTAATAAGAACCATTCATAAAGATACTCAGAAATTCAAGATTAAAGAAATTTATTGAACGTACAGTAAAAGGGGATGACATTTTCAAACTCAAATATACCAGGAAGGTTGGACAAAAGATGAACAAGACAAGGCAATTTTTTTTTTTTTTTTTTTTTTTTTTTCATTGAAATCAAAATAGAATAAAAGAACCGAAAAAAGAAGAACTGCATTCTTTATTCCCACTCATCTCTGAGGGTCTGTTGCAGACTGGAATAAAAGAGTCTGAAACATCTATTTTCCGTGTTGTTTTCGGCCAATGTGCCACTTGCGTGACCGTTGAGTATTTTTTCCACGCTATAGAGTATTTTATTCCTATCCGAACTTTTCTTCATTTAAAATCCGTTTGAGAAGTCCACAACATGAAGTTTTAAGGATGTGATTTCCATTGAATATTTACGAATGTGCAACGTATTTAACGTAATGACATATGTGCCCCTAAAGAGTTCAGTCGCGATCTGTTTGAGTTTTTGGGGGATCATTTGACATCAAAGAGATTCCACAGTATGCACTGGTAATTCATTAATGAATTCGCCATGAAACAATTTGTTCATCTTCTGAGCCTGGAATTGTATGTAAATGGTCTGTAAAAATACCCGAATGAGCACATTTAGAGTGACATTCATCTTCGTTTATTATTATCAATGTTGAACCCTTGCAATCTACCAAGAAAAAACCTTATCCCAGTCAAAATTTGTTCTCGTACGTTTCAACATGATTAAAATACAAAATTCGAATTTAAAAAAGTATCAAAACGGGTAAAAAACCGCATTAAGGACTACTTGGGACTGAGCTCTTGGCTTCAACCGTAATAGGTCAAAACAAAAGATAAGTATTCAAAATCAGAAAATCGATCATTTTTTGTAGTAGCGCTAGTGTTTATTTTGTTTTTATTAATCGACATTGTTTCAATCAATCAAATGGATTCAGTTGGGCCCTCCCTAATGGTTAGAGCTTTGATCGAAAAAAAACGTAAACACGATGGGAATGTGAACGTGTATAGACAAAGTGAAAGTTGTGCAGTAAATTGTGATTCGAATCTGTTGATCTACTGTTTTTCATAACATTTATTTTATGTTAGCGAAAAAATGAAGCGGAGGTAGATTTTTAGAGTAAGTTAATCTAAATAGAAGCAGAAATTAGAACGAATCGGCCAATGGTGTTCAAGACAGTAATAATTATATGTTTTGTCAAGTCACAAAA
Organism: Creontiades dilutus; assembly: GCA_031894815.1. Classification (NCBI taxonomy): domain Eukaryota; kingdom Metazoa; phylum Arthropoda; class Insecta; order Hemiptera; family Miridae; genus Creontiades; species Creontiades dilutus. The sequence goes on along the minus strand of JAVIWC010005236.1, from coordinate 145,004 downwards.
AGTATTGCTTCCCACATAATAACTAGAGCCACACAACATCATTCTTTTCTCAAACGAATGTAAGTATAAGTTGGTAGGTAATTCAATTCGCGGTGAGTTCAACAAAATGTTTTTTTATATTATAATTACTTCCCCCATCACGATCTAAGAATCATCATGTACGGTCAAGGAAACTCTTCAATTTTCGATTTTGTCAATGTTGAAGGCTTTCTTTTTTTCTTCCGTTACCTTTTCATAGTTTCGTATTGACGGCAAGGTAGACCGAATTTGTCTGTCATACAACAGTTCTGCTCGAGATAAACCAGGTATGAGTAATCCTGGATTCCAGTCGTTGTTCATCGTCAAAATTATTTGGGCTGTACGTACGGCTCGTTCAGCTCCATCATTTGATTCCACAAAACAAGGGTTGCTGACTATTATCTCAAATCAACCTTGTGGAATACCCGTTGGCAGCATCCAGTTTCGTGAAGTTTGTCGCGGCATCCAGTTTCGCTGAACACTCGAATAAAAAAGGTGGTGGCAATTTTTCTCTCTTCACAAATTTGTGCACATTGGTGTATCCACACATGAGCGGACCCTTCCATATTTCCTTGGGACTACAATGATTTGAGAGCTGTCGCTTAGCTCTGTAACTGCTTTAATTACACCAACATTAACCATATTGTCCCGTTCAACTGTAGCAGCATGTAATGAACGCTATCCTACGAGAAGTCGATCAATGCTTACGGTTGATCGTTATGATTCAGAACAATTCTATATAGGTGTCTGCGTTTTCCCGTCTTATCCCTTAACATTTCTGGATTAAAATTACTCACAAATTTGACAAGCCCAAGAGACATGGATGCAGTAAAACTTGAAGGAGGCCTTTTTTGATCAGGAAGAGCATAAGCTACCTCATGCATGTGGCTTGCTTTATGTTTAAGGTTTACATTAACAGGCTAAAACCGCTGATTTGATGCTGTTAGGCCCATTGAGCGTTTCAAAAATGGCTCTAAATCCAAAACTAATGTTTTGAAATCTATCAGCTCAAGGCTTGTGACATCAGCTCCAGAATCTATTTTAAATGTCGTTGCATGATGCTCAATTTAAAAGTTCCGAAGTTGATCAAGTAATTATTTCTATTCAATTCTGAGATCGTCAATTCACCCGAGTATTGGATCAATTCCCAAAGATCTCTGCTGTCGAAATTTGATATGATTATGGACGTTTTACATGAACGTTCAAATCGCACAGTGTAAGAGCATTAAGAAGTTTCGCAAAGGAATCATTCTCACAAAAATGTCACCTAAAATGAGTTCAAGACGAAAACGCTTTGAGCTGTTAAAGTCAAAAAAGAAATGTTTGTTTGTGTTGCGGCAGAGCAAGAACAACGCGAGGTGGAGGAGGTGAATCCGAGGACGGATTTATGATTATTACTGGACACAAAAGAACAGGGGGTGGCTTCACAGTCCCTCTCGTCCGTCGCGGTAGCCGGAGAAACGATTAATCTCATACCCCCGCTCGCCTTTAGGGTCATGAATCTCTCTCAAACTTTTGTTGGCATAACGGCCGCTAGAACCGATTTAGACGACATTTTCCCTCTTTCCGTAAAGTTGGTGGATATAGCGATATCCTGTTGTCTATTTTTGTCCGATGGAAAGTACCTAACAATTCTTACTGTGTACAACAGGGGTGTGCTGTTGATCCAGAATAATAACTCAGGCGTAACCATATATATATAAGTTCCCCTCTAATAATACCAGTTACTAGTGAAAGTTTCGACTAACACTTTACATTATTACAATGGTTTATTTTTTCTTCAATATAAAAACCCCTCTCAACAAATCGTTATTCCATAGATTTATATCATTCTTTCAATGTCCTTCAAATTTGTTTGCGTCTTTTCTCCAAAACTAGGGAGTTACGTTTTCATAGCATGGTCTAAACTCACATATACGGTCTGATTGGGACTGATTTTTCGAACGCTCCTATCAATCCTAAAAAGCAGAAATGTGAAAAATCGAAACAACAAAATCTTAATAAATAAAGACAGTTTCGATGTTTTCTTACTATAGTGGATCGCTTCAATGAAACTAATGATTCCAGTTGGGTCGCTTATGCTTGCTCAAGAGCTAATAATTTTGCAAGCAAATAGACTCAGATAAGTCTGACGGTGGGTGAATTGTGTTGAAATTCTTTCATCGGTAATTCAATCCGCACTGTTTTGACAGACTGTTCTTCGAAGAGTCCCCAGAGGGAAATTTGTATAACCTCTCGTTACATAAAATAATGTTCAAATAGTTTAATTAGAAGTATTTAATTTCTGTTCATGTCCTGGTTCTAGCAGTAATCCACCACTGACCACGTGGGAAGGGAAAATCTAATTTTGGCGATTTTCCACCATTGCTATATTGAAAAGAAGAGTCAGGACCCAACGGTAGTTCACCACTGGTTTGACAGGATAAAGAAACTTGGCTCCAACATATGGTCAAGCGTAATGGAAATGACAGTCCTTCCTAGAGCCACTTGCAAAAAAAAAAAAAAAAATTAACGGGATATAATAAACACCTTGGTAAGTAATGCACGCAGAGTACCCTGTATACGCGTTTGAAATGATCACGCTTTTAAACAAAAATACATATTTTTGGAACTAGATGAAATTCTTAATCGAAGAAAAAGATGAATATAGGCTGAGAATTCCAGCAGAGATGAGCAGGACTTGAATAGATCGGCCATCCCTCCCCCACCATCCCTCTTCGAGAAACCCAAACTCAGATTTTCTGAGGTTTATATCACAAGACAGGATTGTTAGGCGAAAATTGGGATACAATCACAACATGAAAAATATTAAAAACATAACGATTTATTACGCTTACCTCTCCATTGACCACCTCCATAGTAATGTTTGACTCCTCCCCACCACGTTTTGGCGAATGAGAGGAGAGCCTTAACGTCACCTGTTTCAATAGCTGCAAACTATTACGCAGATTTTTATTTACTCTGCAGGAGATAGACCGAATGATCGTGAAGCGACCCGAGTGGTCTCATTCGATTCAGGGAACTAATTTATATTTCAACTTCTACCGTCCTAATTCAAAAGTTTTTGAAATTTCGATTCTTGATAGATTAATCCTTAAATATAATTCCGTACCGTTGATTGATCAAAATACCGACATTCTAGCACATGCCCGATTGATGTCGGATTTTTGAGCCAAATTTTGTAAACTTTGGTCCAGTAGTTTTACAAAAAAAGCGCTTCAGACAGAGGACAGACGGATTTTTTTTTTTCTTCAAAAATTCAATTTTTGATTTCCACGTATTCTGAAGCGTAAACCAACCACTTTTGAGGGGGTTAACAATTTGATTCCCTTGGTCGATTACAATGGGTTATTATTGAAAATAATGAACCAAAACTGAAAACACATCCATTTCCGACCATTCAAAGACCAAATTCTTGAAACAACGGTATATGAGAGTATGCGTGAGTATTATGTCTGGGAAATGTACCTCCATAGACTATGCTTAACAAAAACAGACAGTAACCTATAGTTAGAGGCTATCTAATACAAAAAAAATGAACGTTTGAGTAACAATTTGCAGCTTTCATTAATTCGATTTTGAAAACTACGTACCTATTTTGGAACGTAAACCATCTAGTTTTGAGGGTGTGCATTTTATTTTCCTTGGTCGATTACAAGGTCATAATTTCACATAGACCAATAGTACTGTGAAGTAGAGAAATTGGTGAAAGGATGATGAAAAGAGGTTGTTGGAAAAACAAACACAAACGTTTTGAGGGGTTGTTCGTGTGAGACAGTTTTTAGGTTGTGAAATAAAAGTGGAAACTGGAGAATTCGTTTCACCGACGATTGGATGGGGAAACTTTTGCTAGTTGTGAGTGCATTGAGTTTTGTTATCGTCCAAAATACCAACAATTCTCTAAAAGGCGGCAATTTCATTTTTATTTTGAGGACTTATTCAACTGGCTGAAAAAGTTGTGATTGGGAAGCGGACGCTCTTTCCTCCCGAATACCTCTTTTTAGCGGTCCTTGGTCCAAACGTGTTGATATTGGAAACGAGGTAGTTTACATATAAACTTCGTTGTTGCGTTACGGTGGATATCCAATCAGCACAAGAATGATAGTATTACACGATATAACTATTAATTCTCACTTAAATTAAGCCTAAAAGGTCGTGGTAGTCGGTAATTTACTGTACGGGGTGCAAAAGGACTAAACATTCTCGTGTCATGAACTGATTAAAAATTCATGTCAACCTCAAAGTTCAAGTTGAGTTGGGATTATATAATAATGTAATATGCGAACGGCTTGCGTAGGCTTGATATTCTCAGAATGGAACTTACATAATTTATTTCGGCACGAGAAACGAGAGGTCGAAGGAATGTGTGACACGTTCAGGCCCTTGCAGTCCATCATTACCGCAATAAGGCAGGAGAAAGGGGGTTCTATAAACCTTAAATTCACCAGGCTATTAATAATATTACGTATAGCGATAAGGGCTGAAGGTTAGTTTGTAGCAATATATCTCTTTACTTCAGCTTGCCTTCTCTCCTCCTCTGTACCCACCAAGTAACCCAACACTGACAAGCGTGGTTTATTTATGTATGATCCAACTAAATTGCAACGAAACCTTTGCGGAATAAATCCTGCTACTTCAGTATTTGGATATGAAGAAGACAAATATATATAAATATAGTGAAAAGAAGTTAGTATTTGCTTTTGGTATTGAGCAATTTAAATTGAATCATCATTTTAAATTTGTCTTTATTGATTTGCGAATTAATTATGAAACCCTCACACTATGAAACACATACATCTACCTATGAACCACCAACACTCCATAGTCACTGGTTATGTAACAAAATCTTTCAGTACGATGGAACATCAGAAATAAAATAGGTACACCGACACAAACTTAAGCACCGAACAATAGAAAAATGCTGAAATAAAAGTGATTACAGTATAATACACTATTTGTAAAAATGATAATCCTCTGTGTAATAATTTGTAACGTTTACAACAAAAAAGAACTTAATAAGATTACATTTTACGTACCACCCCATTTTTCTTTTTCCCCCATCATAGGAACTTCATGGCAAGTTTTTTCACATTATTTGAAAGTTGTGTGAAACGAAGTGTAGTTTACAGATATCAGAAACCAAAAATAAATTGAACTAAATTAATAATAAATTCTTCGTAACTGATGGCAAGTATTAATCAACAACTACTCATAATAACATAATGTGTCCATTGTTAGCCGAAAGACTGTTTACCAATCGTATTTGTAGAGTACTTTTGTTGACTATTATCGATTGGTAATATCTGATTAGCTTGTGAGATGCTACTTATCATCCATAGCGGCCAAACAACTATCAAACTCCATAGAACAATAAAAACCGTTTATTTGCAATATACTCAATAATTTGCTGTTACAAAGAATCAAACACGAGGGTGCAGGTTGATTTCCATTCCAGCTGACAGAAGAGGTGCTTTTCTTAGCCAAATAGGTACAAATTTTAAGCGCAAGCAAATATTAATCATCTGGGTAAGTTGTAATTTTCAATATTCAAGTCGCACAATACAAAAATCGTATGATACGAGGAAAAATGTTCGCTAACGGATAATGTTCTGAAATACTTAAGTTAGTTCCATCAAAGGATTGAACTCTAGACATGCTATATCTAATTGCTATAACTCGAAATAGCCCCGCAACGACCTTTGTGGAACTTTTCAAACGCAAAAACAAAAAACAGAATTAAAAAATGCTAACCAGAAGTGGGAAGAACAAAATCCCAACCCTTAAAGGTGGAGCACAGAATTAAGTGGGCTCTATTCGTGGCTTTTGTAGCTCTTTGATTTATTATATTTTTCAAATTTACTCAATTTATTAAAAACTACTGGATTGTAAGTGGTCAGTCACACGACGGTAAGCATATAAGGGTCAAAAAGTTGCAGTAGACCGATATAGAGTCGTTACTTATGTACCATAGACATTGGTTAGTAATTATCTATAGTCCAAAAATATATAAAGAAATAACAAACCTTTGTGTAGTAATTTGCAGCCTTTCTTCAAGGAACTATTGCAATGCTATCCTTTGATGTCTGGGGGAAGTACGGGAAGCAATAAACATCGTTCCTTGATTTTGCATGGATGAAGTAAAATGTGGATTGAACGTAAAGATTGTGCTCGGGCTGTATCATAAGAAAGAAGTAGTCGAAGGAACACATCTGGCGTCTAGGAAGAGGTTTTTTTCATCGTTTAGATATAAGCAGCTGTATCTTATTCTCTCTAATCTTCGCCTCCTTCTCCTCTTAACGATCTCTTTTCAGGTTTCTCGCAGAACCAGACTCGACAAAAACGAGAGAAAGAAATACGGACAAAAAGGCACGGAAAATAAATTAAAAGTTGTTGGGAAAACAAAATTATTTATTCATCTGATCCCTTCCCGTATAAATGGGATCTCTAGAGGTTTGGGTGGAAGTTTAAAGAGTTGGTACTAAGCTAGCCAAAGCAACGAGGCTAGCAGCTGTAAGAAGGGGAAAAGAGTTTTATCGAAACAAAACTTTGGGATAGGTACCAGGTGGGTGATAAAACTCCGACTTTCGCTTTCACCGAACAAAAATCAGAAAGAGATTGTATTGTGCAGATCCATTGTATTGTTCATGATTAATACACTTGAACGGCATGTCCTTTTACGCAAGTTTGTGGCTTTGGCGAGAAATCAACTTCATCTCATGTTCACTCGAAGTCCTTCATACTCACTTCTCGCCTGAAATATTCAAATTCAAACATTGTCATAACATACTCCCACCAGATGAAGACGCGAAACCTAAGATTAGAGAAAATGTTGAGAGATTTTTAAATCATCATGCAATTTAAAATTGAATTTACTTGTTTTCCGAATCAAATCATCAAAATCAGCAATCTTTGTATACATCGCCACCTAATTGGATTCAATAAACCACATTTAAAATTTCAATTCTACCCGTATTTTAAAATATCGATAAAGCAACACAAATCATATTCACATTACAATAGATTCAAAAGCTTAGAAAACACAATACATTATTGAGAGGCCCACACATGTACCTTCATAACATTAATAGTACCAAACACGTGAATCTCTCTATAGCTCTATAGCTTTTCCAAGTCAGATTCAGAAATTTCGAAACCAATTTCAGAATTTTCCATTTCAATTTCAGACTTTTCCGTTTCAATTTCAGAATTTTCCATTTCAATTTCAGAATGTGATCAATATCCCGCTGGGAGCGGTTTCTGAAATTGAAGTGGAAAATTGTGAAATTGAAATGGAAAATTCTGAAAGTGAAACGGAAAAGTTTGAAATTGGTTTGGAAATTTCCGAATCTGACTTGGAAAAGCTATAATTGTTATTTTTCCCAGCCTACGACATTTTTTTTTTTTTTAGCGTAGAATACGCTTTAGCCATGGACTAACTAGCCGGAAAGTGTCACGCGGGAGTGGAACGAAAAAGGGTGTGGTATCCAGGAACGAAAACGGTGACACGAGACCAATAAACATAAGAATATTTACATCCATGTGTAGTAGTTGCGACAAACCCGTACGAAAAAGGGTATGGTATCCAGGAACGAAAACGGTGACGCGAGACCAATAAACATAAGAATATTTACATCCATGTGTAGTAGTTGCGACAAACCCGTTTGAAGTGAGTCATTTTATTTATGTAAATCGGAGTTTCAGTCGTTCGCGAATCGTCCTTCGGTGATGTTCTCCTACTCATTCTGATTCTCCTACTCATTCGGTGATGTTCGAAGATGTTTTGTACTAAAACATTAATGAACGATCCTTAAACGACAATGAACGTTCGATGATCATCGTTGAACGTTCAGCGTTCAATCGAGGCTAAAGCGTATTCTACGTTCCTATACTTGTGGCAGTAGTCTCTAAATAAAAGCAAAAGGGGGTCCATGGGGCTTGCCCCCTAGCGAGTTTTTTCAGTTCAACTTCTTTAGTACTTTTTTCTACAATAATGACAACAGTATCAACGTTTTTGTGACACTAATTTGTAGGTTTTGGTGTGATAGGACATCCCACTCTTATCCAGAGGGAATATTTGTTGAATGGCTCATGACGTTCTTTCTGCTGCAGTTCTGCCGTCGACTAATCGAACTTGACCGTCCTTGCCATAAGTTAGGCTTCCAGTCACGACTAAGGCCTATCAAGTCGTATGACATCGACATTGCATTAAACCTATCTAACCAATACAAGGTGACCTTTTATTGATTGATTCCGATGACGCAGAGGTGAACTTGCTATACTACCCAGCTCTGAATCGTTGCCTTAACTCTTCTGCCTTGGCTTGCCTATACTTGATACGGTTTCAAGCTTTTAGAATTGAGTTGGTCGCAGTCCCAAAATACAACTTCCATTGTTTCTTGGGGAAACATCGGAAGAGATGCTGGCAAGGCATCTGTATGGTCCTCCGACAGACATGTGATTGGTCAAGAGTTCATCAGGGAGTCATAGTCACAAATGAGTGTATTCAACTCCACCCAATTAAGAGGCGATCGTCCCAGAATTTTGTGAGAAGAACTTGAGGGTTTGGACCATCCCTACCTTGAGAATAAGGATGGATTAAATCCCACTCAATTTGATCTGCTTTGGTGTATTTTATCGAGACGGATGGTGTCTAACTTCGGAAAAGATTATGTTCAAGATAGTAACCCACAGTCGAAGTAGTTTCATTAAACCGGCCTCATAGCCCAACAACCCGTTAGAATGTCCCAAATGAAAGAAAATTTCCTCTTAGTACTAAGGACACGATTTTGAATTCATCCAGAGATATCAATATTTTTGGACCGTGACATCTAGGACATATCTGGGATATGATGAGAATCATTCAGATCACAATTTTGACCTAACACCACCCAAGGCTGAATTAGCATTATTGAAGTCAGTACGATGAAGGAATTAGCCCTCTAATTAGTCTCCATGATATGTTCGAGGACATTCATAACGTTTCTACAAAACCTTGCTCCTACCGGAGCCCCCAACGATTCCGATACAGAAATAGTGGTAATCTTGACTGGAACGATTTTTGACACACCAGCTACGATATGCACATATCCATGCAGCTCAAATCTCAAAAATGCAATTCCTGCATACGCTAGTTTACTACTACCACAAAATGTATGAGTTTTCATGCTCAAACCTTCCAAATAGACATTTGTCACCCGCCTAGGAATCACTATTCCTCCAATCTGACAACTCTTGTATCAATTCCGTGAACTCTTCTATTGGATCATACAGAAAATGAACCGCAGACAACAATATTATTTTAGATGAATCACCAGACTTCGTATCACCAAATTTGGTACATTGATTTTGAGGATGTCTTTCTTTCACTCCCCTATCAATCTAAGCACGGGGGTCACGACACAATCAGGTAAATTAGGTTTTGTGCCAGTACATCCTCTTGAATCAAAACAGCCAAGTGAGGAATTAAGGGTGGAGGCCTGAAGGGAGGTTAACTCTTCCTGATTCTTGACTCTGCTACTCTCGCGTATAACCCTGGTCCCATTTAACGACATTGATACCCTCTAGCTGTTGCAATGATAAATCGCTTCAGTCCTCGAAGGGGCATCTACTCCGTATTCATCAACTCTTTGTCACATCTCACAATTGAATACTCGGCCAATCAATTGCAGACTGATTTGATTTGATTCACATCCAGTAGAAAGTGGATCAATAAGATTTCAATAGAGAATTATTTTGTTACCATAGGAAGACCCATATTTGTTCAGTTTTACTCCGTTCACTAATTCATGATTGAGATCGCTCGTATAGCATGAAAGAATATCACAAGAAGTTTTCCACAGTTTCTCGCCTCATAATTGGACGGCATTATCCGGATAAAAAAATTTCCATATGGTTCCGAGAGAGCACGTTAGGTGAGAATATAAGTGGCCCCTAGGGTATTCAGCTGATCATTGATCTTCAAACCTTGTGAGAGATTTGTGAAAGTCTAAAGACGGTTGGATGACTTCGTCCTAAACTCATTGACCACCAACAGTTACCAGTCCCTTTGTACGAAACAGAAGCTGATATCAAAAATTATAGCTCACGAATTTGAACACGGCAAATCATCATGCATCATGCCACCATTCAAATTCCAACTTTCCAGGTTAGATTAGGGTAGCCTTTGGGCTCACTCAGGAACACACTTATCAGATTGCCAAAATTCCAATTGTAGCTTTCAACGTTGATTGGGACAGAAAATACCCCTTGTGCTCTCTCAGATGATCAAAAGCGCCATCGTCAGATTTCAGACGCCATGACGTACAAAGACATGACGTTCAAATCCACAAGTAAAAGAACTGAAAGCGAGGTTAAACAAAACACCTTGTTACTCTTCACTTGTTCCACAATTATGTTACAGCCGGACATCGTCGATTTGAAAACTGACTCTTAAAACTGAACTAAACAGCAATTATGTCAGCTGATGGGATCCTCACGTGACATTACGCTATTTTTACCGTATCCGAGCACGTTCATATTCACATTAGCTATATTTTCTGTGAACATACGTCCAATTGTTGATTTCTACGCCGTGTCCGTAATCAGTATATTACACCACTGTAGGATTCGAAATTTCATGTACTTACTCAAAACTACCCCCTTTCGAAATATAAGCTCGCTTTTCACGAAAAACTAGAAGTAATTGACTGGAGACAGTGGGCCCAAATTCTATTTTCCATGCTGTTCAACCTAGAAAGCTGAAATTTGAACGGTTGATTGATCGTTTGAGGTGGTAATCCGAAGCCATTTCAATGTAACCAATTTCTATTTTGTACAAGAGATTGTTGATTTACTTTTCTCTCTTTTTTGGTTTATTATTCGATAATAAAATATTGTCATCGCTCTTGAAAAAAACTATTTTAACCCCCCCCCCCCTGAAAATTACATGGTTTACGTTTCAAAGGGTGTAGAATCCAAATCTGCAATACAAATTTTTCCTTCCGCCGCCGTACGCCTTACGCACGATTTCTCCCAAACGGCTGGAGCAAAAAATCTGAAATTTTCAGGAAAAATCAATATTGGTTCGACAACGCCCCAATTTTTAGCTAGCACTCTCACTTAATTTAAAGTTCCCTTTAAGGGTTGTCAAAGTTTTGTTAACTCCCTAAAAACCTCAAAAAAAGTCAAGGCGGCCCAAATTTGGACTTTTTTTGAAGAACATTCCATGAGGAATCGGATGAGCCCATCCCCAGGTTCGTAGCTCAAACCGTTCCCGATGTATGACCCGATTTATAGTTCCAACATTGGCGTTATTATGGTTTATTATTGTTTTTGTTTTGATTGCAGTAACCTAGTGAACGTGGATACTGGAGTGAACTCCTAAAAGGGTTTATAGCCGATACACGGGTTGAAGTATTCTGATAAACATTAAAAAAAAAAAACGCTGAAAATTCTTTCACTGCGGTTTATTATTCAATTGGCTCGCATTCATGAGTTGAATATCAGGTGATATAGCGATTATTGAATTTCAGGAGGCACACAAACATGATCAACTGATCAATCCAAATAGGTATTTCGGTTGAGAACAGATTTACGTGCTCTATGAATATCTCCTGAAATTCAATAATCGCTATATCACCTGTGAAACACGCACACGCCAAAGCTTAGTAGAAATTCAAATGATGAACGCAAGCCAATTGAATAATAAACCCCAGTGAAAGAATAGGCAGCGTTTTTCAATTATATAAATAATTACCAGTGAGGGGGATTGCATTTTTTCAATTTTCTTTCATGAAGCTGCTGTAAAATAGAATAACATTCATTACTGGTTTTTTAACCATATTTTTCATAGCCATTATTGGCACTCAGATACGATGAATGTTTCAGAATAAATGTATAAAACAGAGGTGACTCAAATATTTAAATTAGACTTGTCAGTCTTTTCATGGTAATAAGCCATTTTGCCGTCTCATTGTCAGTATTTTTATGGTAATTAGATATTTTGCCATCTCATTTTGGAAGTTTTACTAAAAAAATAAATGTCCGATAATTCTACATTTTCAACATTTTGAACATTCCTCTTTCGTCCACTAAGGGAAACTGATAATTTGTGGTTCTATTCAGTGAATGAGAAAGAATACTAAAAGAAACCAGTAAACATGGGTTCTTTCGCGTCGAAATACTGTTAGCTTTTTCTCATCCAGCCAAATATCACTTAGTATTGGTTCTTTTTTGCTGGAAATGAAGAGGCTCATTATATTTCATCGATATTTTGAAATCGCTCCCCCCCACAAAATGCATTAAAATAATTTATGTCATCCTTTCAGAAAAACATTAACGATAGGAAGTTTTAAGAAACAATCATTTCGAAATGCATTATTTGGTAGATTGGTTCCTTTTTGCAGAATGCCGTCCAATATGCGTAAATGGAATGGAGAACTAACGTTTTCGTCACTGGCATGAAATATTTCTGCTAGTATGCTATAATCCAAAAATTATTTCTAGAATTTGACAACTGGTTACGACTCAGAGATGGAAAAATTATATCCCTGTATTTGTTTTTATTTATTGCGGTGGCTTACCCGTCCGTGCGAGTTCAAGTGTGACCCTACAACAGCTCGCCCATTACAAACCCCATTTGCAGAGCTGTGTTCCACTTTATCACACGGCTGCAATATGAGCTGACCCGTCCACCCTACCCTTAGAACTCGTGGCCCCCATTAATCCCATCATGGCAGCTCAATCACAACAACCTCAGTGGACGTGTGAGTCCCTGCTTCGGCAGAGCACGTGAATGCATAAACTTGAATAATTACCCGTTGAGGTCACTCTTTCACGCAATGATATGAAAATTGATTGCTTCCTCCAATATTTGTTTCTTTTTGGCATGTTAAGACAAACATATCCGCTCAACACACTTTCCTTGGAATTCACCCCTCCACATATAGTGGAACACAGTTTTCAAAGTTTGTTTGCTAATTGTTTTTTTTTCCTTTCCACAGCCAATTTATTCCATCTTATGTGTGTTTGATTCTTAGCTAATGTCATGATATGAACGTGTATTCGTAAATATTTAATCTCAAGTAATAAACTAATTGACAAGCTCCAACAGTGTCTGCAGTAGTTATACCATTTCTGAAGTACTTCTACCTCTATACTGTTGCCACTCTGTGACTGGTGTTCTACAGTAGTAAGTAAGATATTAACTTTTAAATAAAGATGTTTAAGATGAATTTACAAGTTAACGGAATGTTTAAGAAGTTCAGAATTTGTAAGGTGAGTTTGCGTAATCATGTATAGGTGATCTAAATCGGTGATAACAAGTCACAGCTATACTGTGATCAATTTTGGTTGTATGTAAGACTGAACTGAATAATGGCTTATTAAACCAGAGACTAACGTTTCTTCTGAAAATTTAGGTGCTCATAATTTGCATCTTCTAACTTTTGTATCATCTAACGTTTGCATTTAACCTAGTAGCACATCTTGTGTATTCATACAGGTGCAAGTTATCGCGTTTAGCTGACATTTTTCATCCTCTCACCTAATGATTTTTTGTCAATTCATAATAATATAAAACTGTAAAGAAATATGTGACGAATAGCTTCCTGGTGTAGATTTATTTATTAAAATCTGATACAAATTTAATAAATTAGTTATGATACAAGTCCGTCACGTACTCGAATGCGTAGCAGCTAGAAATGGTACAACAGTTTTGAAATTTATATCAGGTGGGTAAATCTTAACAGATTTGATCGAAATCGGAAGACTCGCTCTCTTGATTATTATTGGTTGACAGATTCTACTTTTGGCTATCCTAAGGGTGATTTGCATTTCATTATTATTTACTAGAACTGATGACTCAAGAGTATACAGGCATAAAGACAAACTTTCGAGAGAAAATTTCTTCGTAGAATATCAGGAGAATATTCAATCAATATATTAGGTACTGATTTCATAATGTGTTTAGCTATCATTCTGGAGAAGCGGTGGCGTGAATTACAAACAAAAGGAGTAGCTGGTTACCATAAATGAAATTGAATCTGTCCAAGACAGAAGAAATAGAGGTGTTTCAAAACAAACTCAATTTAATAAAAGTCAGGTTTATTCCTGGAAAAAAAAGCTGTGGTTTGTCTAATCTCCGATAATTTGACTTCATGATACAGGAGTCTCTTTCACTATTCCTCTTTGATTTTCCCTCTCGGGCATGACTGAACTACCTACGACCGCACATTAAAAAAATCTACGCGCTCATCCTTCTTCTCTTGAGATCTCATCCATATTTCATTCTGGAGTACCAGTTGGTTTGTTCACCAAGGATCTAGCTGCTCATCACGTAATCTATCTATATGATAAGCAAGTGATCCAAGTCTCTCTCCACGTTGTTAGCGATGATTGAAAATTGTGTGATGAGAGAAAGGACTCCCAGTTTCCTTCAATACTTCATGAGGTACTAGAATACAAGAACTGTAGGGCTATTCATTTCAAATTGATTTTCAACTATTGCGTACCATCAACTAAAGAATCGCGTCATGGTTCGATTGAGGGCAAAAATATATTATTCAGTTTCAACAGTTTCATAGGTCATTAGCGGTTACGGAATGTTTCAGTCTACACCAAATTTATGAAATCTAGTCGAAATTTACACAGTTTGGAGACATTAATTATGTCAATTATAAATTTGATAAAATTACATTCCTTGGATGTTGTGACTTAACCTATGTTGAGCCTCTTAACTTGTTGATTATTTTACTACCGCTCCCAAGTACCTAATTGACAAAATTTTTAAGATCCAAAAAATGACCCTAAGGGTATTGTTCAATAAGCCCAGGCGGCATCCCAGTGATACATTATTTCATGATTTGAATCTGTTATCCGTCCACCAATTGTACACATTTAATATGCTAAAACTAATCCGTAAACACAAAAATATATATTTGGCTGATGTGAGACAGCGGCAATCAAAATCTTACAGACTCAAGTTGCCGAGAGTAAAAAATACATTTGCTCAAATGACGACAATATACAGAGGCATGCAAATAGTTAATAAAGATTTTGAAAAAATTAGAAATCTCATGAAGATAAACAGTCAGCATCTATTCAAAAAAGAAACCTATAAACTAATAAGAGATAACCCGCATGAGTACCTACTTTATGAACTAAAATTAATGAATAAATAAAATTGGCAGCTATATAAATGGCGTGTATAGTAAGTACATCATTTTATGGAAGTAAAATCTAAACTTTAACAATTAATGTGGTGTAAATATAGTGTTATAGGAACGTACTTTATAAAAATTAGATGTAAGAACCAACTCCGGGCTGGGCCACAGTGTTACACTATCCAGCTCGGTCATCAGTTATTATTCAAATGAAGAATGTAACGTGTAAAATGATGTAAATAAACTATCTATCTATCTATCTATCCCATCAACATCGGTCCACCAGTTTGGTGGTTAACTGGGAATAAACATAATATGTTATTATTATTATGTTAAACATAATATTATATACATATATAGATAGAATCATATTTTGAGTTTCTTACCTAAGGAAACAGTATATATTCATATGTAACCGAACTAGAAAATTAAATTACTCGATTAGATGATAAAAATAACACAGACTGAAGGTACTGAAGTTCGGAATAAAGCTCCACGGTTCTCAGGTACAACAAAAAAGACTTCACCTTGTCTGGCTCATCTGGATTAGACACCCACTGAGAGGGTCCAAGTAGCTCTCGGAAGTCTACAAGGGCAGTCCGCACTCCCACAGCTTTGCTGTCAATACATTCGCAACAGGTGTGAGCTTTTAGGGACAGGAAGTTATGAGTCCATGGACTAAGGCCATCACGTATCTTTGACCTTTCAGTGAATAGGGAAGTGTGTTTAGCATATTTCTGAATTGCCTCGACGAAAAGGAATTTGTGGATTTGTCAGGATGTATTGCTGTTGACCCCGACCGCCGAGCGAAGCTCCACTCGCAACAAATTCCAGGCCTATGGTAGAACGAGGGGTGGGTGGCAAAGAGAACTGGAGCGTGAGTGATAACAAATTTAGCCATATACTTTGGCTGGCTGCACATAACCACATGACGGGAAGAAGTTGGACGTACCACAGAAGCTTGCTTGTTTTATACAGTTTCTAGTTGATATAGCACGGACTTTCCTGCTGAAAATGAGCCGTAAACTGCAGACCCGTATTCAATAATATTGAATAATATTATGTAATCGCACCACTTCGTGGACCACCCTCCGGGACGCTTCAACGATTTATTTATTATTTGCTGTCCATTTTTTGTAACTATTAAAAAGTTTACAAATAAACAATGAATATTTACGTTATTTTAACCCAAAGGCGCCCGAATTAATTTTTGGTTGCCGTTATTCACAAAAGTTACATTTTTGGAACTTATTACGCTCATATTGATAGAAACAATTGGTATTTAGAAATAATTTTCATCAGCGTTCGAAATTTTGAGCGTTACCATATCTTAACGCTAGCCACCTCACCAACACTCATGGGTGATTTCTTAGAATTCGCCAGTTACACAATATTCGAATGAATAGTGGTTAAAATAATAAAAGATATGCATCGTCAAAAACATCAAAACGATTTATTAATTGAAGTTTAAATATGGAACAAGAAAAATTGAATTTAGAATACATCAAACTGTGGATAGTCATTATTTTTTTGTATGAAACCATCTGAAACAATCGATACACAGTCCGACTTCGCATGTTTCACACACTGTAATCTCGCTTGATTTGCATTTATCTCGCTGGTTTTGTCCCTTCCGAATGTGTCACTAAATGACACAACTGTTTTGTATACCTAGTTACAAAAAACTCAAATGTTTCCACAATAGTTCAATTTTTGTAAAAATCATAGTTTGGAATTGGAAAATCAGAAGATTTTGGTTCTTCCAAATCGCAATCGTTGAGCCATCCATTTTGTACATCAATCAGCTCTGATGAGAAGGAGCTTTATTCTTGTGTACCCTCCGGAGTGTTTTGAGCCTGTTTTTTCTTGAGTTTTTTTTTATGCCCACTTGTTTGGACGATTTAAATTTTGAAGGGGCGATTAAACAATCCTACTATCCTCTATATCCGTAATTCAAATGTTCCCTGGCAGGCACACTTCCAAGGGGGCTACTTGTTTTCGACCTGAGTATAGCCCGCTCAACTTCATCGCCTGAATCTGTTAGGGCGCTGGGGTCTGGTGGCTTGATGAACACTTCACCTTCTTCGTTGGACACGAGGAGGTCGAGTACTTCGACCACAGTTAGGCCTTTTTGCAGTTGCACATCACCGAACAACTCATTGTCGATTAACCTTCCGTACAGTACCTAAAACAGGTTGTATCACATTGTAGCTGGTGAGGCGCCTAGCGTGTACGATGACGTAATGCCCAACATTTGAAGGGTACAGCAGATATACAGGGGGTGCTCGAAATGCCGGAAGTAGCCATAACCATTTGTTATTCATATCGAAAGATAATTCTAAAATATTAGAAAAAAATCAATAAGCAAAACATTCTGTTTCACTTACCGGTGGGAAAAACGATGTCAGTGAAGAAACTTTGAAAGTCTGTTTTTTTCCTGATCTCTACTCACAAGTTTTTGAATGAGGTCAGGTAGGCAACTTAAGAGGACCAGGGACCCTTCCAAACGAATTGGAATCCAAACTTTGAATTTTGGTCTCTCTTTGAACTCTCAGTTCACTTTTAAACAAACCTCTCCTCCTGTTACGTTAACGTAACGCTGGGCGCCTTTGGGTTAAACACCTAAATATTTGTCAATCGACTCCAACATCCAATTCACCGAAAGAAAAAAGTAGGAGAGCATTTATTTTCCTCTAATTGAATTCGAATTTCGCTCCTAAATACCTACAAGTTCCAAAACTTTTTATGCTAGCCGAAATTTTCTGACATAAATTATAACAAAAACAATTACGCCGCACAAAAGAGAACTTTTGCAGCTCATCTAGAAAGTTCCACACCCTTACCAGTCCATCCGCATCAATAAGCGCGTGGGAACGTATTAAAACGGCGAGACCCGAATTATTCATGCCGGCCGAGGGAAACGTAATAATTTTGAAGGGAGCCGAGGAGACGGATTCCTAGCTTTTGCCATCCCTTTTATTATGCAGATTGTTCATTTAAACCGTGGAGCTACAGATATTTTAGGTTAGTATTAACTCGAAGGGGTGCTGAAATTTCACTATTGCGTGACAGATTTCCTCTTGGTCTTGAAATCAGATCCCTCAACTTCACTGAAATGAAAAGCAAATAGAATTTACATCACTAAAAACTTAAGCGTATGCGATCATTAGTGTACAGACTTTGGCACTTTAAAATATAAATTAGATTATGGTGGTCACCATTTCCTTCCGGCCTACAAGTCTAATTCTTCGTTCTACTCAGAGTAATTTATTCATTGGAGTAGCTTCAAGAGTGCAAGGCCATAAGTTAGGGTTAAAATCACGACAAACATGTAATTTAACGCTGTCAACCAAGGCTTCAATTTTCATCTCGTTATTCAACCAAAAAATCATCACTTTAATCTTCCAGTTTTTCATATCCATCTTTCTCTCTTTCTTATCCACGTTCACGAGTTGAAACCCGCACTATCAATTTTATGGAGATTAACATTTTTGTTGCCACAAAATGTTCAGACTTAATAAGAAACTTCTATGACTCTTACAAAGGCGGCTAAAGAGGGGCTTTATTTCTTAGCCCCCCCTTTGTCAAACAACCTAAAGTTTATATAGCCTACCTAATCCAAGTAATAACCTTGATTTTTTTAGTTAAAAAGCTACATATTTTTTTATTGAATCCGATTAAACATAGTGTCAGTTAAACAATAATTGTTAAATTAACTATTAGTTTAAATTATGGCAATTACATATTTACGCAGTACACAACCTTATACACATAACCTAGCTACCAATCAACCATTCTCAGGTCGAATTGTTGCTGAACGCTTGTTCGTTGTTGTTTCTCCTCGACTATTTTGAAGTATTTATCTATTTATTACAATAGTATATTTCATAACAAGACTAGAAAGTGAGTCATTGCATATTCAAGACCATATGCTCGAAAACCACCACGAAAAGACCACTTTAAAAATGGTCGAGAATATGTGAACCACTTTCCTCTCCTGTTTCGAATGATAATCTCGGAATAGGACTTTCGAGGCGAGACATGAACGATAATTTTCATGAAGAAGCAAAACAACCGTTTAAATCTTCTTTAAAAGATCAATTTTAATAATTATGTACGAGTAAAATAACTAAGATAGACCCATTTGGTAACAACTGATTCAAATCAATATTATGTCTACTTGCAGCCGTAGTTAGGAATGTTTGATAGACAAATAATAATGGTATGTTCTTCAAATAGGAAAATATTTAGGCAATAACACATGAGACATGTTTGTTTATATCAGCAAAATTACTTTGCAAACATAAACAATGTAATGATGCAATGTTTACTTTGTAAACATTGTTTTACTGTAGTAAACAATGTAATGATGGATTTTCTCAGCTGATAAACATGTATAGAAAACAGGTAATTACACAGTAGTGTGGAAAAAAATGTATGTTATGTACCTATATATTAAAATATAATATTTATCTAGATGTTAGCCCCCCCCCCCCCCCCCCCCCAGAAAAATCAGTCTAGAGCCGCCTATGCTCTTACAAATTAATAATTTGAGAATTACTTTCTTAATCAGTCATAGCTACTTATGTTTGGAAAAATTGATGAAGTTAGCAGAGTGATTTTTAATATTCTCGCTTAAGGAAGTATCTAACAGCAACTGCCCGGACACCAGAAAAGTTGAGAAAATTTAATCTCAATTCTGACAAGAGCTGTAGTATTTGATCTTGTTCCATTGATGGGAAATTCGAAATTTCGAACTTGTTTTTTGCATTGAAACATAAAATGGAAGTGAAAATTTCGATTTTTAAAGGCAATAACTATTTTCAACTCATAATGTCATCAGAACATCCCCATCAAACCGCTTCTCTCGGAAATAACAAATATAATTATCATGTGAAAAACAAGATTGTTTGTTCATTTTATCTTGTCCTACAATGAAAATTGGATAGTTGGATACCTGGTGTAATCTGTTCAATCCAGATCCCTCTACCGTAGCTTCGTGAGGATAATAGTGAGATTTGCAAGAAATCCTCTTTGTTCGTGATCGTGAGTCTACTTGAGCCCTGAGGGCCGTCCACTGGAGGAAATATTGTCCACCCGCACTAATCAGAGGATCCGTTCGGCTTACAAAGTGACCCCCTCCGGGTGAAGGGTTACCGTTGCCGAAATAGCGAAGAGGAAGGAGGTTAGAAGAGAAGGGTTAGTGGGCGGGTTCCGGTGTTTGGGAAGGTTGGAGAAAACCGAAAGCGGAATGAAGATGGCCGGGAGGGTTGGGGAGTAAACGCCGGGGTAACAATAGGGAAGGCTGAGCCTTGTAGGAAAGAACGATTTCCAGCTTCCAGCACCTCCTTCGAAACCCCTTAATTGGAGCTTTGATGGTGACCGGATGAACCCTTCACGAGAGTGGCGGACAAATCGTTTGCCCGTGGGTGCGGCAGAATTGTTAAGGGCTCTGGACAACTTCCATACTGAACTAATTGCTCTTCATAATCGGTCGATCATTTCTGGTTGAGTCCCGCTGATGAGTTTTCTCCTTCCTTATAAACAGGTAAATATAAATATAACGGAACGACCTATTCAGATCTATTGTTTCACAATACCTACAAGTGTTTTTGTTGTTAACCAGTTCCATGGAGGTATTCCATATTCCTCCTATATTTGGGTATTCTTATGAATCATATGTCAAAGAAAACGGTTTCGTAACGAGCTATCATCTAGTTACCCCATTGTCGCTAGTGTTTGTTTTTACCGATACATACCTATATACAGAGTGTCCCAGTAACTACACTCCCCTCTTTTTTTTCTCTAATTGTGGATGAAAAAAAATCGGACCAACGCTTTCTTCATAATTTTTTGCGTAGAGCTCAAAAATGACGAAAATTGCGCAGCACGCAACCCCGCAACCATGCGCAACCAAGATCAACTTTGTTCTTTCAAATGAAAACCCCCCTTTTTTATTGCAGATTCGGATTCTACGAAAAATTTCATGAACATTTGGATCCTCAATCGATTTTTTTGACCGCGAAGTTGTGATGCGCCAAAATTGAGATGAAGGTAGTCCTCAAGTGTGGCACACGAATTTTAATTGTTTTTCAACGCTGATTCACGTGGTGCTATCCATTTTACACAATTAATTCTTTTCGAATAGGAAATCATTGATTTCCTTATGAAGAATAATGAATCAATCCGAACATTTTCTACTCAGAGCAGGGGCGAGCGTTACTGCAGGAGGAGCTCAATTCGAACAATTTATCGCTTAATTGTTTCAATCATTTTTTCACCTTGCGATGTACAACAGGTGAAGCATCGGTAATATTGCATCCTTTAGCTGATATTTTGTGAGTTATCATCAATGTTCGGAACAACTTATCAATTTATTATTAATTTATTTTAAAGATGTTGTTAGAAGACTGAAAATTCTTGTTTTGTGATGTGTAAAAGTTCTTGTTACTTTACTTTTTTTTAACACTTTATCGGGATTGACGAGAAAATTGATGATTTCCTATTCGAAAAGAATAGATAGCACCAGGCGAGTCAGCGTTGAAAAACAATTAAGATTCGTGTGCCACACTTGAGGACTACCTTCATCTCAATTTTTGTCGCATCGCATCTTTAAGCACTCGCTGAGCGGGTTACTCGCGGTCAAAAAAATCGAATGAGGATCCAAATGTTAATGAAATATCCGTAGAATCCGAATCTGCAATAAAAATGGGGGTTTCCATTTGAAAAAACAAAGTTGATCTTAGTTTTAAAACAATTTATAAACCGTTTAAAAATCAGGCCTGGGAGCTATACTCACCAACTTTCAGTCGTAATAAAAGTAGGTAATGATCTCCGAAATAACATAATAATTATAAATTAAGGTGGATCGTTAAATATAACATCAGTAGATCGATTATCGATTGAAGATACTGTGAATGGCAGTTGTGCATCATCGAAAATTGCATGAAGTATATACGATAATCATGACATTAATATATGATGGAAAAATCGGGATTACCGTACTATCCTCCACGTTTTAGCACATTGGAAATATGTAAATCATGGATTGATAGGATGACGATTAGTAGAGGTTACGTTTTTCCTTGCAAAAAATACCAATGGTTCGCTATCGATGAAGTCCCTTGTGAACCTTGCATGCGCAGTAAAATCCATCAATCTAGTCTGATGCGAGGTAGGAGGCTCTCCACTTCTTAATCTGTACAGTGGCTATCTTCAAGAGGATTGAACCCCTGTCAGACGCTGAAGCCTTGAAGTGATAATATTTGCGCATACTTCTTCATCCGTTGCGCTAATCGTAAGGTGGGTGCTTCGCACAATCATACGATAGGAGGTAATTGAACCGTCGTTTCTCAACCTCCCTAAGAACTTGAACTATCTCGACAACAAGAACATGATTAAGCACAGAGTGAAGTCCTCAATACGTGGCCATCTATTCACTCCATGTATTTCACAATTGTTACCGTTTCTACTAGTGAAGTAAAAGCCGTTATTGGTGAATGAAAAGCAAGTCAAACGCACTACCATTTTATAAATTCTTTCTCCGAAGATGTTTCAACTACGAGGAATCAAGAAAAGCAACCGGAACCACGAGAACTCATCATTTCCTTTAGAAGTAACATGCGTTTCTGTGCGGGAAGAGATGAAGTCGGGTGAAGTTGTTTCAACCGTCCCGGGTTTTCTAAACTAAACCCCACGGTCTCGCAGGGAGTATTGAGTTTAGTGGAGATAAGCTGTTTATGAACATAGAGACTGTAGCACGCAGAAATTGTCTGATTAGTCGTAGAGTTGGACGCATGGGTAATTTAGATCAATGCCATGCAATATTACCAGAGAGTAGAGCGATGTTTATAGGATTTGGATCAATTACGCTGTAGATTGTTGTAAAAAGTTTGATATACTCTTTATTTGTATTCAATAGGACTATATCCATATTACAGTACCGTAAATCGATGAAGAATACAAAATGATATGAATATGGTACAGGTAAATCCTCTAATAATCTACTAATCCAGTTGGTTTATAATTTTTTTTTAACAAATTGGATTGTTTAAATTTGTTTGAACGCTATTGCTGGGTGGATAAGTAAATAATAGATAGTAGGTATATTATATTAATTCGAAATTTTGTTTCCGATGGTTAGCTCATAGTGTATTATTTACGTATCTAAATAATAATTATTTTATTATGAACCATAGGTTCAGTTTCTTATCAGTCCACAGACCGGTAGTCTGCGCAGCAGGTTAATCTACTACGGAAATAATAATAATGTATGTTAAAAATTAGCAGTGTTTTTGTGAGACCCTTTTCCACCACCTGTTAGTTTGGACGTACCTAATCCTAGGGACCGGTTTTAAACAGTTAACAGAGCACAGGAGTTTTCTGTCGGCTGAACAACCTACTCGTGAGTGCGAGGAACATCCGAACAACACAGGGTCCGGTGGATAAGTATATACCTATTATTTACTTATCCACCTAGCAATAGCGTTCAAACAAATTTAAACAATCCAATTTGTAAAAAAAAAAAAAAAAAAAAAAAAAACAGCTGGGTTAGTAGATTATTAGAGGATTTACCTATACCATATTCATGTTATTTTGTATTCTTCATCGATTTACGGTACTGAAATATGGATGTAGTCCTATTGAATACAACTGAAATATTGAAACTGTTGTAAATCAACCTTTTTACAACAATATTCGATTTCCAGATCCAATTGTATATTTTGATTCCTAAAAACAAGACCCTGGTTTTGACCTTAAAGCAAATTCACATTTTCAAGTTGGAAACAAGACGAGAATAGATCGGATTTATTTATAGGGTAGGTTGTTGATGAGGTTTACTCAGTTAACAATTGCCTGAATATCCGTCCAACAATTCAATTTCTGAACAATAAAAATAGAGCATGTCTTCCTTTGCGGCATAAGAGGAGATCTTCCTCATCCACTTGAATTAAACAATTCAGTTATCTTTTGATATCACCTGAAAATTTCACGTTAGAGTAGATCTGGTTTGTATTTTTATCCCATCCGATTCTACCCAGTTGTTTACGTTGACTATGAGGAAGATCTGCGTGACGCTGAGTTATCTGTTTGCCTTTTGGTACGTTGTATGCTTTGCGCTCCGCAAATTAAGTTAGGCTCGAAAAACAGACAACGTTAATCTTCTTTCACTTTCGTATCCATTAGGATGATAAGGAAGGGAGATTATTAGAGATAACATTTATATAGCCCGGAGGGCTTCTGTTTTTAACGGATGGGCAAAATGTAGGTGTATTACCCTTATTACGCTCCGTTGACAAATACGCCCGGTGATCCTCAAATTATGATTGGTAGCCCGTTTTAGTTCGCTCTTCTTGGAATGGTTTGGTGGAGTTAGATGGGAAGAAAGTGAAAAATAAATGTCATTGTGAACCATGATGTTATAAATTTTAAAAAAGTAGAAAAGAAAGAAAGAAGGCAGGGTCGGCAGAGAGAATGTAGATCCAACATCTCTAAATCACTCTGCCTCTTTCCACTAACATTTGCCGCCTGCTAATCACCATTTCCCACAAATTTAGATCGCAAAACGCTGTTCCCTTCTTCCTCCCTCCGCACCAATGGTTTATATTAATTGAGTAGGGCTGGTGGATCCCCAGAGTTAATGAGACATTCGATTTAGATTCGACAGGGTGCCACAAATATAACAGGGTTCTACGCTAGTGTTTTTGGCTCCGTTAGCATACAGATGAGTTGAAAATTGAGTTCCATTTGATGGCTTCTATATTTCTCGACCATTAATTTGGGTTTTAGTGCTGAAGGAATAATATTTCACACTTTATTCCGGATACCTACCACTATTGTATAAAATTTTCCATGGAATGTGGTTCTGAATTAAGAATCATTCCATTTATTTTTAAATGGTGCCTTTTTTTGTCACCTCTAACACTTACACCCGTTCGACGAAAGGTTGGTAAATATTCGGTACATTTAGATAATTTCAACTACAATAACAAGAATTGAAGTTATCTA
The DNA here is from genome assembly GCA_031894815.1 of Creontiades dilutus. NCBI lineage: Eukaryota > Metazoa > Arthropoda > Insecta > Hemiptera > Miridae > Creontiades > Creontiades dilutus. The sequence continues at coordinate 119,838 of JAVIWC010005236.1, read as the reverse complement.
CAGTCCAGTGATTTGCGTAGAACTGCTATATAATATAAAAGCAATAACACTGCCTATAAATAATGACTGATTTGCCTCGTTTTACTCATTTTTCTAAGGATAACTCATTTTTCTAACTTCTGTTAAGTGAAGCTTGCTCGGATTTTCGGAATCTAATGCTTCCGATCTTTCGAAAAGAATATTGAAAATTTAGAATCCGCAGTAGTAACTGATTGTGAGTGTTCAGAGAATCATTCATACGTTCTTTAGAATTCAATCGATTTTATTTCAGCCCTGAGAAGTATTGTACATTCAAACCTGGGAAACATGTTTCTATTATGTCAGTGGCAGCCACGTCGACTTGGATGTATGCCATTAGGGGGATTGCATTCATACCTCAGGTGTCCCGCATTTCATTGATATCTCTCCCCTTGCCTATTTCCCATCGTTGATACCCTTCGAGATCAGATGCTCTTACCATCGTACTTACCGGGTTCCGATATAAATCAGTGTGATGCCTCTCAATCTATTCTAGAGTTCTTGAAGAGCAACTGAGAGTGGAAGGTCGATGAATAAAGCTTCCATCCGTCACAGCTTTCTCAGGTGTACCACACATTCAGAATGTACCTCGTAGTACATAACGTTACGACGTCTGTCGAGATTAATTTAAAGAAGCAACGAGGAACCGTATCAACAGAGAAAATGCGTCGACCCCATGACTTCGAGGAGTTTATCATAAATGTTCCCAATCATGTTGAACAGTACGTAATTGGTGCCGTTCCTAGATTTGCCTGTTTTGTTCCAAGAATTTCGATTATAAACACGTTTCGCTGCGCACTTGCAATAATTTTCGCAACGCACATCAACATTGTTTCTTAATAGAAACCCCACTTTTCAATGCAGATTCGGATTCAAGATCGATTTCATGAAAATGTGATCCCTCATCAAATTATTTGATCAAGGACTACCGCTAACATCGTTATTTTTTGGCTGAAAATGTAAAACATTTGTTGAGTCTTCAAGGATTTTAAATGTAGCTCCGTTGCTCCCAGCGTGTTGTATAGTAAGTTACAAGAATTACCTGTAGAAAGGTTTTATTCTGCATAAAACATCAAAGAATGAATAAATTGGGAAATTAGGTTCCTACAAAAAACGTCGTAAACAAGTTGCCATCCAACGATACCAGCCAGTTAATACAATAATATTACATTCACCCTCTTCTCAGAATCTAACGTAATCCTGGAGGTAAGAGAGGGGTTTTCGATCTCTGGAACTCCTTCTTGGAGATTTATTGGAAAATGGTTTTCCTGAGGGAGGTAAATCCGATACTGCATCAGTCTCCTTCTGGCTTGTTAAAGGATCCGTACTTGGTTCAGAAAGTTGTGATATTTAATTTGGCAGTTCTGTTTGTCCCTTCTCATTGTTTGTATCGGAAGATGGAATGTTTGTATCAGAAGATGGGTTGTTTGTACTTATGTCCTCTTCAGAAATGGAATGTTGGTCTTGTCCTGTAGGTGCTAGATGTCGTGTAGATACTGTGGTCTCTCTGCCATCAGGATAGCGGATTAGGGCGTATTCATCGTTCCCATCCACAAAAGTCCCCAAAAGGTATACGAGTAAATTGATAGAGCTCGCCAACAGCCTCAAAGGCAGTGTATGGGCGGTCGTTGTCAACAATTGGGATCTGGTGGTATGCACTGCGGAGGTCAATTGTGCTGAAAACTTTGTATTTACCCACTTTGTTCACAATATCGTCAATACTCGGCAACAGATATGCGTCAAGATGTGTGTATCTTTTTACTGTACGTGAATAATCAACGACCATTCGTTTCTTGTAGAATCCTTTCACAACATGAACTTGGGCTCGCCAAGGGGAAATACAGTTTTCTATCATCCCATCATTTAGGAGCTTTCTGACTTCAGTCTCAATAAATTTCAAGTCACTATCCGTATGCCTTCTAGATTTAACTGCTATTGGCTTCCAGTTAGGAGTTAGATGAGCGAAAAGTCTGGCAGGTTCTACTTTGGCTATTTGGAAAACACAAACTTGCAATGGCGCTTTTGACCCACTCACGCTGGAATGTGGTTGCATAACATCACGACCTATTATGATATCTACACACAAGTCTAGAAGAACAGCTAATCCCCCTGAATTGACACTCAATGAGTTTTTGCGGCAAGTCCAACTTCCTCTTTATTTGGATGAATCTTTAAGCCAAGCCTAAGTGCTACGTACCTATCAATTATACTAATATCGCTTCCCGAATCTAGCATACCCAATATTTTGTGACCTACAAGTTCTACTATTGTTTTCACCTTTGACGCTGGATGTTTGTTCTTACCTTCAGAGACGGAGCATGATTGAATAGTAGCCATAACGGCGGCTGACTTTGTTGAATTGTTTGATTTTGATTTGGTAGACCGACAAAGCTCAACGTAGTGACCTATTTAGGAGCAATTTCTGCACTTGGCTTCTCGAGCAGGACATTTAGTGCGTGAATGTCTGTCTAAACCACAGAAATAACACTTACTCTTGCGAATGGCACATGAATTTACCTCCGACTGCTCTGGTTCCCCGGTCTCACTGTCAGAGCCCTGTACAGCATTCACAGCTGTTCTGGGAAAGGGATCGTCGTACAACTTTGACTGTGTCTGAGCTAGTTCTAAGGAACGAGCTTGTGAATGAGCATCTCCAAGAGAAAGCGTAGAGGAATTCTCCAAGAGCCTTTGACGAATCTCAGGACTCAACAAACCTCGAATGAATGCGTCCCTAATACAGTCATCCCTGTTGGTCTCTGCGGTAACTGCTTTAAGATGACAATCTCGGCTTAATAGTCTAAGAACCTCGAGGTAATTATCTACCGACTCATTTGTTTGTTGACGCGTAGAAAGTAATTTGTGACGTGCAAACACTTCGTTGACTGGTTTAACGAAAATTGCCCTCAAGATTGCAATTGCATCATTGTATGAATCAGTACAACATATAATGATACTCAAATACCTCAGGAGAGATGTAGTTAATAAGCAGTCGTAACTTTTCCTCTTCATTTGCATCAGTATTCCGGATAAAGTTCTGAAAACGATGTATCCAGTGATTCCAATGACTTGCGGCGGAGGTAGAATCAGGATTCAAGTCTAATACTGAAGGTCGAAGAAGTCTGTCTATGATTCGCGATGTTTTTCTACGTTTTATGCAAAATAAATTGTTGTATAGTAAGTTACAAGAATTACCTGTAGAAAGGTTTTATTCTGCATAAGACTACAAAGAATGAATAAATTGGGAAATTAGGTTCCTACTAACATACGTCGTGAACAAGTTGCCATCCAACGACACCAGCCAGTTAATACAATAACATTACACAGCGCAAATGCTCAAAATTGGGCAACGCACACCAACATTGTTTTGGTCAAATGGGAACGCCCAATTCGTATTTAACATCCGGATTTTACGCTTGATGAAAATTGTATCCCACATTTGGTCTTTTCGGCAGCGCGCAATCCGTTCAGCGAGTGCGCAAAGTTGCGAAGTCATCAAAACTGTGAAAACATAAGCTTTACCACGCTACAACTGTAAAAATGCAACCCACGTTTTTGAGCTCTCGTTCGAGGTGTCAGATTTTCCATGAAATCGACATTAGGATCCAACCTTCCAATAAAAAATGAAAGTTCACTCTTGCACGAAAAAAAAAAAAAAACTAGGCTGATGTCGCGACGCGCAACGATCATATGTAAACTCTTTGGCATAACTCATTTAGATTACACTCTTTTCCCATAAATTAGTTGAGTATTTTCCATTCTTAAATTAGTTGACAACCTGTTGCGGTACATATGAGCTTTAACGGACATTTTTTGGCAGTTATTGGGGCCTCGCCGTCTGGAATCGGTTAGTGTAGCCTGAGCGTGGTTGAATAACGACGGACTTTATTTCGATTTAAGCCTATGGAGCTATCTCCGCAACGCCCTTTCACCGTTTTAGAGCATTATTTTGATTTGACCTAGTAGAATGATCATAAATAAGTAAACCCCTTAATTCCGCAGCTTTGAGCTCATTGAAATGTTGAAAGTTCTAAATGCTGAAAGAATATTGGATCCCTGAAAAATATGAAGTGAACGGTGCTGAGAACGAAACCTGTTTGCGTTGGAAAAGTAATGGATGCAAGCAACATGATATTGGTTTCTGAATTGACAAGTGTTACACACCTCAAATCGCTCTCCCGTTTCATTAAAACTTTGTAATAAAACTATATTCGGTCTTGCTTTAATCCGTTTGGACGAGTGTTTGGAGTTCGTATTACTAAATAAACTGTTGAAACCTACTCGAAACATGATATAATTAGCGAACGGAATTTGAGTAAGATCGGTGTATTCGCATGTTCTACGCTAGTGAGAAATAATCCTCTATATAGGCACATCAAACAATTCTTAATTAATTCAAACCGTTCTACCTACCTTTGTTTGGAATACTCTACGTATTACAGATCTAGTTTAACGCCTCACTCAACTTCCGTTACAAATAGCAGGTTTACAATACAATCATGTAATGCAGAAACTTAATTGAAGTAGCAGGATTTGTTTTTATATTATTTCACGTTCTCGCCAACTGCTGATTTTAGTAAAATCAATTCGGAATGTATAAAGTGTTTAAAGAAATCAGCTTTTACCCAATTACCTTTCCTATTTTCCCCTCACTATGAGCTAATTGTTTATTACATTTGCCTGTCTTAAGTATCGTACCTGAAATCGAAACGCGTTACCGAAAACTGACACCATGTTGCCAATAATCAACAAAATAAATCTTAAACTCCCATGAATGAAAACTACCTATTATTTTTCAAGTGTAAACCAACTCGTTGCTAAAAAATATTAACTCCTTCAACTTTGATCCCACAAAAAACGTTTACCACTCGTTCGTTATTTGGGGCTAAAATATGAATGAACGATTGAATGAATTATTATTATTCCCGAAAAAGTACAATGATAAAATATTTCAAAATGTATGATAAAATAAAGTAGGAATACACCCCTAATGCAGCACTCATTAAATTCTCGTAGCGAATTAGCCTAACGGAGTGGAGCTACAAGCTCCTAGTTGCGTGAAGAAGTTAATTAATTTGCACTACCTATGTTGCAATCAGTGCATGAAAGTGAAGATGGACTATAATATTGGTATAATAATATAAAACTAATTCCTTACACAATTCTAAAAATAAAGGTACACATTAAATTAACAAATTCTGACTAACATGTATATATGCTGGGAAACAAGGGTCTCAGTATATGTGGGACCTACTTCTATGAGCCATGTGAAGAGTTTTCTCTTAGATTGGCTTCGGGAAGAAAAAGAGGGGGACTGCAAATTGGCATTCACCTTCCTTAACAAGATGGCGAGGCCGAAATATGTGTGCCTCTGGGTAGTAATCAAAATGGATCACAAGATCAAGATGATTCACAAAATAATAATTCGAATTTTTAAGGTAAAAACAGAGAGAGAATTTTACGTACAATTTCAAGAGGAACTATTAAGTCAGTGAAGAGCAAATATGGGGAGTCACGAGAAGGTTCAAGAAGGCGTAAATACTTAATAACGTATGCTGCATAATGCATAATAACTCTGAAAGAGTGGGGAGAGGGCAAGAGCACACCAAAAGTGTTTTGAGTAATTTTCTACCACTTATTAACCCAAAAACGTCAAATATTTGGTCTTATTAATAATGAATGTAGGGCAAACCACTTACACAAAATATTCATGCCTTCAGGAAAGCCTCCTCTTAAGTATTCCCTTGGCTAAGAGAGCAATATCATCAGCGAAAATGTAACATGATCCATTTAGTTCACGATTGCTTATACCGAGAAAAAGAATAAGGCCCAATATACTTTGCTGAACGACAAGATAGACAATTACCCTCACATTGCTACCCACATCATGGACGACAAAACTAGCATGCGTTTCCCCAAATAGTACTGAAACGAGTTCAACGCACGGTGTCACACTTCTATCGATCCCAAGAAACCCATCAAGGAAAATGTTCCGCCGTACACCGGATGTCCTAACCTTTTCTCCAAAACTACCGCTCTAATGTTCACAATTTTGGTCAAAAATCCAAGATCGATCCGAGATGATGCCAGTACTCTTGTCCTCTTCATCATTTCACTCTGAGCATTTACATTAAATGTAAATTTTAATGAATAATCTATCTATCGAATCAAAATCGAAATCTCAAAAACGTTCTAATTGAGAAGGTAGTTTTTTTTTGTTGGATTAGGATATAACTAGGTTCCCTTAATCGAATAAGACAATTCGGATTGCTTCACGAAATTTTTTCTTGCGTCTCAGAATGTGTCTAATCCATAAATCAAATTTTAGAAAAATCCGTCCGCCCGCCATCCTGTTTTATCTGCTCTTTAATTTCTACTCGCGTTGTACGCAGTACCGGTCGGTTTATGGCACCGTTGTAGGTCTTGAAATTCCACTTACCTGCCCCACTGGTAAATGTAAGTAGTGCTTCCAGAAAAACTATTTTGTGGAATAATCTACTTAGACTGGTAGCATGATGATTTGAGATGAATCGAGGACTTTTCGTCGTAAGATGTTAAAGGCTACGGAATACCCATGCACTCGTTTGGAGAGCTTCGTGAGCTATCAGTTTTGCTGTCAGCTGCTGTATTGTACAAAGGGGCTTGTAACGTTTAATGTTCACTGAGTTACATTTAAGATAAAGTCATCCAGCTGGCTTTGGATACCTAGAAGTCAGTTATTAGGTACGAAGGACAGTGATCTAGCCCTTACGGCTAGTTTCGTTCCCAATCGATGTAACGCTCTAAAATATTGGCATGGGGGTCGATATGGCATCTACAGTGGGCATGACAAAATATAGAGGAGCGAGGTGTCGAGCCTAGATAATATACTCGTACCATTGACTGCTTCTTCAATTAGTTTGTGGCGCATTCAACACTTGTAACCGTTCCCTTACAGATTCGTAAGTGTTTAGAGCACGGGTAAAATCAACGAAGAAGTCGTAGATTGGAGATGGATAAATATATTTGAAGGAAAACCCAAAACTACTATTTACACGAATATTTACAATATAGTACTTGGATACACATAGGTGAAAAAACGGAGCTTTCTTATAATCACTACTAAGGCCGTGTCTTACGTGGAGAAGAAACGCGGGCGACGCGAGCGAGCGTGTGTCTTACGTGAGGTTACACATCGCGTTAGTCGCCGAAGCGGGATACGCCATACTTACAGATTCCTCCAGTGTAATTTTATACCAGTTTTATTTTATATTCTTAAAAATGCCTTCTTTTTCCTAATTTTTACCACTAACGATATCATTCGAATCATTTGGCATGACAAGTGAAACACAACAGGCAAGAAGTCACAATCGTGGATCTGACTCGGTAATTTCTCTCCGGAACAACTTTTGTCAATATTTTACTGGGAATTTATCAGGTAATTGAACGGTGTATTCATTTACAAGAAATAATTTATTAAATGGTGTTTTAACTTACTTGAAAAACTTGTCTCTTTTGCTACAGCATCCCAAGCTAGGTCTGCGAGCCTCCTGTTTTTATAATATATCTCCTTTTTTGTTCCACAAAACTTCTCTTTTTTACACTTCCGATATTATCGCTTCCATGATAAACATTTAAAGCAAGCCACAAAGGCAATAATTGACTAAAAGAGCAATCAAAGACGAATGAAGAATGTCAACAACAGCAGGTTAACCTACAAAAACGTGAACAAATAATAACGCGATTACGCGATTGCGCGACAAAATTCAAACCGATTTGCAAATCAAACCACGCGACGCGAGCGATTGCGCGACGAAAGCGACTACCGCGACGCCGCGTTGCCACGTAATACACTTCCATAGGATTGTATTGTTTGATCGCGCTAACAGATCGCGTTGGTCGCTCGCTCGCATTCGTTTTCCACGTAAGACACGGCGTGAGGGATTAGTCAGAGCACTGTATAATTGGAAAAAGAGAAGCAGAAGCAAAAGTGACGTAAGAAAATATATTTCAAACCTCCAAAGTTGTTTAGGTGCATAGCAAGAGGGGTTATCATGGTGAATGGAGAGGGAATTAATGGGAGAAAACACCGTGATGGGAAAAAATGTTCTGGAAGGTGTGATAGATTTTGAAGAGTGACTGTGGGACAATGGATGGTGGTGAAAATGACAGGTACAGTTGAGGAGTTAACTGTTTTGCGGTTCTAGTGATGTCTAAAAGTCGAATGAAAAGTTGAAAACCTGACAGGATTACTGAGCTGTAGTCGCGGAGTAATTGGCGTCCGAGGGACTGCCAACAATGGTTAGGTAGTTCTATGGGATTCCCTAAGCTCTAACGGTGTCGGTTCATATTTTTGAGCTGATGCTCGAAACAGTAACTATTCATCCATATTGGTATGCCTGAAATTAATAAACCCACGTGTTGGAATTAGCAGCGTTTTTTTTTCGAATTTTTGATTCTTAACCCTTGGTGGATATCCTAGAAGTACTGTGGCAAAGAAACTAGATAATGGTCATCCCAGTAACTGTACTTTATTGGTTAAACTTATCACATATCTGACAAAGTGAATAAAAAATAGTTAATGGGATTAGGCCGTTGTTTCCTTTCTTTGTTTTCAGTTCGTCGGTAATATTGTAATTGGAGTACAATTTGTTAACGTTATTCAATTAGCTATTATGGAACGTGTTTTGAAATGTTCGAGTCCAACCGTCAAACAAATGAGATCAACAAACTCTCAACGATAAGTTCAGCCTTCTTTAACTTATTCTTCTCTTACTCCTAAGAACGAATAATGATTCAGTAACTAGTTCCAGCACATCGACTTTCTGCTGATTCTTGTTCAATAGTCCACAATAGTATCAAAAGTTTCTCAGTGACTGATGGCTTGGAAAGAAGGTAGATAACAATTTGCATGATCCAATGAAATCATTAAACTCATACTGTCTATTCCATCTGGTTCTAAAAAAAAAAACCTAAAAAACGTCTGTATCCATAAAGGGGTTCATTTCCTGAATAGGTAGGATTTACTTGAAGATCTGCTCGTGGCATATAAAAAGAAAAAGGAGACCATTGAAAACCCTTTACAAGGATATTAATGAGAAAGACTGTAAAAAAAGGAAATGGAACGAGGGACTTTTAATACCCGAGAAATAATAGGCAGTCCCTGCAACATGAAAGGTATTGGAAAGATATTTCTATCGAGGTTGTAATCTTACAGCTAATGGGTATTTTGTTTTTCAACTTCTGAAAACAATTCAGCAATTGCAGTGGGCACGTTGGTAGGTACCACTTTTATTTATATACCAATAAATATATTTTGTAGAGCATCATATGTGCATACGACAATGAACCACGGACAAGTGAGTAACTGCTTTTATAGATAAATCGCTAAAAACGTGAAAAAATGCAGCAGGGAAGATGAGGTTTTTCAAATGGTGAGCTAACGAATGATCGTGCACTAACCCAAGTGGTTTCTATCTTAATTCAACAAAAAACCTACCTTCTTAGCTTGAAAGTTGTTGAGATGTCGATTTTTTTCATAAATTAATCCTTGCATATAACTCCTTATGGTTATTTGATCAAGATGCCGAAATGACTGCCACTTCCAAAATCGATGATTGATTTTTGAGACAAACTTCCTAAACTTGCAGCCATTAGTTTTGGAAAAAGGCTTCTGACGGAAGATGCCGTACGGCAGTCGGACTGTTTTTGTTACGTGTCGTGACGGGGGTGTTGTATCAGGGGCGAGCAAATCCCATGAATGAGCTGTTGAGTATAAATATGGTGAGAAAAGAAAACACCCATTTTACGGCGATTTGGGTACAATATGAGCTTAAAACGATCTGCATCAAGCAGTACCTACCTGACTTAATACGTTACCTTGTGTGGCTCTTTTGCAGCCATCTGTACTCTTCAGGCTTTGGACGTTGACTGAGTCTGAATTTAAAAAGTTGTCGGATCGATGCTTTTCTACCACTCAAGGATTTCATCACTTTTTCGCAAGAGCATGTTTGTTCTGCAGGACATGCGCATTATTTCAGCCGCTTAGATCAGCGTTCCTGATACGTTATGGTGGGATTACAATACATCATCAGAAGTACATCTTTTTTTAACAAAGTCTAATTTTGGGCTTATATCCCCGTAGATATGGAATCTCAATCACTGTGTCCTACCGCGGACGGACATTGCAGATTTAGATTCAAGGCACCTTGAAGCGTAAAGACAAGTTTAAAAAAGGTTTATACAACAATTTTCCCGAACGATTACAAAGGCTTATTGTTGAAAATAGTAAACCGTAAATGCTGCGAACAAAGGTTAATTATTTCTTACCAGAGAGGCCTTTTAAGTAAATCACTGGTCTTTGTTTTTCAGACTTAGTCTACGATACTAATGGTAAAACGCTGCTAATTATTTCTCGCAGGTTTATTATCTCCGCATTAGATAGCCCTCCTACATAAATCACTTATTTATTTATATTGTACGTAGTATGCGGTAAATTATCTAAACTCGACATAACGCCCCTCCATTGATAAAGTAAACTTATTAGAGAATAGGAGAAATAAGAGCCTAATCCTTTCCTGAAGGCAATTTCGAAGAAAGAACGAAATTATTATTTGGTTTTTCAACTCCCTTCGAATGTACTTTTTCACCTTTCAAAATATGTAATACATCCTCTTTATTCCTAAACCAGGGGTCGGCAACCTGCGGCTCGCGACCCACATGCGGCTCTTTAGTTCCATCCGCAAATATTAGGTACTACATATTTAAAAAAAAAAACCATTTAAAAACGGAAGTGAAGAAGTTGGCATTTGGAGTACTGACAATCTTCGGATCGACATATTCGTGCGAGTAAGCGTTCTCTTGCATGAATATAATTAAAAGTAAAGTAAGAAGCCAACTAACAAATGAAAATTTGGAGTCGTGTATCAAACCTAAAAACAAGTTATGAGCCAAGTTTATCCGAACTTTCTAAAACCATGCAAAGCCAACGTTCCCATTGAATTTGTTTGTTTTTATTTTCACATCGGTAGGACATGTGTTTGCAGAGCAGCACTTTGCCAAATTCAAACAAGTTAAAAAGTGGGTTAAATAATCGTTTAACTCACAGGAGTTGCAATTCTTTTAGAATGTTATCCATAAATTACTTCAGAGATGGCCAAAATGTATAGAATCGAATGGTCAATAATTCAATTAAATAAATTTTAAGTAAATACTTGAAATAATGTGTTTTATTTTGCGAGAAATCCGATAAAGACTTTTACACATACCTGATATATTACCTAATTTGTTGTAAAAAACACTTTTATATAAGAATAAATGTATATTTTTCTTATAAATAAATAGATTCATCTTTTTCGTTTTTTATAAAAAATATTTATGAGAGAGCTATTTATTGTTGGCAAGAACAATTTTGGTGGCTCTTTAAAACTTTAAAATTATATAAATTGCAATTTTTGGCTTTTCCGACTCGAAAGGTTGCCGACGCCTGTCCTAAACCATGAATGTGCCTACAATTGATTTTTGAGTTAGGCATCAATTCCGAAAGATATAGATCCCCTCCAGTAGTTACAAATCGATCCATGGGAGTCAAGTGTTTATTTAACGACTTAACAGACAGAACTCGATCCATGAATGTGTTTTGTACCTTACCATGGTTACGCCAAAACCATGGATGTACACATTAAATATTTTTTTAAAGCTTTTATTCAACTTGCAATGTATGTATGTATTAATTGGATGTCCAAGTTGTCAGTGGCAGCGTGAACATGGAGCAGACCTGTAGGGCAAGAAAAGTAAATATGATAGAAACGACCGACGGCAAGCGGTATCTGAGCTAAAAGGAGTGACGCCTAATAACATCAAGGTTATGGCTGCAACCGTTTCATGGCGTGGGGTGTTGTGCGGGTAAAGTGCCACGGAGTTACTTGAGATGGGCATCTCATCAGGAGTACTTCGTGGTATCACCAACCGCGTCATCCGGGGCTCTTACCTGAACAGGTGGTCAGGTTTATAGAGGCACTTCCTTTCATCCTTAACTTCCTCCTCCATCATCCTCAACTTCCCGTATCCCAAGGGCCGGCGACGGGTAAACCTGGGCGTATTCATTCATTTTGTTTAGTTTTATCGTTTTTATTTCAATGGTGTGCCCCCTCCGCCTTTGAGGGGAGATCATTAAAAATAATAATAATAAAAATTAAATATATAAAATGTCTAAAATGCAAGTAAACTTTTTGCGCTCCATGAACGTATTGTTAGCATTCTTAGGGTAGTTTTTTCCTTTTTACAAGAGCGTATTTTCACCTCTTTCATGGTATTTTTGTCCATCATTCTAATAACGCTCCTAAGACGTTTTTCATTCCTCATTATAATAACAAATATTCAATAATGACAACATTATATAGTAAATTAAAATACAATTAGTCCTACTAGGTAGATAGAGTTAGTTGGTCGTTTTTTCCATTTAAAGTTTACAATATTCAGCATGGTTTCGGTTGTCATTCTACCTATTCCAGACAGTCACGTTCCTTATTGTCATGTAGGTACACAATGTACAGGATTCGACAATCCAAGCACCATTCCACACGAATTAAGAAGTAAGTCGAGATGATTCATGTTATCTTAGTTACCAACGTTCTCAAATGTGATTTATTCGTGCCAAACTGGAAAAAAGCTATTCCACATGATAATTGAGCATAGGTACGTAGTTTTTCGAGCAAAATGTTCACTAAGTACCTAGGTAATAGGAAGGATAGGTTTCATAAGCCTGCAATTTCGTGATGCTAACGTTAGTGTGCGATTAGACTAATTTGATTACGACCTCTAAATAGGTATTGAGATTATAGTTTAATTTTTCAAGTTTTCTCGCTCCTTTAGTTTTACCATTAAGTTCTTATATTTTTGTGATTTGCTGGCGTCAAACTTTGAAAAAATGCTGTTTTATTTGATAAAATATATAATTTATTTGACAAAAATATTCTAGATTGTCACCCCTTTAGATTCATTACTGTAATTGGTCGAATGGTGGTTCGAAACGTTAATAAGTGTTGGAATGGTGAGGTTTTTGGTATTGAGCGCCTTAAAAGCGCCTTGTTACTATCCATAGTATAATTTTTCTTGTTACCAATTAAAGGTTAAAAAAATAATAATAAAAATAAAATATATATTATTTGGGTAGAATCTTGCCACCTGATTTGGAAGCAGATACTCTCAACTTATTAAGCTGAAATTTTGTATGCACGTTCAGATTGGATGACAATACACGATTAGTTGTGTGACGACATTATAAATTCAATACGGCGAAATTTAAAGTGCTTGTTGAGGGGAAGTTAAAGTTGAGAAAAGATGCAGGTTAAAAAAGAACAAGCTTTTTTCGGAACCCCCTGAAATGCGGTGTAGAGACCATAAATATAGGCTATAAGTAGACAGCTAAAATTTGTAACCTAGCTATCAATGACTAAAAAGTAGGTAATAAATGAATTAAACAAAAAACCTTGTTAAGAAAGCTTTTATTTAAACGCCTCAAAAAGAAAGAAATACATTTATACTTATAGCCTATACACACAATCCATAAAATCATAAACGCTTGTCGCAAAGTTTGCGTAAGTAGGTACTAGATAGGTATCTGTAAGTATTTACCTAATTAAACTGAAATAAAAAATAAACTTATTGGAATAAGTACCTAGGAACTAGCCAATTTACACAAGCTTGAATCTCGCCACAAGCTTTTATGATTTTATGAATTGTGTATATAAGGTACGAGTAGACAGTTAAAATTTGTACGTAAAAATGTATTTCCTTCTTTTTAGGGCATTTAAATAAAAGCTTCCTTAAAAAGGTTATTTGTTTTTCATTGCAAAAACAATGAATGTGCCACATTCATCATTTTAGCATAAAGCCAATTTATTATGACTTCATTTCCACTGAGTCAACTCGGTAATTGGGTCGCCGTGTTTTCGACCTCTCCACCAATGTCATTATGATTTGGCCTTCAATTATTCAACCGTCTGCCTTTTGCAGCATTAATTTTCAATTCGCGAACCTATTCAGTTGATGCTATTCGCGTCCCTATCCCTTATTCCCTTATTCTACTGTTTCATCCCATTCGCGTATCCAGATTTGAGTTTTTCTTTTACAAGATTTGTTTTTAATTTTCGATTGCGATCGGAGTAATCCTGCCTTTTCTCCCTCGAACTTATTTAATTCTTGAGGAGCGTTCGATATCTCTCGAGGAAACTTCGCTCTTGCCGAAACCACCACCATCAAAAAATAGGCACAGCCCGGGAAATTTTAAGGAGGATGTTGCGGAGAGAGGAATAAAACATCGACCTACCTCAGAAAGATACGATCACGACATCGACTCAGCATGGGCGGATTTCTGGCACCTCCAGATTTCTAAAGATTTTTTTTAAATCATTTTTTAATATACAGTAGTTATAACTATACTTTTCTATATTAAGGACTAGATTTTGCAACGTCTGTATATTCTGCGTTTTCCATATGTTGTAAAGAGTAAACCGTGAACGGGACAGGGCGGGAGCAGATTTTGGAAAGTTGGAACGCACACGAACGATGACATCAGCTGTGTTGCTATTTGAAGTCTGTACTGTACAGACGAGACGGAGGTTAGATTGATGTTGATAGTAACACATATTGTTTAATTTATTTGGTTGATTAAAAAAGCTATTTCTTGAAAATTTGTTATCAAATAATAATTAACTATTAAAAGTTTAATGTGCATCAGATTGCTTGAAAACACGTTTTTAAGCTTGCATTTTTTCAACATTTCCCTGGGGGAGGGGGATCCACGGACTGCCACCCCCAAAAATTTTTACCTAAATCCGCCCATGCGACTCAGATCCACTTCAAGAAGTGGAGACTGACGACGATTTGTACGAACCGTCGCCGTCTTCTTCGGTAAGTTCTGTTTCATAATCTCAGGTACTACCGAGCCAGAAGCAAGTTTCACGGCTTCACAATGATAAGTTCTGGTGTTGTTGAAAGTATTAGTTCTCGAAAATTCAATCTCCAAGATTCTGAAACAGCCACTGTTGATTATACTTATTCTAATTGATGAAGACAACGTTCAAAATTATTCTGCTAACGTTCCTATCCCATTCAATGGAAAAAAAGCTTGTAAAAAGAAAAACGATTTAAGGGGGAGAGTTGCACATGATCTAAAGGAAGTACCTATACAATTCAAAGTCGCCCTATGCTGCCGTCACCTTGTCTGGGTAGGCAATCACCTCTGTTCAAGTTTGGTGAATGAAGAGCAGAGGAATCACATTTACTCGATTTTCCGCGGCCTGGAAAATTCACAGGGCCAAAGAAAGTTTGTGGCCAATCCATCCAAAACTATTAGGTAGATGTTTTTGAAATGTTTATGGAACTTCGGTAAAAATTCACACTTCAATTGACCATGTGCTTGTCATATGGGCTTAATTTTCAGTCAATACCAAGGCTAAAAATTTTGGTAATGATTTGTAAAATCATTAATTCAAAAACGTTCAAAATAGATTACGACAATCGGATTAGCTGAAATTGGATTTTAAAAACAACGAGTTTATATAATGAAATCGTAGCAAAATTATTTGCCTTAGAACGATCAACAAATTTGTTTGATATGAGTCAAAACTAATAAAACAAACTAACAATAGAAGAGTGATACGTTTACATTAAATAACAACATAACTCAAGGAATCTCAATCTGATTGCAGCAGACCAAGCATACACAATTCCTCTGACTTAATGGGTTAAGAAGAACAATTGTAAAAAAAAAAGTGAACAACATTGACATTAAAATCGATTCTGAAGAAAACTTTGGCGGCGAATAATTAATTTATTCTTAAAATATGTTTTGTTTAAGCTTTGTTGCATATTGACGAGCTTGAAGCCGAGTGAAGCGTAAATAAGTCTGTTCGGGCCCTAGGTTCGTGACTGCCTCGTTTAGGTTATGCTGATTGGTTTGATGGTTTCTCCTCTGATGTTACTACGCATCAATTCCTGTTCTGTATACATAATACTGTGTGGTAAATTTTGTGGAGGAAGCGCCTCATGAAATGCCAAAGTTATGTGAGGCGGAGATAATTACGTGCCAGTGTCGCGCTCACATATAACATCTCTCGATCCGGTAATCGTGCCTAGCTTACAAGTGTTACTTGCAGGCTACATACTAATCTACGCAAAGCACTTGATTTCCATCGACCATCGATTGCTTCGGTACAACTTCACCTCTATTTTTTCTAGAGTCAAATATAAAAATTGTGCCCCGCATTGTTAGACGATCGAGATAAACACATATGGTCAAGTAACTACACCATTTCATTTTATTACATTCATACAGTTTCATAGATGGTTTTAGAAACAACCTTTTTTTCCTTTAAGTGAGTTTATTTAATGTTTTAGTCACTGTGTAGCAGCAACAGTGATGAGCAGTAACGAACTTTGCTGGAAAGGGGGTTAGAAAAAAACTGTTGTCGTTGAGATATTGCGACTTTTACAGATAGTATTCAATTTTGCATATCCACCACTCAACTAATAATTATGGTAACAACGCCATCTGTGCCTAATCATAGAATAACATTGGATGCTTTTTGAACAGCGCCAACAGTACGGAAAGATAATGAAGTGGGGTATGGGCTTCACAAATTCCTATCTTTGACATAACGTGTTTCCCGGCCCCACAAGTATCTCGTGAATCAAAAATACGGCATCCTTAATAATCTTGAAATACGTGAACTGAGCCTTTCGGATCAACCGAGTATAGTATAATATGAAACAGGTTTTTGTTTGTGGTTGTTACTTATTTATGATTTGAAATCCGTACGGTTCCCCTAACTTGGAGTAATTTCGTGCAGAACTGACCTCGCTTCAAGGGGAGTTCGTTTGATTGAGAAACCCTAACCAATTTATATGAAGGGATATCTGGCGAGTTCCTTCAATAATTTCGCCAATCGATAAACACGTTACCCGGTCGTAGTACGAACGAATTACCAAGTACGAAAGTATTAATGGAACACTTGAAACTTCAATTCATCGAAACATTACATTTTATTTTGGGCCGAGCAAAGAGCCTTCTATGTCAAGAATGACCTATTGATCAAATGGAGGGGTTTCTTCCAATAACCAAATAAGTCCAAAAATTGAGAAAACGAGATAGAGGTGATTTTTTATTCCTCAACATACAAGCAATCCAGGGGAAATGCTGTTTCTACGAGAACCGTAGGTATATGTCCAGTTGCTGCAAGGCTTCTAACACTAGTCTATAAGAAGAAAATGTGTTCGGCGTTTCAGACAATGATCAAGTAAGACCATTCAATCAGCTGCTAGAAAACCTACACGAGAAGTTGGTGCGTCTTGGTTTGCAGTTGAATTGTCACGTTGCTTCGCTACGCTTTATGTCGATTTATGTAATACTCGTAGATCTAAATAACGCACCCCCCAGAGCAAGTCAGGAAATCTCTTCTTCCAGGAGACACAATTGAAGTTTTGTTTCCTCGATCTAAAATAGTTTTCAAGTCCTTATTAAGGACTTATTATTACATCATGTTTTCTAGGATGGCAATAAACCAAATCCGAAAGGAGGTGCTGAAAGATAAACAGTAGAGGAACACATTGAAACCAAAATCTCAAAAACGACGCGTACCGAGATGTGGCCCTATTGCTCTGGGGGTGCGATAATAGATTAGGTTCTCCCTTCAAAGCTGTCATGCGCTGTGACCAGCAATATAATACACATAAATGCAAAAATAATATGTTGAGAAAAACCTTAACTAAATTAAACAGCTGAAATTCAGCTAGAACCCAACAAGTCACATTTTAGCAGAGAGGCTTTTTATACAAATTTGGAATTCACAAATAGGCGATTTACCCAGTTTGAGATTTTTGGACTTATTTGGTTCTTGGAAGAAACCCCTAAATTGTATTTTCACATTTTTAGAATGAGATCTTCTATAACAAAGGTAATGAAAGTATCTGGTACCTTCAAGACGTACTGGAAGCTTCCTTCCACGCGGCGAAAAACCATACGGAACTAGTTGTAAATAGTCCATCTTGTCCTATTCGCGGTTGGGGTACCCGCCTCCACTTCCACCTCCTTTCTCTAGCGACCACGAATATCGATCGTTATTGTTGAATCACCAAGTAGTTTCGGGAGTTGTAAACAATCTCCAACTGCTCTTGTTCTTGAGCAGACTCCAAAAGACGGAATAGTAAATCGTAAAGGCTCCGTGCCAGGATTCTTGGACGGTAAGACTTTAAATGAACGGTTATGACCTCCAGGAGAGGTAGAAAAACAGAGTTTGCTACGGTTGAGGCTTTTGGTACTGAATCAGCCTTAGCAGATGGAAAATGATTGAATACGAGCGTACGATTCAAATGCAACCCTCTTATTCCTAATAACCGCAATCTGCAGAGCGCACATCTCTGATCCTTACAAGGGTCTAACACGCAAAATTTTATTAGAACTTGATTTTGGGGAAAATAATGTTGATTGTTGGAAAGTGGAAACATTGCTTCTTCCATGTACGAATATACCATGTTTGGGGGTACTGGTTAACAAGGGGCCAGAGCTACCCTACCATCACGACCTGTCGGTCTTGCGGGTCAGGTATAACCGATTCGCCGTCTTACACTGGGAAAGTGGTGATTATTAATCACTCTCTATTAATCACTCTAGTCTAAGCACAATCTGCTCCATCCGATGGACTGTTTCCGCACTCCGGTAATGAACTCACCTTTAATTAAAATACAGATTTCCAATATGATTTATTGTTTCACACCTCAGTGAACAATTTTAGTTTAGTACCTGTCTGTAACTCTGTCCTTGTGTTTATTTAAGAAAGTGAGTATGTGTAGGAACTAAAAAATATTTAGTATTTCTATATCGAATATCTCTACTAATCAGACCAAACTGAAGAGATAAAATAAGTCTTATATCCTCAGAAGCCCGTTTACAGAAATGACAAGCTAATACGTAACTATGTACCTGCAATATTTCTACATATCAGAGTATAACTAAACAAGGTATTGAAGATAACAATTCTAAAACACGAGAAATCGGCTTTACCCTCAGCTTGAAACAAAAGTTGCTTCATATTAATTTTTATTCATCAAACCACCGGTTTTTTTTTAAAGCTATTTTCTTTTACTTTATTTAATCATTTTTCAACACCAATTCCTCGATAAGTGTCCTGTAACTTTCTCGTACATTCATTTTTCAGAATCACAAAAATTGAAAAAGCGGTTGACTGTAGAGAGATAGGATTTTATGGAAGGTTTTTCCACCAAGTGAAACAACCAAGGGTTTCCTTCAAATTCCTTCAATTAAAGAGGTCATCATCATTTTATTGAGATAAAGTAGAAAACATGGAAAATTCTTGTAGCTCACACAATTTGAAAAGTAAACGAGATACATTACGATATCTGGCCTTGAAGGTGCCCAAGATTTTTTATATATGCATTGTTTTGTTGTATAAAACCGACGGATACGATTGAAACATTCGAAGTAGAGCAAAATCTATTAGGTGAGCATCATGATGGTGGAGTACAGACAAGTGAATTGTTAAAGTTTATTATAATTATAAAGTAACTCGCTCCATTGCATTTCACTAATAACGAGAAACAAGTAATCAGAAGCGAGAAACGCTTATGGGTTTAGCGCGTAACTGGGCCTTGTCCACATAAGATTCTTGATAATCAAGACTATGTTTGGATGGTAGAGTAAATTCATATCCATGCCTCAATGAGGACTTCCCAGACTTTTCTTTGAGAGATTTTTGTCCCTCAGCCAACATTTTCCTTGTCTGAAATTGAACTGGACCTTGCAACTGGAGTGCATTCTCAAGGATGCAGATTTAGAGAGTTTTCAGGCTTGCAGGGATCTTACCTTGATTAAGGGGAAAAAGCAAAATTTCTTGGATGCCTCTCTCAAAAATTAGTACCAGAACGATGTGGACAGATCGTCTTCGCCTTCCTTTAGTTATTGTCCTCGAAATTCTCTCTTTAGTCCCCGGCAGTGTGCTTTATACTTCGGAAATGACTGCTCATTATTTACGAAGAGACTTCTTTGCCAAATTAGGTGTGAGAACCCCTCTTTTTGCCAAGTGATCCTTCATTGAATAGTCAACCGCTTCGAGAGCTCTGTAAGTTGCCCAATATGCAGTGTTGACAGCCCGGATACGCTGTGTCACCTCATTTCTTCCTTCAAGGTTTACATCTACGTACGCTTCAAATATTTTGAGGCTCCCTTTTTTAATGAATCCATTTTCCGCTCAATGCACTATGCAACGATTTGAAGGAGGTGGGGAAATTAATAGGATTTCGGCAGTCTGTTTTACGTTGACGGGCATTAACTGTAAACTCAGGTTTTTCTCGTCTGGGTTGCTTTTAATGTAGTGGGCGTTCTACTCTGATTCCTAACAGGCAGTTAGGCAAAATTCTCATTGTTCAACTCGAAATCGCTTCCGTCTTTTAGTATGTATATTATTTCAATTTAAAGAAATTTTTATTTCATTTCAACTCATTAGCGTTAATTTAGTTTATTGGCATGTGTGCAAACTCTTTTGAGAAAAAAAACCGTTTTGGTTTATTATTCAATAATAAACCCTGTAATCGCTCTTGAAAAAAAAAAAAAAAAAAAAAAAAAAAAAAAAAAAAAAAAACAATTCTACCCCCCCCCCCCCCCCCAGATGAAAATTTCATGGTTTACGTTTCAAAGGGTGTAGAATCCGAATCTGCAATAAAACTTTTTCCGTCCGTCCGCCGTACGCCGTACGCACGATTTCTCCCAAACAGATGGAGCAAAATATCAGAAATTTTCAGGAAAAATCAATATTGGTCCGGCGACGCCCCAATTTTTGAGCCAGCTCTCTCACTTAATTTAAAGTGCCCTTTAAGGGTTGTCAAAGTTTTGTAAAATCCCTAAAAAGTCAAGGCGGCCTAAATGTGTACTCTTTTTGAAGAACACTCCACGAGGAATCGAATGAGCTCCTCCCCAGGTCCGTAGCTCAAACCATTCCCGATCTATGTCCCGATTTATGGTGCCAAAATTCGCGTTATTTTGGTTTATTATTGTTTTTGTGTTGATATCAGTAACCTAGTGACGTAGTGATGTAGTAATATGGATACTGGAGTGAACTCCTAAATGGCTTTGTAGCCGATACACGGGTTGAAGCGTTCTGATAATTTTCAGGAAAAATCAGAAAATCTGAAATTTTCAGGAAAACGCTGCAAATTCTTTCACTGGGGTTTATTATTCAATTGGCTTGCGTTCATGATTTGAATTTCTACTAAGCTTTGTAGTGTGCGTGTTTCACAGGTGATACAGCGATTATTGAATTTCAGGAGATTTGCGTAGGGCACGTAAATCTGTTCTCAACCAAAATACCTATTTGAATTGTTCAGTTGATCATATTTGTGTGCATCCTGAAATTAAATTAACACAGTAAATTATCTATCTATCTGTTCGTCAATCGATAAGAGGTGAGCAACACATGATAGAGGGCAACCCACTTACTCTCAATTTAACCTCGGCTGAGATGAATACATGGGACCTCTGAACATATAAAAGCACGAGGATTCAGTCATGACATTGACAAACCCTTTATTCTACTGTTTATATGTGGTTATTATTTCATTTATCACTCAAAACGACGATATCATCTAGATTCAGTTTATTTCGTTTCCATTTATTCTGTCCATATGATGGTTATACGATCATGTTATATGGAGCGGAAATGTGGGTCGACTCACTGCGTTTCGCCAGGTCTAGGGCGAGAATGGAGGCTGCCCAGAGGATAGGAGCACTCCGTGTGTACACCGCATTCCGGACAGTGCCTGGCTCGGCAGCGCAGGTTGTGGCGGGGGTTATCCCGATACACTCAGTGGCAGCTAAGTGGAGACGCATCCACCTGAGGAAGATAGAAGGCCAACAAGAAACGGTTAAACGAAGAAAAAGGGGCCGAGACGATCCAGAAATTGAAGGAGTCCTGGTCGTATGAATCCCATGGAAGATGCACAGCCAGGCTCATAAAAGGTTTAGCCAGATGGAGAAAAGGGAAGCACGAGGAGGTTAAATACTTTCTAGCCCAGTCCCTCACAAGCCACGGGTTCTTTCACAAATTCAAAAATGCACCTTAGAAGATAAAACAGAATAATTTTATTCGTAAATTTTATACGTTTCCTTACGCCTCTCCAACAAGTGGTCTAAATCCTACTCCCAGGTGATGATGTGGGCACGAGTGAAAACTCAGTTCTCAGTTCACCGAGCAGTTTCCATGAGGCTAAGGGGCCCGAGGAAACACGTGCGAGGACTTGGACTGGAGGACGGAGCAGAAATTTGGCTAACAGAAGAATGAAAACACACACACACACAGTTAGTAAAAAATAAAATCAGATTAGTTTGGCAAAATCAATTTGAATTTTTGGCATATTATCAAATTGAAAATTTTGGCAAACTAATTTGAACCTTTGGCACAAATAAATTTTAATATTTTTGGCATCTTAATTTCAACTTTTGGCGACTCAATTTCTACTTCTGGCATACCAATTCGAGCTTTTGGCATATCAATTTATACTTTTCACAACCCCAACTATTCCAACATTCCACCCCATATAATGATCAATAAATGTTTTTTCTCTCATAAAAAAAAAAAAAAAAAAAAAAAAATTATTCGTAAAAATGAATAGGTAGTACTTATTTGAAACCCATAACCAAGCGTCAAAAATCTCGACTTGCTTCGCGGTTTTTTATATTCAAACGAGATTTTCTCGACCAAATAAAATAGTAAAAATTGTTTTTGATATACCATTCAAAAGATGACTTTTTGGTACATTTTTTAAGTTACAGGCACTTGATCAATACAGATTAGAGTGGAATGCTGAACGTTTGAGAAACCTTCTTTTTTCAAACTTTCTCGAAGCTTGCTTTGTAAAGTGATTTTTTGCCAACTTGATGTGAGCAAAAAAAATCGGTTTGCCGCTTGAAAGACAGAAATGAAATTTAAGGCTCTTTTCAACGGTGACCTCAACTTTTGCTTTACATAATACTGTATGTGAGTTTAAGCCGTTTTGCTCAGACAAGGTTGAAAACACGAAAAAAATCTTAGAAGTGAAATAACTCAAAAACTAAGCGCGATAAAAATAATTGCTAGGTTCTTAGATAACATTGATATTTCATAATTTTTCACCCAGTATGGAGTTACGAGTTTCTTTTATTCATGATAAATTTACTTGCTGGTTCATTCAATTGCATATTGAATTGCATGTTTGAATATTTTTGTTCCTGAACTTAATTTGTCAAAAAATGCCATACGCTGTGATTATTTAGTAAAATTATATAGCAAAGACTGAAAATATTCCGATTGTGTTCAAAATTATTTTGATCGATTTCGTATTTTACTAAAAAATATTTGTACCGAGTTATTATTGAATAAATGGTACAATACTGTGATGATACCGTTTTATTTGATCTTATTGCATTATACATACTATGTATATATTATATTAGATACTACAAGACTTAATTTATGCCAAAATTCACTCATAGAATGAATAAATCAAGTTTTCTTCATTTAATTTGTTTTCCCTTCCATTTCCATTACTAATGACTTGAAAAAAAAAATGTGAAAGTTGGTCGAATCCTATCAAACATTTCAAAAGCTATTAATTATTGTGATGGAAGATTCTACGTATGATTAGGTATCCATTTGAAGGGGAAAAGTCAGAAAAACGGGAGAGGAGTCAAATTAGCTCCTCACTAGGAATGAAAGAAGGAGAACGACCCCTTGGATTCCAGACTGAAGTACTGAAAATAATAAGAAGTACTGGAAACTGACTGATACGAATAATTCGTTCGTATTAGAACAAAAGGTATTAGGCGCGGAACGAGGAACAAGGAATTAGAAGCGAGCAACCAATGATGGACACGATCATTGACATGCAGAATACTTACTCTTCCTCTAACCTCGGATGGGAGGAAGAGATGGGACTTCTGAACAAATAAACCCACGAATATTCAGTCATGACATTCACAACCCCGTTATACTGCGGTGATTGGTTTGTTTGTCACTTTAAACGACCAGATCATCCAGATCCATCCATATATTACCATGTCCACAGAGATTTCATTTCCATGGTCTCAAGAGGACTGCTTCAGGTTTATTACTAACCCGTGTCAGTTAGACCTGGAGGTGTCCATGGCAGCGCCAAATCTGCGAGCACGCGACTGCCACGTCATAGTCTCTAGATCCTCGACTATTCGCGATCCAGCTTTGAATTTGATATGACCACAGCATTGAATATCATGTTTATTTCTACTCTGAGATCATCACATTAATAAAATTATACGATCTCTTACGAATTGATAATTAATAACATTACAAATGGACATTTCATTTTTCAACGAACGGAACTCATAAGAGACCTTGTGTCTCAGAAAATGTAAAGGAATCGAAGAATTCAGGAGAAATGAGGCACTGGTACAAGGATGTAACTTGGAGGAACTTGATTTTGGGGAAAATAATGTTGATTGTTCGTAAAGTGGAAACATTACTTCTTCCAGGTACGAACACCATGCTTTGGGGGTGCTGGTCAACAAGGGGCCAGACCTACCCTACCATCACGACCTGTCGGTCTTGCGGGTCAGGTATAACCGATTCGCCGTCTTATACTGTGATGGTGGTGATTATTAACCCGTCCGCTACCAATTCCCCTTCTACAACGCGCGCTACCAAGTGGGGTGACTGAGTCACCCCACTTACTTTCTAGTAATATTTGTATAATTACACTTGTTAAACACCAATAAAATTCAAATGCGAATATTTTTTAATATACAAAACGAATGACATAGCTTTGAAACATCACACAGAAAAACCTTATTTAAAAAATACACATTTACAAAATGGTCTTCCCCAAAAACTTTCAAGTCCAATATTTCAATTTCACCTTCTTCACATTCAAGACACTTGGCCAATGTACGTTGTAAGGGATATCTATAGTATAGATCCTATATAGGTATACTATTGCTTTCACCAACTATAATAGCGGAAAGGGATATTGAAGGAAACAAGAGAATTGACTGTTTTACTTGTTTTATTAACTCAAGTCCCTAACGGCTCCAATTACGGGAAGTTTATCTATCGAGAGACCAACCAGCGGAAAGGGAAATAGAAATAATATAAATATTACGGGGAAATAATCCTTACCTCAAGTAGCAGTAGGTGCTTGGACCAAGCTAAGATGGGTACTCACTGTGATGCGGTCTCGCACTAATATCTCGCCCCTCTCATCCCACCTCACCTCCTGACCTTTGTTTCCCTTTTTCCGAGACGCTTGAGCGATAAGGGACTCCGCTCCGTCACAATGTTTGCTTCGATGATTGATGCAGACAGGTTTGTGGCAAACACAGCACTTCAATTTTGTTTTTTTATCCATTTTTCTGCTGCAAAAATTGCAATGCACCGCCACAGTCCGAGTTGACGAGAGGCTGCTGTGTGTCGGTGCTGCTCGGGCTGAGTTTTCAGATTCAGACGATTCCAGTGAAGCCCCTGCGAAAAGCTTGATGCCGTTTGAAACATTTGTGTGGAGGTTTTGAGTCAAATGCATCTGCATGTAGGGGAGAGCAAATTGTTTTGCGAGTTCTATTAGGAAAAGCTTTCTCCTGCTAAAATTTTGAATATTCCACGCCGGATATTTTGTGATTCAAATGGTGAAGCTATTGAAATTCAGGAGGAATATAGACAAATGAAATGACCGTTGGGCTCTTTTGGTAAACACCTAATGACGCTACTTTTTTTCTTTTTTTTGTGCACGCACTACCGAATGGGGTGATTAAGTCACCCCATGGGCATCCCACATTGTTATAATCGTTTAAAAGTAATTTTCCGCACTGCAGCTTATTTTTTCATCAAATTGAGTGTTATTGAGCAAATACAAACAAGCTTATGCCCATACTGGCGTGTTTTGTTATCAAAATATGAAAATCTGGACCGGTGGCGTGACTGAGTCACCCCACTCGGTACCCGACGGGTTAATCACTTTTCCGAGTCTATCTGTTGGAAGCAATAGGACTGTTTCCACTCTTCAGAGATGAACTCACCTTTCCTTAAGATCCAAATTGCCAATATGCCTCACAGCCAACTTTTGTCCTTTTTCTGTTAGTCAATTGAGAAATGCTGCTAGTTTTAAAGACGCTGCAAATTATATAAAAGGTTTTTAGTTTCCTACGTGGATCACCGGACCACGAGGACTGGGCTGTACAACCACAGAGAAAGGTTCTTAGGTACACAATGAACACGTTAAGATTCAATTGAAATCTAACAAAAGCTGAGATCGAAATACTTAGCGTGGAGTAATGTGCTGTATTTCGGCACGTCGTAGAAACCTATTAAAATAACAATTGAATTCAAAAAGTTTTAATGAAACACCTATCGACGTATCACTCGTTCGCAAATACATATACATAAATTATTAATTCAATTGGAGGTGGCAATTAGATATGAGCCGGGTGCTAAGGGTTGTAATGCATCTACCTTGCAACAGGTTATGCACGAGTTTGTTGACAGACCTACGATTTTGGAGCAATGTGTTGGCACTGGACAAAAGCTAGTACTTCTGAAAGAGATTCCATCAGAAAAACTGGAATTTTTTACCACGCACATCTGTATCGAATTCTTCCTTTTCGGATACGCTGCAGAATGAGTGTATACTATTAAACAGGTCCAAGACAAATCCATTCTCCATTCACTTTGAATTTAAATGAGTTACTAAAACAATTGTCGACAATAATTGTGACAATTATTGTGGAATCTGAAATTCCAGAGATTTGTAGGCCTACCAAATAAACAAATTAATAGCTGAGTCATTTGGGCTGGAAGAACATAAAGAAAGAAGTTTCCCGAATTTCGCTAATTAAGTTTTTCATTGACATCTACTCAGGAAACAATATTTCCTGGCAGTAAGAGGGATGGATAGGTAATCAGTTTGCTATTCATATTCCTGATGCTGATTGACTGTTTTCTCTGTCAAATTTTAAACCCTTAGGAAGATAAAATTTCATGACCATGCTTTGGCGACTTTTTTGTTCAAAAGCGAGCGTGAAGTATCTGAAGTAATGTAGATTGTGTGACCTCTGCACCAAATACTGTGAATATAATCCCTTAAGGTTGATTGATCAAAATGCCGTGATTACTGGCACATCACAGGATATGTAGGATTTTTGACACGAATTACGTTAGCTTTGGCTCAGTTGTTTCCGAGGAAAGTTTCAGACGGCCTATTTCGGTCAGACAGATTATTTATTTAATTCCATTTTTGATATCTAAGTATCTTGCAATTTAAACCATCAACTTTTAAGGGGGCGTTAAACTCTTTCTGTTTCTCTCATTTTTCTGTCGATTAGGTACAAAGGTTCCTTACTGAAAATAATAAACCTACAATAAAACACGTGTTTATAATTTTCTTTATTAGTAAGACCATATAAAAATACGGATATTGGGATTTTCATGTGATCCTCAAAATCAATATGTTTAATTAATGAATGCAAAGCAATTTTCAACGAGAATACGTTTATTACAGAATCAGGACCCAATGTTTAATAGTTTTTGAGTTTGAATATCTCCTTATACTTGTTCAGGTATAATTGTGATGAATTAATAGTAACTATTACCCCTTAATGTAACTGTTAGAGCAATAAGTTCCACTTTGTTGGTATGAAAATCATATGCATATCTCTGATGTTTCAATAATTTATTTCAGATTTTGGGTGAACTGTTGGACGGTACTTGATATTCATCTTCATGAAGTTTTTTCCTTTATTGCCTTCTGTTCCTTTTGGAGTGAACAAGGCTCCAATTCCTTGGGAGCTCCCTGAAACATTCTCGTCAACCCGAGAATTCTTTCAGCCTCACGAACTCCTGATGCTCTAGCTCCATGAATGGTGCCGTGGTCTCCTAATGATGTATGTTCCCCAGCAAATAGAAGGACTGGTATATCATCGCCGCAGGCTACGGGTACGGGTCGAGCCAAGTCGCAAACGGTTTCTGGGGTTGTTTTCAAGTTGTAGTAACTCCTTGCACCCTTGAAATATGGCGATTCACCCCATTTTGACTTCAATACATTCACAGGATAAGGTATTGTCGGATCTCTCAAAAATTTTCTGTATAAGCTGGTGATGTCTTCAGCCAGTGATATGTCACTTGCAGTTTCAATGTGGTTGGCCCTTACTCCACCAACCGTTACTTGCATAATCTGTTGACTGAAAGGTAGTTCTCTAATTGAGCCAATACCCGTCAACCAGCAACAACTAGGGTCGTACAACTCATCATTATTCCAACCCAACAACATGTTGCCCTCTTTCCATACCCAGAACGGCTTGTCGTACTCCAAGTACACGTGATTTATGTTGCCAAACCCCATAGTTTTGATTGCCTCCAGTTTTGATTCAGGAAGACATGGGTCAAACATGGTTTCAGCTTTCTCCTTCAACACTCCTAGTGACGGTGTTATGATAACATAATCTGCACAAAATACGTCGCCGTCGCAGCAAAACACTTTCGCTCGCGGTCTTTTTGGTAGATCACACCATACTATTTTTCCCACAGGTTTGCAGTAACGAATTTTTGTGCAGTCAGAGATCGCCCGTAAGTAAGAAGCTAAGATACCAACCATTCCTGTTCGAACTCTCACGTTACCACCTACGAGTTCTCTTTTGGCGCCAAATTGACACGCCGAAACGTCTTGTAAATTAGCTCCTATCTTGGATTTCAAGTCAATCAATCGGCTGATCATAACTCTTGCCGCATATGACCGATATTTACAAGGGTAAAGCATTATGTTTTTTTCTATTTCACCCCCAATGAATTCGCATAATGAACCGCATTGCGTTCCAGACGGACATTCTCTGAAAAGCCTCCGAGTTCTCTCCAGTATTGCTTTGAACGTGCACGTCGCTGCCATGGTAACAAAGGGGCATACGATATTCCCACTACTTGTACATGCAAGACCTTTTGTTTCCGTTTCTGGCTCAATAGGAGGATCGAAAAGACCCTCGATTGCTGCCAAAGCGTAAGCTGCATTGGTTATCGAAGCTCCCTCTATGTAGTCCGCACCGACCTCCACAATATTTTCTCCCATCCAACAACTATGAATACGCCCACCTGGTCTGGAAAAAATATTACAGAAATAATCATTGCGCTTATTCCGGTTCATTTCACAGTCATAAAAAAAATCATCATGGCCAAAATAGTGTAACGTTAATAGTCTCCTAATTATGAGCCTATTAATCCTGGTTTAAAAATACAGAAATAAACCCTCAGTAAAAAAATTACGACCATCTCTAACGATACACTAATTTGACTGGAAATGAACAGTTTCGATTTTTGGGAGGGGTTCGTAATTTTATCGATAGTTTGTTTTCCCAGGATTTTCAAGTCTTCCGCTTTTGTTTTCTCCACGACCACCCCTGAAAAATGAAAAATAAGGATAACGTGGAAAACAATGTTAAATTATCTATCAAACCGTTGATACGATGGAATGAAAGCTTAGATGAGAAATCACTTTTCTAGTTTATTATTTTCAATCATGAACCCGACCAAGAAACCAAAAATTTAAACTCTCCTTAAAATTTGTTGGTTTGCGTTTCTAAACGCTTTCCTGGGGAACGCCTGGATGGATCTCTTTTGTCACTGATCAGGAACTATGAAATTTTATGCGAAAGACTCAACGGTTATAATAAGATTGAGTAATATAGTAACTTTCCGATACAAATCGTTCAACTTAAAAAGGTAGCTTGTTGTGCCAAACTTGTTCAAATGCTCGCTGCATATAACCCATAGCGCAGTTCTTTGTATTCACAGGTTCGTTATAAGCAGCGGTTGGAATGCGAATTGAAAATTTGTTATTAAACTGTTGAGATGTATTGGAAGTTTTGGAAGGGAATGTTGGGGGGGGGGGGGGGGGTGAAATAATAGAGCTACGACTGTTAGGGAACGGCTGCAGGTTTGTTTGACTTTTAAATCAGCATGACTTCTGGCTGTTTTAGCTTTGTGAGAAATATATGAACCATCAGCATTGTAGATAGATACGAGGAGGGCTATCGTCTTAAGGGAGGCTCTTATCAGATACCCTTGTCTGTTACGAGAAGTCGAATGACGGGCAAAACTGTTCGACACGTTTTTCAGACCTATAAGTACGTCTCTAGTTCTCGCGTTGTACGATTAAGTCATCTTTCATTGGGTGTAATTTCTTTTTCTTCAATTGGCATTAGCCATAGGCAACAGCCATGAAGTTTTTTATTGATAATTGATCATTATTCACATACAGCTGTCTCTCGATAATCCGACAGTTAAGGAACCGAAAGAGTGTGATTGCCGTAAATGTCGGATTACCAAAAACGTCATATTTTCAAAGATGTTTTATTTTTAATGCGTTTGAACACAATGAAGTTTAAAAAAAAGGAAGAAACAGTAAAGGTACATGTAATTTATTAATACCAGGATACAAAATGACAGTACATTTAAGTTTTTAAATGAAATGCATATAGAAACGGGAGATGCATGTTGCTGCCGGCAGCGCGTCGGCCTACCGAGTACGTCGAATTATCGAGGGACAGCTGTATCAATGGCGATAAGTACATTAAACGCGATACATTATAAGATGCCTAATTACAAATTATTTTATAGTAGAATCGATTAAAATTTGAATTAAATTTTCACTTGAACACCTTGAATAAATCTACATTTGTACATTTACTTCGTACATATCATCAGGATGTGCTCCAGGTTTAAATTTAGTTAGTTCCCATAACATTCTTGTTCTTCATTTTTACACGAGGAGGATCTTGTATCGAGGGGAAAGGACTTCACTTTGCGCCCTCTTGCCCCTTTGACCGCAAATTGTATGGTAAGAGTCAATTGTGTAAAAGAGTTTTTTATGTCGAAAACGCTTTTCAGTGGCGAATGTATGTGGATAAAACCTTCAAGGGTAGAGTTGTAAGTTTAGCGAAAAGAGGGAGTTGCCCTATTTAACTATCAGTTGTAATGTAATGCAGAACTTTACTCCCAAAATACGACGACATGAAATATCTATCGATTGGATCTGCTCGTTGTAGCGATGACCAATTCTGAACCAGACATATTCTTTCGGGGTTCAGGCTATCGTACTTCCAGGGATGTTGATCATCCTTCACTTTTACTTAAAGGTGGTGGAGGGTTACTCATTAATCTAGCGTCAAGTCAGAAATACCACTCAAAAAGAAGCATGCAGAATGGAGAAGAACGAGTCCCAATCCATATTGCAGGAAGTAATTCACATTAAATAATTATGCATATATCCCTCGTTGTATTGACTAATTGGTCTACAAAATAACAATTTGATTTAGTTACACAGGTGCATCCTGTAGGAGGTAGACACCGGGCCCAACACCGTCAAGACAACTCGTTTTATTCACTTAGGATGGTGATTGGTATGCAACGCGTCGGTATTCTGTGTTAACTTCTGTATAGATTTACCAGGATAACGTGCTCCAGAATTCGTTAATCAATTATCAACAGGTCAGTTATGTTCGTAGAGGGTATCCTATATAGAAATAATATATCTCTGTCCTATAGGTAATTCATAAACTTTCAAAAATTACAACTCTTAAAATTACGAGTATTGTGCCTACTGTTAACGCTTATCATCGGAAAATAAAATTGTAGGTACAAATTTGATAAATTTTAGTCAAGCAGTTCAGAAAAAAGAAATAGGATGGAAAGCGGACGGATTTGTGTTTCCATTATTCGAATCCGTTGATGGCAATACTTTCCTTTTTGTTATACTAAAATTGTTCATTACTGTTAGTCATTCACCTGAAAAGTACCGACATCACCGATTTCATCACTATAGCAGCCTATTGTAGGTACGTACCAACTTATGCAGAACAATGACAATTTCACACCTGTCTGTTGCTTCCAGTATGGTAAGGTTGGTGATACCACAACATAGAAGCCGTTGGGCAGCAGCCAAACCAGCAATCCCAGCCCCTACAATGACGACGCAAGGCTTGTCCCAACATGGATTCACCATTTGATCATCTATGAGGCAAACTTGTAGTTTAACGTCTCTTCGGCATGTCAAGTACTTATCCATCCCCTTGGGTATCTCACAAAACTGTCCATCTTCTCCAAGCACATTTGTCTTCCCGAATGATCTGGAAAATTATTTTGGCTACTAATTGTACCTACCTGATAATCAAGCCAGTATGAGCTAAAGTTGGGAATGACCAATGTTAGTAGTTACGATATACTTGGTCGGTATTAAAAAAAACCACGAGCGTGGTTACGACCACTGACCCTTACACTAACTCTCCTGAAGCCCCCAACCACTCGCATTCCACCACAAGCCTAATGCTAATTATTTATGACCACTTTGATAATCGTAAAACCCCTGCCCTCCATATGGTTGTTATTGCGAGCCCCCCCCCCCCACATGAATGAGAGTTATTCCTCCATTCTACTACCCCCCCCCCCCTCCAAGGCTTTTCTCAGAGCCCTGGGAGTGTGAGGGATATGGTTAGTTGGCCCCTCCCGGATTTTAGAATCCGTCGCCTTGGGAGATGAATCAGACATTTTCAAGCGTCTGGGTCATCCTCTGAGCGTGGCGGAGCATTATATCCGCATTCAGCTCATTGGAAGGGGCAACTATACCATTCCATCACCTCGCATACCTTACAATTAATCAATTATGTTCACTTTAAAATTGAACTAGTTTGTTTGTGATATTAAAGTAGTTTACATACAAAGTCCTCTGCAATCCTCCATAATTGAGAAAGCGGAATGGTTGTTATCGCGAAAATATCTCAATGAGCGTATAACGAGGCCCAGATACCCCAATCATTGAAGCACACCGAGAGATGTACGGATGGTAATCGAGAAACTTATTGGGACCACGACTTTTGAAGAAGAAAAAACATTTTTTTCCTTACCTATATTGGAGAGAAATGAAAACGTTAATCGGTACGTAAACTCAAGCTACGTCAAGTAGAGAAACTGAAATTAGAACGAGCTCAAAAAATAAATCCATCCCTCTTTTCAACAGCATCGAAGCTGACGAATCGAGATTCCACTAAATAAACGTAGCCCAATTTCCCCGACATAATTTATCTGAATGTTGGTTTTCATTTTTAACAATGAGTTGTCCTTTTATCGGAATATTTAATCTAATTATATTTGTTGATATTGAAAATTTTGAAACTGAGTAACTGATTGTACAACAAACTTCCTGGAGGGTTATGCACTTATACATTACTGGAGACAATGGAAAAATGTCAGTTCCTGTATATTCCCTGGAGCTATGAATGAGGTTATCAGACATCCTCTATTGTAAAGGATGAAATCTCGAACAGATGGAAATAGGGATGTCATACGAATGTGGGAATTTTTCATGGGAAAAACACTTTGATGGGAATCGATGCGAAATGCACAGACTCAAATAGTCACACAATCACCTCTAAACTTGACAAGCTCTGCTTACAGACTATGTGGGAGGACAAAGGGAGCTCATCTGAGTAGGAGCTTTCCACCAAGAGGTAGATGGAGTGGAAGGCGAAGTTGAAGTCATTGTCCTGCGCTCTGTACTCGCTGGAATTCAGGATGGAATCCCAGGAGGACTGAGGTGTTGATGGTTCGCATTGTTGGTCGGGCTGTGCGACCAAACTGGGGGTGAGTCTGGGAGTCCATTTCATTCGTTGGAAAATGCAAATAGACATTCTTCTTCGAAAGCAATATTAAATATTTCTTTAAATTTTAAAGAAATATAGCCACAAATATTGAGTTTCGAGAACATTTCAATAGACAAACATTTTTAATCAACCATTTTGTCTTCTATCTTATCAACAAATATCGATAATTAATTTAGATAAAAATGGCTACATACCTTCTGAAGACGTTCAATGCCTGGTAGGATCTTCTAAACATGGTTCTGCTTTAGATAAATCTCAAATATAAAATAACATGGGTCAAAAAAGCGAAAATATCTAATTTCTATGCAAGGGTTTCGATAGTATTATTGTACCATTTTGTAATTCTTCAACTGCTTGGATTCTATCGTAGCATGGAGATATGAAGGTACTTCGAATAACTGTGTTGGATGAGACATTACCGTCACGATATTTCTATGGATATCATGAAATTCGGAAAACGATTTTTTTTAAACTTTTGATTTGGCATGATCGGACCACTAAATAATCAGAAAATTATGTTTGTAGCTTTTCCATACAGACACGAAACGAAAGTTGTTTACAATGGTATAAGAAAGTACAATTAGAGAAGAAATTTTGATTTTGGGGAAAAATAAAGTTCATGAAAGTGAAAAAAAAAACTTCCTCTGCCTACTGGTAGACTCTATTTATTTATGAAGCCAAAAAATAATAACTCTATAAATTTTACTGCACATCTAATGACTCAATTCACACTAAAGTTTTCACATTTTGCATCAGTCTCATAAAATGTTTTACGATCATTCTTTGACTTTCACTTTTCGTTTGAACTATTGTTTGAGGGCTGAAGGAAAGTTGGAAACTATTGTTACTTTACCACTGTTTGGTGTACTTTTGGCTTATTATTTTCAATCACAAAGCTTTGTAATCACCCAAGCGCTATAATGTTGGGTTCAAAAAATAAATTACGTATACATTTTACAAGTACAAAGGATCTCTTCGAAACTACAGGACCACATTTAGGGAAATAATCGTCAACAATAATTTACCGACCGGCAACGAGTGAGTTTTTTCAGCATCACATTCAATTCTGAACGTGAATATGTAACAACCATGATTTCGGAATAACCCAAATTTCGTTCGCTGGGTAAATGATAGAGCTCATTCCAAAAACGCTGCAAATTCTTTCACTGGGGTTTATTATTCAACTGGCTTGCGTTCATGATTTGAACTTCTATTAAGCTTTGGAGTGTGCGTGATAGAGCGATTATTGAATTTCAGGAGATATGCATAGAGCACGTAAATCTGTTCTCAACCAAAATACCTATTTGGATTGATCAGTTGATTATATTAGTGTACCTCCTGAAATTCAATAATCACTCTATCACCTGTGAAACTCGCACACTCCAAAGCATAGTAGATATTCAAATCATGAACGCAAGCCAATTGAATAATAAACCCCAATGAAAGAATTTGCAGCGTTTTTTTAATGGTTATCAGAATACTTTAACCCTCGCATCGGCTATAAACCCTTTTAAAAGTTCACTCAAGTATCCACGTTCACTACATCACTAGGTTACTGCAATCAAAACAAAAACAATTATAAACCAAAATAACGCAAATGTTGGCACCATAAATCGGGCCATACATCGGGAATGGTTTGACCTACGGACCTGGGGAGGGGCTCATTCGATTCCTCATGGAAAGTTCCTCAAAAATAGTACAAATTTAGGCCGCCTTTACTTTTTGTGAGGTTTTTAGGGATTTTACAAAACTTTGACAACCCTTAAAGGGCACTTTAAATTAAGTGAGAGTGCTGGCTAAAGAATTGGGGCGTTGTCGGACCAATTCGTCCTGAAAATTTCAGATTTTTTGCTCCAGCCGTTTTGGAGAAATCGTGCGTACGGCGGACTGACGGAAAAATCTTTATTGCAGATTTGAATTCTACACCCTTTGAAACGTAAACCATGAAATTTTCATGGGGGGGTTACATTTTTTTTTTTTCAGGAGCGATTACAATGGTTTATTATTGAATAATAAACCAAAAATATGAAGAACCCACCTGAATCATGAGGTTCAACCGTTCGCTCTCTCAAAGGTGTAAACATTTGAAAGGAAGAAAGCACGTTAACACAAATGTGAATGCAAGCTGGAGTGAACATTGTTAAACCGGAACCAATTATTTCCCAATAATTTATTATTTCCGTAGTAAATAGCTTTTTGCAACGATCACTAGCTCACAAATATTTATTAAACCATAGTTGAACTAAGTAATATATCCATAGAACAACGTTTGACAGCCATAGGAAATAAATCAATAATTAAAACTACTCTATCTAGCTCTAACAGGTTTAGGTGTGCCAATCCTAGTTGCGCACGTGCGGGAGCTTACTCAATAGACCTCAGTGCGCCCAGTAAACACTGACTGAGTGGTGACGGAGGGACGGCACATTTGGTACACATCGTGGCACGCATTTTATTCAGTTTGGGTCTCGAAATAAGTTAATATAGATTGTCGCCAGCTTGTAAATCTACTGTTGTCACTAGCAGAAAAGCAGCTGATGATTTGTTGTTTGTGTGATAGAAAACGATAAAAAGCACTTGGTGGAATGTTATTATCACCTTCTGAAATTTTGGAATTTGTTAGACTACGAAACGACATTCAAAAGCGTATCAGAGACTCTCGCAATCAATTTGAAGAGGTGCTCAAATTTCTGCACAAATTTGCATCAATCTACTCCAATGACGATGATTGAGCAAATTTCGCTCATACCATCATAATGCATTACTGAAACCTTTTGAGTTCGAAAGGGGTCGTGCAGCGGTACCCATCTGACCAAGACAGATGATCCACTGTGGGCGCCCGTGCTTGACCATTAAACAAGTTACAGGTGAATCCCAGGTATATGAATGATTTTTAATCCAACTTTCCTAACGGCTGGTCTGGTAGTTTTGAAAAATCTTTTTCTCAATAGAAATGTATGGACTTATATATTTTTGGTTTATTATTCAAGAATAAACCATCGTAATCGCTCTTGAAAAAACGTTGCAAATTCTTTCACTGGGGTTTATTATTCAATTTCGTTAGGTATTTTGGTTGAGAACCGATTTAAGTGCTCTATGCATATCTCCTGAAATTCAATAATCGCTCTATCACCTGTGAAACACGCACACTCCAAAGCTTAGTAGAAATTCAAATCATGAATGCAAGCCAAATGAATGAGATTGAATAATAAACCCCTGTGCAGCGTTTTCTTCATTAATGTGATTGAATAATTTACTAATTTATTTGTTGATTTCAGAAATCTTGAAACGTTAACTAAACAATTTTGAAGGACGTTAAGCAATTTATTTCTTTTTTTTTTTTTTTTTTTTGCTCAATTAAAGAGGAAACATCGAATCAAACTAAGGAGGGTGTACTTTAGAAGGGCAACAGGTTGGTCGACTCCAAAATAGAAACACAGCTATCTTTCTTTCGTTATGAGAAAGTTTAAAAGTAGTTGTTGGTGGTCTACTAATGAGTGAAGGTTGCCTTCTTGAGGTATGGAGGATGAAACACTCTTTCATGTCCTTCACCCCCCGTACACCCCCACCCTTCACAGCTTTTCCTAGAATGAAAAATCATCAAAGTTGTTCTTTCGTTGATTAGGCTCAACCTCTACTTTTTTCTATTGTAAAGTTTTAACACAACGAGGGGGAACAAAAGAATCGAAAACCAATTTAACTTTGCTCAACCACTTTATTGATACCTTTTTTTGCAGCCTTCTATAAAAAGCGAATCGGGTGAATGATTCCCATTATAGATAGATTAAGATAACGAATACGAGTCTGGAAATAACGGACATTCAATACATAACTGCTATAGATGGCCAAGTCTACCAATCACATGGTGGTAAGAAATGAATGCATCGAAGGGACACCTCTATCAGTCTTTGTTTGGTTTTATGATTTTGCTAAGAGGACAGCTCAATAGATTTAATAGCTTAATAGAAGCCCCTCCCTCTCCCCTGCAGCTATGCTTTGCTTGCGTCTACTTTGCAGTCATCCTTTCGCCTTACCACCGCACAAAATGTTAAGAAAATCTGTCCCCAAATGATGTCACAGAAATGGATACGGTCACGTGACCTCCTTCGTGAATGGAACAAGGAGAATTGTGGATCGTTTGGAATATCCAGAATTATTACGAGATATCTAATCGAATTAATTGGCTGCGGGACACTTGCTAATTTTTGGTTTATTATTCAATAATAAACCATTGTAATCGCTCTTGAAAAAAAAAATTCTAACCCCCCCCCCCCCCCTGAAAATTTCATGGTTTACGTTTCAAAGGGTTTAGATCCGAATCGGCAATAAAAAAAAATTTTCCGTCCGTCCGCCGTACGCCGTACGCACGATTTCTCCCAAGCTGCTGAAGCAAAAAAGTTGAAATTTTCAGGGGAAATCCTTGTTGGTCCGACGACGCCTTTGACGAGGCTTGTCAAAGTTTTGTAAAATCCCTAAAAACCTCCGAAAAAGTCAAGGCGGCCTAAATTTGTACTCTTTTTAAAGAACACTCCACGAGGAATCGAATGAGCCCCTCCCCAGGTCCGTAGGTCAAACCATTTCCGATCTATGGCCCGATTTATGGTGCCAACATTCGCGTTATTTTGGTTTATTATTGTTTTTGTGTTGATATCAGTAACCTAGCGAGTGATGTAGTTATGTGGATACTGGAGTGAACTCCTAAAAGGCTTTGCAGCCGATACACGGGTTGAAGCATTCTGATAACCATTTAAAAAAACGCTGCAAATTCTTTCACCGGGGTTAATTATTCAATTGGCTTGCGTTCATGATTTGAATTTCTAGTAAGCTTTGGAGTGTCCTTGTTTCACAAGTGATAGAGGGATTATTGAATTTCAGGAGGCACACAAATATGATCAACTGATCAATCCAAATAGGTATTTTGGTTGAGAACAGATTTACGTGCTCTATGCATATCTTCTGAAATTCAATAATCGCTCTATCACATGTGAAACACGCACACTCCAAAGCTTAGTAGAAATTCAAATCATGAACGTAAGCCAATTGAATAATAAACCCCAGTGAAATAATTCGCAGAGTTTTTGGATATGAAATTTGAAATAGAGTTCTTTTTTAGGTATCCGAACACATTTACAAAGCAGTTACGAAGGTATTGAATACCAAGCATTGATAAGTTACCACATAGTACGTTACATTACCACGTCAGCGATCTGCGTAAACAGGGCTATTAAAGGAATAATAAACCTCCAGTTTGATTCCATTTGTTTCAGTATTTCGAGCGTAAGGATTTAGAGACCTGCGAATGGATCTGGAGTCTTCCATAGTTCTTTCTTTAATAATATGAAAAGTGTCTTCGAAGATTAAAATGGATCGTTAATCCCTACGTTGATTAAAAGGACGGATGTAAATCTCAACCACCTCATTGATTATCTTGGAGTGACCTGGGTTGCATAAAAGCCGTTCAAGGAAATCCCATGAATTGTAGTGGTCTCATTTGATAGAATTTACTTTGCCATTGTGTTGGGGACAGGTGTACAATGGGAACCACAGGCCATCCATTTTCAATCTTGACAATGGAATGGCTCTGAACTTACTCACGCTAAGCCTTGTTTTGAACCTGTAGGAAGGTATGCGGAATTATTGTACGAGAATAACCAGTGAATAGAGAATTCCCCAGTGCCACCTTCCATCTTCGTTCATCTACCGTCTCATCTCTAAATGCGGTTGAATGAAATTGATGGGTAAAATAGATCTCCTTGTCACCGTGATCTGTTGCTTGTAACAGATAACATAATCACACGACAAAACAGAAAGAGGTGAATTGTGTTTCAATTCATCAACAAACATTTACCGTGGATGGTTTAAGAGTATGATTTAAGGTTTGAGTATCTGATGTAGGCACATTTTATTGCAGTACAGTATTCGTTCAGTTCGCTTGTGGTTGGGGAATTACGATTTAATGTAAATTTTGAAAAACTTGGAGCTATCCCAGAGTTTGGATTTGTAAGTTACTGATACTTTTGCTGAAAAACTGTCATTAAGTGAATTTTTTTAAAACATTTTTTCAAGTATAATTTCTGGAATACACTACTGAACGGAAATTCCCTTTGTAGCAAAACTTGGGTTACTTATATGCCGGAGTGCTTATCCCCGTTTTGGCATTAATAAACCCCGACTAAAATATAGGTAATTAAGCTCTTTCTTTGACGTAGCAAATATATAAAATAGAATGATAATGGTAGTGGGTGTAGGTATTGGGGTGACCACATTCATTTCGAATCCCTTATTTCGGAGCATGAGTCTTTATTTTCTGGCGGATACGTTTCGTCCTTCCCCGAGGACTTCATCAGTCTACATATAAGCATAAAAGTTTCATTGAGTTAGAGTTACATAGTGTGTATACACACAGATGGTCAAATGATCACATTTCTTTACATAAAACATATTGTTCAGCTTATCTACTAAACACCTTACATATTAACATTTCTTACCTTATTATGTCATCAATACATGCAGAATTCCGGCTTAGACATGGTGGTGCCACCACACATCCCTTCACTTTGTTTAATTACTGAAATTAATATTTGTTATATGTTTATGGGTTGTTATACTTCTTATAGTTCACTTTATGTATATAAATGTAATTTTTAGATGTTATCTGTTAGTACATTGCATTGATGCTTTACCTTGTAGTATGGGTAATTGAAGAAATGTGATCATTTGACCATCTGTGTGTATACACACTATGTAATTCTAACTCAATTAAACTTTTATTCTTATATGTAGACTAATGAAGTCCTCGATGAAGGACGAAACGTATCCGCCAGGACTCATGCTCCAAAATAAGGGATTCGGAAAGAATGATAATGATAATAATAACAGTAATAAGCTCAGTTTTGCTGAGAAATATATAGTTAGTCAGGAACAGTGGCAATTACTGGCACAGGCAATCAGGACTCACAAACGAATAAGCAATTCCTAACAAGTCAGACTTTAAGAATATAATTTCTCACTTTATGAGTTTGTGACAATGATCACGCATGAATAAGAATACCCCATAAAACAACTGCTACTGTCCGCCGTTCTAACTCATCATTTGTCTAAGATAAGGTGACCATAATATGGTCATAATATGATCAAAATATTATTTGTAATGACCTCAAAGCGGGACACACATTATGGTGGTCAGGGGGTCCCCCTAATTGGACCATCAGTTAAATTAATTCATCAAACACACAGTAAAATCAACTGAATGAAGTGTACTGTCAGACCGGGAGGAGAAAATAATTGGAAAACTATGTAGACAAGTTTGTGAAACATCTTATTTTACCAGACTTATAAAAAGGTTAATTGGCAAATTGTTTAAGTTTAATCACAACAAAAGCCTTTTATAAACTACAAGTCTTCTAGAAGTTTATATTAAATTAATAATCCCTAAATGTAAATAGAAACGGTTGATTTGTTTACTTGGAATGTACTGGAACGTTATATTATCAAATAGAAGGCCCTGGAACGTTCTCATTGTGTACATAAAAGGAACTAGAATACACACAAAGAAGCATAGTTGTTTACTTATTTCCGATAATGACTCCAACAGCCAACAATACAAACAAACAAAGCCGTGGTGCCGAGGTGTCCCTCTCTCTCACTCCCTCTCTGGTCCCTAAGTCAGAATTGCCGATCCAAAACTACAAATTTCCTCGATGCACGTATAAGTTACAAGGAACCAAATAAACAATACGTTAAAATCTTAAGTGTATGCAATTTCCTTGTTGCTTTTATCTTTATATTGTGAAAGAGTCCGTCAAGAACATTTTATTTCAGCACATAATATTAAATAATATTTAAAGCGGGGCGTTTATTTGTTTATCCTGCCAAAGCGGGACATAATAGCGTCCCCCGAGTAAATCTGGGGACAGCGGGACGGGTAGTCACTTAAGTCTAATACCAATGATTGGTCTGAGAATTATTCTGACGAGAATGAATAATTTTTGACTCTGGAAAAATGTTTCGGGACGGTAACTCTTACAGCATAAGTAGTTTTCATCACTTGACCTCGGTTACGAAGGCCATGTCTGGATCTTTCTTTCTAAAACCTTCAGAATGCTCTCATGAAGATTGAAACAATCCATCAATCTGACTATTGAGCGCTTTTTCCTTTTTTTTTTCCTCGTCTGTTTCACTCGTGTTACTGGTTCCTTTATCTCCCTTGGAGTCAAAAAATTTAGTGATAGAACTTCTGCAAGAGGAGAAAGTAAAAGAATGCAATACCCTTGTAACTTAACTTTTCTTATTTAAGCCTCCCAGGCAATTATACGTGTCAAACAATCAATCAATAGATCCCAAGGCTGAGTCACTGACAGCCAATTTCGTCTCGAGATAGATCCTTCTGCTTGTCTTCTTTTCGCTCTCTGAAGAGGAACCATTAGCAACTCTGTCGCTACACTCACGCTAAAACATTTTTTCCCCAAATGGTTTTTTTTTTAAGCTACAGCGCTCACTCACCTGATCACCACAGCTCTTCCTTGTCAATG
This sequence comes from Creontiades dilutus, assembly GCA_031894815.1. Taxonomy (NCBI): domain Eukaryota; kingdom Metazoa; phylum Arthropoda; class Insecta; order Hemiptera; family Miridae; genus Creontiades; species Creontiades dilutus. Next base: position 77,601 of record JAVIWC010005236.1, on the reverse strand, counting down.
TTCCCCCTCCAACTCAAAGGGTCTCAGTTTCAAAATTAAATATTTAACAAGGAGGGAGCCTTCTCATAATAAGTAATCAAGTGCCTAACAACCAACCATCGGTCGTTGGTAGTAACTACTAACTAACTTCCTGGAGATTAATCACAGGTTAATAATTAGTTGGCTAATTGCTGCTGGAACCTCTCTTGGTTTTGTCTTGTATTCCACGACACGACTCGGTCTAAGCAATGCTTACAGTTTTTTTTTTAATTTGAAACATCATTTATCACTTCTGAAGTAATCAGCGGCTAGTTATATAAGAATTAACGTTTTATGAACTTGAATATTTTTCTAGATAAATGGGAAAAAGTTGATAAAAGTTCGAAGCAAATTCGTTGTTTAAAGTGCTGTCAATAGTCAGCTCAAATTAAGCAAATACTTATTACCTACATGACGTTTCAATGTTTGTTTAAAAATCAATTGGTAGTCAATCCTAGCTATTTCTAGATTTACAGTTATATTTTCCACCCACCATCACAAATGATAAATTTATAACTCAGCTATTTGCGAGTGAGATCGAATGTCGCTATGACGGGCCCGATTAAAACGTGTATCGATTCTGACCTTCATGAATCGGTGAAGCGGCTTTATGTTGTGTGCGCCATGTAAAATTTGGAAAGATAGATAGACAGCATGAAGTGTTATGTTTTGGACATATTGATAACTTCGGCGATGGATAGAGACGAGCAAGTTAATGTGATCTCAGAAACGATGGGTTGTGCGTGAGAAACAATAATAAACATTCCCAACGTGGCTGGTTTCCTAACGACCAACCGAGATTCGGCACAGGGGTTAACACATTTCATTCAAAATCACAGGCTTCCTGGATATAGTACAATTACTTAGTTAACGTAAATACTACATGTGCATGAGCGTTTCTGCAACCACTAAGGTCGGTCATTCTCACATCAATCTTTGCGTTCAAGTTTCGAGTGGGTGCGTTTCTACATAATATGTGGCATTTAGCTATGCCCGGGTTGTTTTGATGCACTTTCATGGCCGCTATCAGTTCACCAAATAGGGAAATATACATCCGCAGCTTATCTACTGCCTGAACCCATCCAAAACTGTTATTTATCTAATCTCAGAAGTTAAAATATATATATGAAAACGGGAAAATTGGCCCATTACGAGTTGAGTTTATTACTCAAAGATGCTAAGCGCTTGTAAGTAAGCAAAAGCTTTCCAAGAAACTCAGAAAAAAACGATTTTCCTCCGTTTTTATTGACATACACAAGTAGAAGTAGAAAAAAACGCTTGTATTAGCTAAGTAAGCAAAATCGTTCGATCCAGAATGGAGCTTTTTCTTCCAATCAATACAAACGTGACAAATCAATAGAATACGACGATTTATTTTATCTGAAAATAAAATTATTAAGGAAACGATTTTTACGGATTCCCGCCCACCCAATGTTTTTGATTGACATACACAAGTTTTACATTTATTTATCGGGTTCCTTTTTAGGCTATTAGTCCATAGACGATTTTTCCGTTTATTGACATACACAAGTAGAAGTAGAAAAATTGAGTAGAATGTGTTTCAGATCCGTACCAATTAAATGCACTTTCTGATCCTAAAAGTGACCCTACGAACCCCACAATGACACAAAGAATCACGCATTGTTCAGAAAATAATAAGCTCATGTGTTAGAATTGGCGGCATTCTTTAATTCAACGTAACTGCAACTTTCTCCAAGCCTAACCATTCCCCTGAAGACCTTCCTAAGTTGAGTCTTCTTAACTTCATGTCGAAGCTTTTTTTGAACTTCTTCAAGCATTTTACTTCTTTCCTTATTTTCTTGTACTAGGCTCGCCCGTATAATAAATTAGTACGGTAGGTGATATTGTATGTTAGTCCTTCATGAAGTTTATGTGACAGTCCATTGGGTGTTTCAATTTCACCCGTCGAAGAGCCCTGGGTGATGGAAGTTATCAGTGAAATTCGCGATTCCTTGATCAGAATGGTCAGACATATGATACTTGAGTCGTATTATTGAATTAATTGTGATTACTTTTAGTTTTCCATTTACCAATTTTGTTTTTTACTATATAGACACGTACTTAACACGTTCTTTATTGCCTCTCAAAATGAATGGTTTTTTGAACTTGAGTTTTAATTTCTGCCCAGAAATGTTTAGATAATGACATCAGTTTTATTTCATGATTGTAATACTGATATAGGAATGTTTTTCCAATCATCTTTCGTACGATTAAATTTCTGCAGTATCCCTTTCCGGCAGTTTTTAACAGGAATGCGTTTAGAAGTATAGTAAAATGTATTCATTGTTTCGAAAGCTAGTTTGAGTAACAGAAAAAGTTGCTTTCGATTTTGGCATTTAGGTTTTACTTGAGTTAAAATATTTTTAAAACACTGAAATAGGGAGAGGAGTTAGTAATGGCAAGTCGATCAAAGTGCTATTGGTAACTGGCATGGCCTCGAACAGTGATTTGGTCGGCATGTTGATCCCCAGAAGGAGGGGGAAGCTTAGCATATCCCCTTCCGAAGACCCCTCTCGTTCATTCGATTCTCACTCCCCCCAACATTCGTGATTCGCGATTGCATGACGAGATAACTGTTGTCGGTGGCGGTAAGGAAAAAGTGGCATCGCCTCATTAACAACATTTCAAACCTACCAGTTGAGTGTTGGCGCACGCACATCGGTATGTATTCATATAAACTACGATTACATTTTGCCTTCAATAGTTAAAAGTCGAAATGTTAGCTTGAGCTAAATCGTCTCATCGCTATTACAGGAAATGAGGAAGTTTTATTGACCACTTCACTTGCCAATTCCAGCCAATGGGTTCATTATTTTCTGATCATTTCTTGATTGCTTTGAATGATTTCATGTGTTTGTGAGATTTGAGAGCTACCTGTATGTTCAGAAACAGTCATAATTTACTAATGGGTGAATTTCGGTGGATCTGGAACCTATTCCCGTCGATTTGGCGTCCAAAATTACATGGATAATGGCACTCCCCACAAAAACCTCAAATAACCAGGTTTTCGACCAGTTGTGATACATGGCATCTGTGCATGTAAGGCAAAAACGCTGCCTAACACCAAATAGGCAGCCCTTGACAGAAAGAACGGATATTTTAGATCAATTCTATGGGCTCTTCATGGCCCTCACTTTGGATAGCGCACAGTGGGTCAAAAAGGCGTTAATGCAACATTGTTCGGAAAAAAATGTGCCCAACACCATTTTCCAATAACAATAAGATCCTAGTAAAAAATATAACAATTCCCGGAGGCTCCTTCTCTACAATAAGCTCGACGCTTCAATTGCATAATACCTGTCGATTCACATCGTTTTGTTGGCGATGTAGGGGAAATTAAGGTAAAGAATTATTATAAACTTATTGGTAAGTTGTGGATGCATGACAGAGACGTCCCTATGTGCGGTTTTTGTACGGTCACACTCATAAACATTTTTCTTACTAGGTCAAATTCTTTAATCAGTAACTAAATTGACGAAACCAGCTAAGAATTGTAGTAAATCTGACCCCCATAAACCTTCCCGATATCGAATTAAAATTTTTTCAGGTTTATTGAACAAGAGACGTTAGTTGGAGAAAAATTGTGATCGAAAAAAAACATATATATGCATTTATAATACAAAGAAAAAGGAAAGCAGTGAATATATAACGATTTAACTTAATTAAGCCCTATATTCATATTCCATGATATTGAAAGATCGAATATATTTCAAAACCAGACAAATTTCCCACCACGAAAAATGAAAAATGAAATATGCAAGGAAGTAAGCGGTTTGAGCTGAATCAGCAACACATGAATAGATTGACTGGTCCCCCTCCCAACAGAAAAGTCGAAATTTCCGAAGTTTGTGTCACAATATATAAGAATTAGGGTAGAAGGAAATAAGCTTTTCAATTAATAAATTCGGATGAAAATACTAAATTTAGAATACTAAATGTAAATTTTAACTGAACAAGAATGAATTTGAAAAAGCAGAACGAGAAGAAAAATCCAGCAAAAGTAAAATTTTAGAGGTTTTAACCAGACTAAAATTATAATAGAACGAAATAGGAATAATGGAAATCGGTTGACAAATAAAGCCTTTGTAACTTTTTCAAAATTTGTCACTAAAAAACTTGTCACAAAACAAAATTTTTTGTCATTACCCTCTTCAATCTCTCTCTTTCCTCTTGAAGATCGAAATGTAAAGAATTTGTTACGCATCTAGAATAACATTAAGATCGAACAAAAATACTATCTTGAAAATCTGTAAAGAATTGCAGGCTGGAAAGCGTCAAGAAAATGTGCCACAGAGGCACACACGACACAAACAGATAGAGGCTGACACGCCTATATTTTTTCACACATTTTGCCTTAAACGAATTTGTATTCCGTCATTTTTGTCTGATGTTTGGGTTACCTACCGTATAGGATATTTTCCTCCTCGATCAATTCTAATAAGCATCCCTCTACCGGCAAACCAACACGTTTATCACTAATAGGTTATTCCAATTTTTCTGTATGGTTCTAGATTCTCCTTGACACTGGGGAAATAAAACTCCGAAACATTGAGAACCAGATTTTTCATTGACTACCGAACCTCAACAAACCACCAGAAGCTTCTTCTGAATAAACGTATATATTTATAGACCTGACTACCAATGTGGGATCCCACTGCGTGACGGTTGTTGTGGCATCCGCTAACAAACACGGTGTATATTATTTATTACATATTTTCACTCGACAGCATGTATGGCTTTCAACAGTATTTCCCATCTAACCCTTTTTCGTTCAACCTGCATTAAGGCCTCCTGAAGTATTGCCAACCGTTTTCCAAGAACACTCTTTCACTTATGGAACATTCTGCTCCAATTGAGAGCACTTTTCAAAGCAGTTTCATCTCTTCCCTGCTCGGTTCGCTCTCCCTTCCGAACTAGGTTATCAGTGGTACCTACAACAGCCTTCTCGGACTGGGGTACAAATCCATCTGAAGTGATCCAAAAAATAATAAATTGGTTGCTCGACCAATATTGATTTTTTTTTACTTTTGGTTTATTATACAATAATAAACCATTGTAATCGCTTTGAAAAAAAATTACTTTTAATACTATATACATACCATTCTACAAGTTGTTATAATATGGAGGATACTTGAACAAGTATGGCATTTGTTCGTTTTAATAAATTAATTGTACCTAATGAAATACCCCACATCTTGAACATCATCGAATTAGTTATTTATTATTTTAAAATACCAAATGGTATTCTCAAAATGTGTTTCAAAACGCGCTCTCAAAAAGTTGGCCTGATATTTCTGAAGATTTATGGTACATATACCTAGTTATAGTAAACATTTCAGCCCCCGGGACTGCAAACCAGCCACGTAAGTAAGCACCTAACTTGATTAAACAGATTAAATTCAATTAATCACCTGTTCTAAGCCTTATATGTGAAGTTATAACTCAAGCGATCCCTTGACAATATAAATCCACTGTATTTACGTCGGAAGGTTCGATAGTCGTCGTTATCCGTGGCAATCTCCAATAATAACACTTTCTCGAGTTATCGTTCAAAATTCATTGTGATGTCCTTTTTCTGGCGCAGGTGGCATTCGATCCGTTGAAAATAAGTCAAGCATCCTACCTTGATGATTTCATTATTTCTTAATGCCTGTACTAACGTTAAATAGGAAAGATTTGTTTTATCTGTACGTTACAGTTAAAGTGAAAAACTATGAAACCGATTGAAAAAATTCATTCAACACTTGAAAGTTACATTTCACTCAGTAACATAAGCTAGGTACGTCACACTTTTGCGAGCTGCGGTGCATCCTCTATCGGGTTCGTTCAACCACTGTGACGGAGCTTTATCCTATTCACTAAAGATACTGATATTTTATTTGGAGCCCGTTGATCTTTCATTGTTGGCATTGAGAACGTTCAATGATTCGATAAGTAACCGAAGGAATTCGCGAACGAAAACTCCGATTTACATGAAACTAAAATGAAACATTTGTTAAACATGGATGTTATTCTTATCACCGTTTTCGTTCCTGGATACCATACCCTTTTTCGTTCCACTCCCGCAACTTTTGCTAATCCATGGCTAAAGCGTATTCTTGTTTAAAGATGACTTATTCTATGGATCTGATGAAATGTGTAACTGGGGGAACTGGTTCTTGGAGACTCATCGAAAAAAACAATCCTACAAATTATTAAAAAAATTGATAGAGCACTGTTTGGAAAATATAAATCGATTCCTACTCTAACCCATATTGTTTCAGAATGCAATAAACTAACTACACTTGTATTCTATTCCTCACCCAAGGGAAGACTGAAGAGGATTTATATGTTTTCAGAGTTATGCTGCTTCATGATTTTGTTGTTAGTCACGAAAGGCAATAAATTTCTAGTCTCGCTACGCTCCCACAGTTTGGCCGACCACTTTACCCTCGAGCATTCACCCGATTCGCACCACCCACCAGGCGATATTTCACCATTTTATTAAAAACCCTTTCAGTCATTAGAAAGGGGAGTCACATACGGACTTTGAAAATACTTCAGTAGTAAAAGGACGACGTTTAATAATCACGGACACGAAGGGGGAATAAACAATGGTATCGTGATGAATGTTAGAGACGGTGTTCATTTATAATGTACAAGTATTTGAGTGAGTTCGTTATTTGGTGGATTGACCTATTATAGTTATAAAACAAGGTATATAATTATTCGGACAAAGTTGCGCGAATGTTCTAAGAGCCACTTCATCTATTGTCGTCTAATCTTGCTGATTCTTGGACCAGTCGTCCCCCACCATCATCTGCCGTCGCCTGCTCGTCGTCGCTGCGTCTTCAGTGCCCGTTAATAATCCGACCTGGAATCTTTGTCGCTCTATCCCAAAATCACGTTTTTTACGAGCTCGCCCCCTTTCTATCCCCTTTTTGGGTGACCGTAAGATTTTTCGGTGGTTCACCGGTGCTTGGTGCTCCGCTTCTTGTCTGGCCAGACTGTGTAGTTGCGAAATCACCAAGAAAATAGCCATCTATCTTGCTGTTTGCTGGGTTTGTTTGCTGAACCAAATTCGAAAACTTTGGAGGACATACGCGGCGTTTCCACGAAATCTATTCCTGTTGTGGATTTCCGAACCATCACGGATACAACAAATATCGCCAGTTTAAGGTCAGTCCGTTCCATCATCTACCATCGAGTCTCCGTTACTAAAATTAATTAAAGTGCACTATAAAAATAAAAGACAATTGATTAAATTTATAGACATACATTTCTATATACTAAAATAACTTAACCTAGGTTTCTCATAGAAACATATTAAAACTATAAAAAAAACTTACTTACCTGGAGCTCCAAATTAATCATCAAAAATTATCTTATCTGTATTTATTATTGAACTTACATTTCGAGTTATTTTCTCAATTCTTTATTTATATTGTGATTTATTTACTTATTATTGCCATTTGTTTCGCTTCCACTGCCTCATTCAGTATAATAAATTGTTATTGGCGATTATTTATGTTTATGCGATTCATTTTGGCCAAACACGCATCTTTAAGGGGAGCACAGAACATATTGGGAATCGTTAAGGGTGATATTCCCTGTTCTGAGTTTAACGAGCTCTCAACATAATATTGGTGAACATATCATGATATTGCTGTTTCGCGATGATAGTTGATGAAGTTTGAGAAAAGTTTACCAATCAAGTACGCCAAAACCACATAACTGCAGCATCGTAATTACGGAGAGCTATCAACAAGCACCAGCACAGCAACGAATATTAGAAAATAAAGTGTCTCATCTGAGTAAATGGTCAACTACTGATTCATTACAACGCAGGATGAGATGACTATAATGAAAACATAGCATATTGATGAGGGACTTTTTGGTTGATATTAAATTCGAACCCGATCCTAAAAATGGATGCGTAGATACATAAGATATAATATAAAGGCATATTATGCCTTTAAGTTATTAGTGAAGGTTTACTTTTTCCTAATATTTGATTTTGGTTCATTATTTTCAATGATAAACCATTGTAATCGAACTAGAAATATCATTTTTCAACCCCCCTCAAAAGTTGTTGTTTTACGTATCAAGAAGTTTACAATATGAAAATGGAATGGAAAAAAAAGTAACTAAAAATACTCTTTGTCTGCCGTCCACACTTATTTCCTGAAAATACCTAAACAAACCTGATGAATCTTGATCCAAAAATCACGTTTGGGGTCTAATTGGGGGCGAGTTCTCAGCATGACTGTTTACCAATAGTGAAGGGTAAAATAAATAAAAAGAAATATTCAAGAATCAGAACGTTGAAAACTTTGAAAATAAAACTAATATGGCCATGCTTGTTATCGATAGACTTCGCTTCGATAAATCAGAAATAATTTTACGTCCATACTTGAGCCTCTGAAATTTTTAATAAATTTTTTAAAAAAATTCCATTGAAAAGAGTTAAGCGGTTCAAACAAATATTAAACATTATGTTTAAATGTTTTCAATAATAACCATTGTAAAGGATTGAGAAAAAAAATCAACCGCCACCCTTAAGTCGAAATTTTGTTGTTTACAATTCAACATACCAACGTAGATTTCAAAAATCAAATTGAAAAAAGGAACTTTTCTCCGAAACTGCAGTATTAAAATTTATAAAATTTGGCTAAAAAATCATCTATTGATACGCGATGTGTCAATAATCTCGCTATCTTGTTTTCTACGTCAGTGCAACCGAAACAGTTGTTTTAAATTATTCCTACGTCTAATGGTCGTTGTAAGCTTGCAATAACTTGTGGTACTCATCTGTAACTTATGTACAACCTGGCGATTATTAACTTCTTCAGTTAGCAGTAACGTTGTAGTCAGGTTTCCATGCCTGTGAGACATTTAGCTCATTCTGGGCTTAAGCGTATACCCCCAGCTCGCGTAACATGTGATAATATCACATATTATGTGGATGAGGTATGTTAGAATCTCACTTTTCATAAGCTTGTTCGTTTTTATTCTAATTACTCGTACTTACATATTTGAATGCTTCGTATCAGTTCACATTAGTCGTGATTAGGTAGCGCAAACAAACGCTTAATAACCATAGATAACTATAAATCTTTGGATGAATAATATATAGATGGACTGAATAAAACCTAAGGAAATAATCAGCGTGATATGTCTGACGCATTGTTTTATTTTGTATTCATATGTTGGCTGTGAATAAGGAGGTACCTACGTAAATAATGATGAATTGTTGGCTCTGGTTAGTGATTATTTTTAGGTCAATAGTCAATCATCATCAGCAGAAGGGATGGTGTGGTGTGGGATGTTGATTACAGAAATTTAAAACGGTTTTAACAAGTTGCTGCGATTTCATTCACCTGGGAAGTAATGGAAGCTTGTAAAATTACTTTTATAAAGTTCTTGATACTGGTTTCCCTAGGAGCATCCCAGATCTCAACCGATTCGCTCTTTATGAAATCACCACTAAGTGAAACTATGAAGGAATTATTACTTCACTGAAGATTGCTAAAATTGTAGGTGAGAGAAACTGGCCTCAGCGACTAATATTACTGGAGCGTAGCCTCATTCCTCATACAGATATATGAAATAGGTTGTTTCTCTGTTTTTGAGGTTAAGTGTGGTAGGGTGAATGGGTTGGTGAAGAGCGGTATTGTGAATGGTATAGGGTGAAGGTGGGCGGCTAATTGCTCTGGAGCAGAGCCAACCGCAGATAGAGCCAGATATCTGACACTCGACGACAACCACTAGTGCAATTTTCAAGTTGTTGTTTAATAAGTTGTTATTGACAGCTTTGAGATTCACGATCATTCCCAAACCACCACTGGTAAAACTGATTATTAAACTTTATGAAGTATGATTATGATGCTCGAGGTTGGATGGAGAGCATTGAAAGAGATTTATAGCTTTCTCAGTTATTGGAACATTGGCATATAGTATTCCCCTTACTGGGTCTAGACTAGCGGGAAGAGTTGGGACGAACGCGCCAAATGTATGAAAATGGTGGACTTCCGAACACGGTGACCTCCGCCTTAAGATACCGGCTCAATAATTTTGGTTCATCAGCTTCAGTATCGCATATTCGCAGCCTACTTGAAAGAACAAGATATACTCGGGATTCCTTCCGACATTCTTCAACTACGCCCTTCCTTAATGTAACCCTCCCGCTACTCACATGACTAGGAATACAGAAATAGGACTGAGTTGAGACCGATCTAAAGACCTATTGAATTTTTAAATAAAATCATGCTGTTGAACTGATTCTAAAAATGATAAATTCTTTTTCTACATTTTCTTGAAGGAAACCCGTTTTTGGTGTGACAAAGTTGTGCAGGCGATAATCAGTTTTTGGGATTGATAGCACAGAATTTAGCAGCAAGGCTGATCAGTTCACCTCCATGCCACCTAATAGTTACAATTATTGTATTCTAAATCTTCCCAAGAATCATCATATGAAATCGCAGCACCGTGAGTTGGTTAAGAGATAAATTGGCTGCCAAAATCCCACAACCAATCCGTGGCCTGTTTTTCTAGTAATTGTATTCTAGATGTACCAAAATCATTTCAGATTTCAACACCTTATAGTGATTTCAACCGATTTAACATGATAAAAACCATTATTTAACCAATTTTTGAAACGAAATTTTCTGGTGGTCATGAAATGAATGACGTTTTCCTAAATACAAATACATAGGCGCAGGCACTTGCACTTTACTACCGCTCCATCCGCAACGAAAGTGTATAAGCTCCTTCCGAGGAGCTGGATACATTAATAATGCTCCGCCTCGCTCAGAGGATGATCCAGACGCTTGCAGGTGTCCGGTTCATCTCCCAAGGCGACAGATTCTAAAATCGGGAAGGGGCCAACTAACCATATCCATCACAAGTTTCGAACGATCTTGGAGTGTATACAATTTGAAAAACAAAACTTCACCACCTGTGGATCGGAGTGAGAGAAAAATATGATGATGTTATGGGTGAATCATTCTTATAAGGAAATGGTTGGGAAAGCAGCATCATGGAGCTGAAATGTGTTCCTACATTGATGCTCAAATCCAATGCAAAATTGAGAAACAATGAAAAAACAATTAGTTTTGTTTGATCAGGGAATGAAAGTAGATGCTTCCTGATCCACTGTTCTGTATTTTGGGATTCGCTAAACCTTCACGACCGATCAATCTTGAAGGATGAGAACACGTTAATGTCCTCTGATGAAAATCCACACAGATGGATTACATCGTGGAACTGTTACTCTTTACGTTGCGTAGGATGAAATACTGAACTTCTCAATTTAAAATTCCAATGCTTGTTTTCGGTAGATTCAAGATGTTTAAATCCCCTCCAAGTTGCCAGTTAACGTCAAGACCGTAAACATCTTCAATAGCTTTTCCTCTAACTATTGGACCAATGTTTATGAAATGGGGTCCAGTTGTCCCGGAATCCTCGCATGACATTCGATCAACCCTAAAGGGTAAAATTTGAAGAATTAAATATTATAGAATGTTTTCATTCTTGTTACTGATACTGGATATCTCTTCCATGAATGGAATGAGCTTACCGGAATTGCACCATAACGTAGATACCATGACACAAGAACCCAACAACTTCAAATCAACGAGACAAAATAAAACAGCCAGGTGAGAACGCAAAATTGTCGATTTGAAAACTACAGAAGTTTGTAGAAAGTGTATCATGGTTTTATTAACCTACCCAATAGTGAAAAGTAACAAACTACTGACTCTTTTGAGGTAATTTGAAGAAATTACTATTTCTGAGTGTAATCAAACAACCATACGTTGCAGTAATAATCTAAGTGCGTTAAAAAACGCTCCATTCATATTTCATCACCGTGGTTCGATTCCGTAAGTGAGCAATGTAGGTCCATCAGCTGATTAGTGTATCTCCATTGACTTGACTTGTAAATGCCTCTAGGACGGTAGGATGACATCCTCAAGAATGAAACTCCTTAAAAACCATAACTTTACTATTCCCTCAGCATATAATAAGTAGAACCCGATATCAGGATACCTACAATGATACAATTTACTACATATCTGCACGAACGTTGAACCCCACAATGGATCAACTGAAATCTAACGAAATAAAATGAATTACCTACAGACGTTTTACTCCTCCTTTAATGAAATATATATTTATAAACCTAATAACCTGGATGCGGCCCGCGGAAGGATTTGGTCCAACCCGTCGCCCATGGAAAAAATTTAGGGACGGGAAAAATTAGGCTACTGCCAGAACGTGATGACTTCAAGGGAATCAAGAGTTTTCCCAGACATTTGATAACAATTTTTGGTTCAACGTAGATTTGCGAACAAACCTCTTGAAAAATGACACATGTCCAATCCAAATATCGAGCGATACTTTCAGAAGAATACTTGAAAAATTTGCTAATGAAACAACAAACTTTGATCCTAAGTGGAAACACATTATAAGCAAAAAACAATTGCAAACATCACATTTGATAGTTTTTCCCGAAACACTTTGTTGGATATAATAATTTTTTAATAAATAAATAGAAAATAATAGTTTTTCATCGTTTTATAAGAAATAATGACAATTTCATTTTCAGGAATATAAAAACAAAGCATTTAATAGAAATATATTATATTTCTATTGAATGGTTTGTTTTTATTCCTGAAAATGAAATTGTCATTATTTCTTATAAAATGATGAAAAACTAATAATCATGGAATTAGGAAGATTTATTTGATCACTAAAAACCAAGTTTTGGTTCCTATATTAGGCCTGATTTTGAGTTTGTCAAATTCGTCTAGGAATGTTTAAAAACCCTGTTTTCAAGTGTCTGACTTTCAAAATTTTCCATTTCTGAAATTTCAGTTGTTAATATTTTTTATTGAACAACGATAAAGTAATTGTGGAATTTCAAAAAATTCAATCACTAAAAACTAATTTTTGTGCCTACACTCGGCCTAATTTTGAATTTGGCAAACAGGAGTGCTTTAAAAACACTGTTTTCAATTGTCTAATTTTTATCTAAAATTTTCCGGGGGGAGGGGGGGGGCGCAAGCCCCTGTTAGCCCGCACCACCACCTCAACATTATGATACGGCCCTTCCGGCAAATAGTTTGCTGACCCCCTGCCTTATAACCTTGTTTATATGGTTGAAATGTTAAAAAATGGGATCGAAATGGATAACATTTTGACAGGACAAGACACTCAGAGGGAATATGCAATTAACAACACATTTCGAGGACCCTCCGTGACGTCAGAGACACGTACAATGCACGATAATCGCCATTTTTAGCGAATTGAACTCCTACATTCAAGAACGACGAATTGCATACAAGGTTTGAAATTCCTTCTGGATCTCATAGTGAAAAACTCAATTTTGAGGGGGTTTCCCTTTTTTTCTTGTTCTATTAAAAACGTGCATTATTGAAAATAATAAACCAATGATATTCAGAGCATTATAATGGACCATTACGTTTTATGAAACCTTCAGGGGAAACACCCCCGTCCAAGCCAATGTAAATAGAAGGAGGGAAAACTTAAACGATAAATATAGAAGGATTAACTTCCTACGGTTTCCTGACATTAGTTTTCTGTTTTATGGGTGGAAATTTACACAGAGAGAAAACCTGAGAGGGTTAATCCATGTAAATATTCATTATTTCACACCTTTACGTACTACTCTTCATACACCTACTGATGCTTGAAACACATTTACTCTCGCTTTTGTGCACTCGAATATAATGGAAATCTTCATAATGATTTTGCTCCGCTGAATCAGTATATCCACTCTCTTTTTAAGATATTTCTTGCGTTTTATTTATTACTGTATAAATTGATTCGTGCTCATAATTTTGATATTGATTGAAAAAAGCATTTTGATATAAGAACACAATTAATAATCATGTCCAATTGTTATTTTTCAGGAATGGTGGGCTCTGGGAGCCAAGTATTCCTATTGGCAGTCTTCACTTTTTCCTTCTGTGTTGAACACAAACATGCTGCGAATGTTGGTAAGCCGACCTAAAAAGTAACCTGCACGCAATGAGTTATTATTTAATTAGTAACATACATTGTGATATTGTACAAACTAATAATTTGTACCTTGCGCATTAATCAATGTCCAAATCATGTGAGGAATACGAATCAAATAATGTTTATTCTGCATAGTGTGCATATTCCCATCCTTGCCCCTTCATAAAAAACTCCTTAATAGCTTGGTGAACTTTGTAGAAACGCCGTACCCACAGAGCGTTTCTATCGATCCTATCAAACGCAGCTTTCAAATCGATGTAGAAAATGTAGGTTTTCTTATTCAGGTTTCGTCTTAAACTTATTATACTGAACAGAGTGAATAGATTATCAACTGTAGAATATCCCTTCCGGAATCCGGCCTGAGCCTCATGTATGAGATTTCGTTCATTCACCCACTTCGTCAAACGTTCAAGCATCATCCCGGTGAGAATTTTTGCACCCGAATTCATAAAGGCAATACCACGAAAACTAGTCAGGTCTGACAATATCCCCTTTTTATGGAGAGGAAAGACTTTTAGATGAGTTTCCACCATGATCAGCTGGAAATTCATAACTTAGAATTAGGAGAAGTAATTGAAAATTATTTCAGACGAAAATGGAAAATTTATCGAAACTTCCAAGGATCATCTCCCTTAACATACAGCTCGTTAGTAGGTGCATGGACTGGAACCTACCAAGACGCTTTAGCTTCCCATTTGGTTCGTGCGAAATGTATGCAAAGGTTGACCAGGGGATAGAAATTCGTGGCGTCGAATAAATTTAAGCGATGTATAAAGATTACAAATGTTGGAAACCGTATTTAATTGAACGGCTTACTGTAGATAGCCCATAACGAACGTCTTTTCCATATTTCCACAACTAACAAAGGATGTGTTAACTTAACATCTGCCGAGCTTTAGTTTTTTATTGAAATACTTATCGATTTTTACTTATGAAGCTTCATATTAATTCGGTACTTCCCCCAACTATTCCAAACTCTTCTCCCAAGTTCCAAATGATTTGTGAGACGTTTCAATGATCTACTGTTCACTATACTTGTGTCACATCTAACATAATAGGCGTTTTTTAGTTCAAGAGTGTCTACGTCTTGTCTACACGGGGTGGTATGTATAAGAAAGACGAAACTTCAGGGATCGATTTAGCATCTAATTTGCTACAACCTCATATACATTTTTTGTATAGTCCGCTCAAATAAAACGGATAAAAATTTCCCTGACTCAACTGGGGACATAAAACTCAAATTTGAAATTAGGAAAAATTCTAAAATGAGTTTTTTGACACATCGGACCTACGAAATCGGAAATAAAATTACTACATCGTAATAAGATATATTTTACTAGTACACACTAAATGAAATTCGGAGAGATAACTTAAATCCAAGTTTAAATTGAGTATCCGTAGCTTCATGCAGGGTACTGGGAAATCCAGGTGGCTAGAAGTGAGTAAGGTTGAAGCACGAATAAATAAAGATGCCGTAGTAAGTAAAGATGAGACTAGTAAGGTGAGAGGGGGGGGGGGGGTGCAGGGGTAGCCCGTGACATCTGAACAACACCAATGAGAATATCAGAGCAGTTCTATAGATTTACTTGCAACTCAGATTCCATCTAAGGCGATGTAAATCCCGCCGTTGGCAATGTGGTCTTGGTAGAGACGAGCGAGCACCCATGGTGTGGCAGATTGCATTCTTAACAATAGGCCGTAAGAAAATGGAGCTTGATGGATTTTACCATTGTGCATAACCCGAGTGAAGTGCGGATTGGAGACCAACCGTACTGAGAGAGAACTGACTACTTCGGAACTACCTACAGCCAGACCAACATATCTGAAAATGTAAAGAAAAAAACGAATGTTAATTGCATGAAAACATGTGTTAGTTCTAAACAACACCCACATTTCCGGAAATTGTATCTATAGCGAAACATAATTGGGAAGCCTATTTGTGACAATAACCGGCATTATTTTTCTTTGAGAGATGATAATTCCTGTCAAAAGGAAGTTGGGAAATGCTCACACACTTACTGTATTTACATACCACAAAAATAAAGATGTTACAGATTTCCCTCTACGCTACTGCTTTAATCTCAGCCAGTCTCTAACACCAAAGCATCTTTATAGCAATAGAAGTGCTTGCGTACTTTCATTAGCTGGGAAAACTGGAGGAACCCGACCCTTTGAAGTCATCTTAATCGAGAACTTCCCATTTGATGTGAATTTCAACGAAAATAATTTCAGATGTCACTGAACAAAGGAGAAGGTTCTGTGTCATGCTGTTTGAACTCAATACAACGTGTTTCTATACAAACGTACCGAATATAACGGTGTCTCCATTCACTAATAATGTCCGGGAAGAACAACGAGTCGTAACTTGGTAATTTGTAGAGCTTTAATGAATATTTTTATTGGAAACTTTTACTTAATTGGGACAATGAATAACTTAAAGCGTTTGTAATTTAGAAATAAATGAGATATTGATTGTATTTGATTTTTGGAAAATTTTAATAAATTAAATATATTTCTTAATTGGGACAATGGGGACTCCTTCAACTTAAGGCGGACGTAAATTTAGAATCAATGTCTAAAAAGATATTGATCGTACTTAGATTTTTGGATGTTAAATATAAATGTAATAAATTAAATATATTTCAAGTAAATATGGTCCTCCAAGGAAAATGGTAAAAAGCTTGTCCGAATTTTCCTACGGACGAAGTTAAATTGTACAATTCAATATCGAAATCGAACATATTATTGGTTAAATTTCCTAAAAGACCGTTGGAAGAAGACATGATTGGAACTATATCTGGTAGTATAGAGTTTCAATATGAAATAGCAAGTATTTGTATTCATAAAATGGAATCTAGATAAGAAGAGTAAAGGAAAAGGCCCAATGGCTTCCAGTATGTTGGGAGTGTGGGGTCATTGACATTGTTCATTTTTCCTTTTTCACAAAAATGTGACGCAAGTTAAGCGGGAGCATTAGACTTCGCCAACGAGTTTCAATAACTTCAGAAAATTTCAAAGAATCGAATGAAACCATTCGAACTGCTATACATTCAGTTTTTTGCAATCCGAGGACTGGAAAGTACAAAAAAAGGCTTCACAGTTTTTCATTTAACTGGTGGAGAAACAGCGAAAATCTGCTGATACACCCTGACAATTTCATCTTCTATTACGATTGCGATTCAATACATTTTCGAGAAATCGAATTTATTTGGAAAATTGTTTCAACTTCTAATGGTAGGTGTTTACATCTGTGTATTATAATAATTATAATTAGGTAGATAACGTACATCATTTAATAATTTCACACCAATGATCTGTTAAGAGGAATTACTGAGTAAAGAAACGAAAGCATTTCCATTTTAATTTACAACGTTTCATTTTTTAGGTAATTCAATAATAGTGTTTCCTCAGTTCCACCTGGGATCTATGATGGTATCAGTTTTTAGCTTAACTTCGAGTTAAAGCAATGATTGTAACCATATCCATCTAAAGAAATATTTGTCGGAAACATCCATATCCAACTACACGTCAATATTCAATTGAAGGTATATTCTTCAATACACCAACAGATGTATTAATGATATGCGCAATTCGTAGTCAGAAGGGTCGGACGACAAGTGTTATCTCAACGTTACATACCAATATCTCAACTTGGGAACAGTCGTAATAAATCACGCCGAACTTTCAAAGGAATTTTTTAAGTCTAAGAAGTTCATCTGCAACGGAATCTGCTAATTTTTAGTTTTTACAATAATCCTGTAATTATAACAGTTCACATACGCAGTCCGATTTATTGATTTTGAAAACGGAAATTATCGCTATTAGGTGCTCAACGGCTTGTTGAATAAATCGAATGTTGAGCAGTGTATGAATGATTGTTTTGGTTTATTATTCAATAATAAACCATTGTAATCGCTCTTGAAAAAAAAAATCTAACCCCCCCCCCCCTGAAAATTTGATGGTTTACGTTTCAAAGGGTGTAGAAAAAATAGAAAAATCGCTGTCCGCCGTAATATTTTCCCAAACGGGGAAGCAAAAAAGTTAAATTCAATTGGTCTTGAGGTTCTCATGAATTTGAACCCAGGTGCTAAAAAATGGTCGGAGATTGTGCCAACATTCACGTTATGGCTTTGGAGTGTTGTTCCACAAGTGATAGAGATGTATTATTGAATTTCAGGATCATATGGCATCACAAATATGATCAACTTGAAAGAATCCAAATAGGTTTAAATTTGTACTCTGAAGAACAGAGGAATCGAATGACGTGCTCTCCGTAGGTCAAACCATTCCTGATCTATGGCCCGATTTATGGTGCCAACATTCGCGTTATTTTGGTTCATTATTGTTTTTGTGTTTACATCAGTAACCTAGCTTAGGATGTAGTAGATGTGGGTAATTGAACTAATAAACCCCTGTAGGAAAGTGACGGTTTGAAGATTTTCTGATAACCATACAAAAAAAAAAAAAAAAAAAAAAGCAAAAAAACGCTGCAATTCTTTCACTGGCTACATTATTCATCGGCTTGCGTTCATGATTTGAATTTCTACTAAGCTTTGGAGTGTCCGTGTTTCTCAAGTGATAGAGCGATTATTGAATTTCAGGATGCACACAAATAAGATCAACTGATCAATCCAAATATGTATTTTGGTTGAGAACAGATTTACGTGCTCTATGCATACCTCCTGAAATTCAATAATCGCTCTATCACCTGTGAAACACGTCCAAAGCTTAGTATACATTCAAATCATGAACGCAAGCCAATTGAATAATAAACCCCAGTGATTTTTATTGTTTGATGTAATCCCCTTACACGCAGGTTTTCTTTCAGGCCGGCTGGATTTCTTTAGAGTTGTCTTTCAAGAGTTCCCAGTAACTTGATTTCTGGATGATTGAAAGATTGCTTTTCTTTCATTGGCACCCTGATTGGATTCTATTTGTTGTTAGGGTCCGTAGGATATCTCGGATCGTAGGTTTACATCCCCTTCATCAAATAGAGAAGACGAGCAAGAACTTGATGCGTATTTCACAGTTCACATTGAACCTAGCATGATTCATAGGTGTCTTTAATTAATTTTTACATGTTAACATATCCCAGTAAATCTATTTGAGGGAATAAAAAACTGGGAAATCTGGAATGTCTGGTAGAAACGAGCGAATTATGCTCTTTTGAATATTGAGGCGTTAAGTGGAACGACTGTCTCCGGAAACCCAAGTTTCTTAAAATATCCACATTTTATATTGAATTTAGGAAATTCATTTTAGGTTTTTATGGCAATTAAAATAATGATATGGTGACCTTGATTGAATCCGCATAATCGGTGTTTCCTCTGGAAATGTTTGTGTGGATCTTCCGAGTTGTGTAAAGGTACTTTCAAGGAAATCATTTGGAAGTACAAAATTGAGGTCAGGAAGCTAATGAGTTTTTTATGCCATTATTTTTATTGCTACCATATTGCCGAAAGCGGGGAAGTTTTGTATTATTGCATGAAGTAGAAAAAGTTCCTCAGTTAAATTATCCTTTAAAAAAAACGGGACAGTAGACCTGGGATTCTAACTCAACGGAGGGGAGCTAGTAAACAGAGATGGAAGCTACGGATGGTGGGGAGGGCTAACAAGCGTTTACGTGAGCGCATTCTGTGTTCATGAACGGTACTTACTAAGCCTAACCAACTTCCTGGAAAAATCTGTAGATTCAACCTGAGCACCAGAGAGGCTAGTGCTTACAAAGGTGGCAGGTACACGAATGACCCCCTCGGGCGGATCGAAAAGTGGTGATGCCGGGATAACAAAAGGCGAAAGGAGCCCACCCGAAGGTTAGTTGAAGGAGTGTTGAGCGAGGGGGGGCGTGCATTGTCGGGTCGGTCGCCAAGAACTGGATTGTACTCCTGTTAATCATTTAAATGATAAAATGATTTTCCGTTTTGTTTTTTGCGGATTTGTATTCATCAACTTTTTCTTGGGTCACTTACTGTTTACAACAAAAACCTCAAAAAAGAACAGGTTTTGACTTTCCACAATGAAACTTTCCTCTCCCGCTTATGGCGGACTGCTAAATGCTCTAAAAAACTTTGTACATTAAGTTGCTCAATCAACCTTTAGGTGTCAGAGAACGATGTAATACGGTGGAACTGAGATATTGAATATGAGGCTCTCAAAGAGCCATTCCCTCTTTACCTGTCCGCCGTCCTTTACACGGAGAACTGCTGTGTTTGGTATCAAGCTCAACTGAGAGTCAGTAGCCTCCCTCAACGCGGCCTTTGTCTGGAATCCTCCCCAAGCCATTTCGCTCACCTGGTTGCACACGTCACGAACACCCTCATACCTCCTTTTCACTACCCGCCTTCCTTACGGTTTCGGGTTTGAATTAGTCTCATCTGTTCCACACAACCATCAGCTATCAAAGAGCACATTGCAAATATTTACATAACTTATTGCGGTATCGTCACGGAACATTTTCAAAAACTTCTGCCGTTCTCCTAACCGAAAAGAAAACTGTTCTTCACCACTTATGTACCTGTCTATTGCCATTCAATAGGACTGTTCATTATTGCTTTTCGGTCTATTTTTACTTTTGGAAGATGCAAATTTTCCTCCAAAGTTGAAATTTCCACTCGCATTTTCCATTCTTAACAACTTTGGTTTTGTACTTACCTGTGTGTGTGTGTCTGTCCGTGTTTCCGCACGTCCTTGTCACAAGCGTAATTCCTACTGTTGCAACTATTTGTTGATGAAATTCCCAGGGAATGTGTTTGATAGAATGTAAAGGTTCCCTATCACCTTCATTACTCAAAAAGTAAATATATCACTAAGATTTTTTTTCTCAATATTTATGAAGGAAAACGTTACAGGACCACTACATTATACTTTGCTACTCCCCCCTTAAAGCCAAGCTTGTGCTGGGGGGAGCAGAGTCGCAATGACGAATTGTTAACAGTTCAATAATAAGTACATAAAACATAAAAATACATTTTCGCTAGGGGGTAAACTAAAAATCCATGAATGTCCTTCTTGCAAAGAGCATAGTATCATTTTTATGAAGTTCCCATGGATGTGACAAACACCGATGATCCCACTCTGAATTATGAAGTTTCAGTCATCTACTCTTATATTTATTCTTGGCCGAAATTGCCCTCTGACTCAACCATTTATTATTTTCGTGGTTAAGTAGTAATGATGTCTGGGAACATTTTGTTGATGAGTTCGTTTTTTGATGAAAAAAAATTACGGAAATTCTGAGGAACTAAAATCAATTTGCTCGATTCGTCTACAGGTACTCGACCGAAACCGATAGTCAGTAATTGCTTAAATGAATCTTTAGCAGATGTATCGTTTAGCAACAGTGGCGTATATATGCAATATTTTCGAGGGGGGGGGGGGGGGGAGAATACCGGGGGGTCTGGGGGGTATTCCATCAATTTTTCAAATCAGGTGTCTAAAATCACATGTTTAACTATTCTAGCACTAAAACGCTGCAAATTCTTTCACTGGGGTTTATTATTCAATTGGCTTGCGTTCATGATTTGAATTTCTACTAAGCTTTGGAGTGTGCGTGTTTCACAGGATAGGGCGATTATTGAATTTCAGGAGGCACACAAATATGATCAACTGATCAATCCAAATAGGTATTTTTGGTTGAGAACAGATTTACGTGCTCTATGCATATCTCCTGAAATTCAATAATCGCTCTATCCTGTGAAACACGCACACTCCAAAGCTTAGTAGAAATTCAAATCATGAACGCAAGCCAATTGAATAATAAACCCCAGTGAAAGAATTTGCAGCGTTTTTTTAAACTGCATTCGAGGAATCCCAGGGATAAAAGAAACATTGCTCTTAAAAAAATAATTTAATACCATCAGAAAATGGTTGAAGTTAACCTATTAATCGATGCTGATAAAACGGAGTGTTTTGTAATATTATTTGTTCATTCTTCAATAATTTGAAGATTTAACGGAAATATTAACGCTGAATGAGCTGTACGGCATCTTTATGACAATGTGGCTGTTATTCCAAAAGAAGCAACAGCAACCGCAATGTTGGATCTTGTGAGAACAGTGGCAAAAACTACTGACATGTCTTACCGGTTCCACCAGTTGAACCCAGGAAATATAAACGATAAACGGTAAATATAAACCATTTCCATCATCAATGTATCATAAACTTCCTTTTGTTGGCAATTCAATAGGGGTACATTCGTTTGAACTATTGAATCTAATTTTTGGTGATCTTATTCACTTTTCCGTTCACAATTTTCGATTAAATACGTCATTCATTTCACGATTTATAGATTTCATTCCTAAAGTGAATAATAAATTACCGCACATAGGGTAGCACATGTCTTCAATCAAGATCAAAGCCTGAGTAAGTATCCTCACCGATTAAATACTATTACGTAATGTAATTTCTAATACATGACCAATAATGAGCGCCTGAAATGCTTTCATTTTTTAAGTACTTACATTAATTATCCGAACCAATCAATCTTGATAAAATTAAAAGTCTGCTCATTTATATCCTCTAAGGCGGAACGATGTTCGCCGGGTAAGCTAGTTCTTCATAATTACAATCTGCCACATAACTTTTACGATCAAATCACCTCACCTATAAAGTCCGCTACGTGAAATCTTTATCCCCAACACTCAATTATACATCAATAATATTTGGATCAGAATTTAAAAAATATGATTTAATTCATATAAACCTTCAGTTGCCCTTCCTAAATATTTTGGATTTGACACCTACTTATTTGAGCATCCGATGGTTAGACTATGTGAAGTGTCCGAAGATCATAGTCGAGTAGCTAGTTTACTTGGACATACAGCTGGTTCCATGAGCTCAGTGACACAGGGTCATGATGCTTGGACATGAACATCCTCTTACCAATATTTCCCTTAAATTCTAATATTGGAAATAATTGTCACAACAGATGAACAGAATAACTCACCACGGTCCAGAGCGCGGCTCAAAAGAATCCGTCCGATCCCACTGGTCTTTGGTAGCTCGATGTATGCGGGTCATTTCTATCATCGTCCACAAATAATTCCGAGTCCCTGGGTATCTAGTTCTGTCCCGAATGGTCTTCTGAGATGTTTTCATGAGGAACTAAATGTTCCAGCCAGACAAGTTTGTTGCCCAATGAGCAACTCTGACAACGCTCTGCAGATTCCGAACCCCTGTAGATAAAAGCAAAGAAAAGGATTACGTTTTTGTCCAGTCTTATGTGCTTTATCAGCAATATTTCCCTCTAAGTTGAATACCACGGAAGATGGGCTGTTGCACTGGAGGAAGGCCGTCACTTACTTGACGTATTCGGTTATGAAAGGTTTTATTAATGGCTGTGCACTGAAGCTATTCATTAGGAGTGAAGAGCACCATGAAGATCCATCATCCACTGCTATAAACATAAATATTCTACAACAGGGAGTTAATTTTCTTCAAGATACCATTCGCTTCATTTCCTTATCAATCAATTTAAGGCGAAGAATGGAGAGCTAAAAGAAGAATCCAATAACATACATTACAAAACAGGTCGTTGAAAAATATTTTCGTCAAGAAGAAGGTATTGCATTGAATTTTATCAGGATCATTTTCGGAAAGAGACTAAACAAAATTCTGATAATGAGCATTCCATCCAAGCTCCTTATTATTGATTGGGATTAGGATTTGATACTGAGATAACAATGTCAGACGAAATTAAATAATTATCAATGTCGTAGCCACTCAGTTATGATGCTACCGGAAACTGAAAATTGTGCAAACATTTTACTCAATAGCTAGTAAGCATTTCAATAGAAAAATACCTCCTCTACTATTTTGTCAGGCTGAATTTCGATTGAACACTCTACAGAATATTTCTTTAAAAAAATACTAAAGCTGAATTCAGTTTTCCTTGAAGAGGTGAAACATGTTGTTAGGTAATGCATGAATTACAGAGGCTTCTGTTCAGGAACAAACAACTTGATTATGTAAAGGTAAAAACCATTTCTTTGACAATTTTGGATTATTATTCAATAATAAACCATTGTAATCGCTCTGGAAAAAAAAAATTCTAACCCCCCTTGAAAATTTCATGGTTTACGTTTCAAAGGGTGTAGAATCCGAATCTGCAATACAAATTTTTCCGTCCGTCCGCCGTACGCAAGATTTCTCCCAAACGGCTGGAGCAAAAAATCTGAAATTTTCAGGAAAAATCCATATTGGTCCGACAACGCCTCAATTCTTGAGCCAGCTCTCTCACTCAATTTAAAGTGCCCTTTAAGGGCTGTAAAAGTTTTGTAAAATCCCTAAAAACCTCAAAACAAGTCGAAGCGGCCTAAATGTGTACTCTTTTTGAAGAACATACCATGAGGAATCGAATGAGACCCTCCCCACGTCCGTAGGTCAAACCATTCTCGATGTATGGCCCGATTTATGGTGACAACATTTGCGTTTTTTGGTTTATTATTGTTTGTTTGTAACCTAGTGATGCCGATAGCGTCGAGTTGTAGTGAATGTGGATACTGGAGTGATAGCCGATGTGGATACTTGTAGTTTAAAGACGACACACGGGTTGAAGCATTCTGATATGTATGAAACGCTGATAACTATATATGTATGATACTATATGTATGATTCACTGGGGTTTATTATTCAATTGGCTTGCGTTCATGATTTGAATCTGTACTAAGCTTCGGAGTGTGCGTGTTTTACAGGTGATAGAGTGATTATTGAATTTCAGGAGATATGCATAGACCACGTAAATCTGTTCTCAACCAAAATACCTATTTGGATTGATCAGTTGATCATATTTGTGTGCCTCCTGGAATTCAATAATCGCTCTATCAATTGTGAAACACGGAAACTCCAAAGCTTAGTAGAAATTCAAATCATGAACGCAAGCCAATTGAATAATAAACCCCAGTGAAAGAATTTGCAGCGTTTTTACTTTGCATCCACTATACGGTGAACATATACCTATCATTCAATCTAAGCTATCAATTCAATCTTTTTTTAATCATTTAAGTAATCCAACTCAAAATAGTTGTAAGCCTGAGAGGAACTTTTGCATCCAAAATGCCTTGTATCAGTTAATGGGGGACGTATGAATGTTTTCGAAGATCTAAAATCGATGATACACATCATGTAAGCCGACGCTCTGCGCAAATAATAGCATCGGCCGTAGCGGTTGAAGTGCTTGCCATTTCCTCTTAATCGTCTACAGACGATCGGTCGTTCAGATGTGGTGAAGCAGCTCGATGCTCGGATATATTTGCGGTATTGCAGTCTATATGCCATCATTATTCAACTCTCAATCGTGCTAATGGCTGGCTTTCGACCATAACGTTGGAACCCACAAATCTTTCAGACGTTTTTACACATTAAACTCCGCTACAGACTACACAAATACTCACCCCCATAAATACCAGTACTTCACACACAAACTCAACACTAATCAATGAAATAGCGTATATATACTTATATTTTGATGTTTAAGTTTTGGCGTTTCTAACAAAAAAAAAAAAATATTATGATTCTAAAACTCTGAAACTAAAAACATTCATTAAGTAATATATGCTTAGAAAATAATCTCTTACCGATTTTATATTTATATGTCTTAAGTAGTTCTTTTGGTTTATTATCCAATAATAAACCATTGTAATCGCTCTTGAAAAAAAATTTCTAACCTCCCCTGAAAATTTCATGGTTTACGTTTCAAAGGGTGTGGAATCCAAATCTGCAATACAAAATTTTCCGTCCGTCCGCCGTAACCCGTACGCACGTTTTCTCCCAAACGGCTGGAGCAAAAAAGCTGAAATTTTCAGGAAAAATCCACGTTGGTCCGGCGACGACCTTTATCCAGCTCTCTCACTTAATTTAAAGTGCCCTTCAAGGGTGGTCAAAGTTTTTAAAATCCCTAAAAACCTCCAAAAAAACCAAAATGTGGACTTTTTTTTAAGAACTTTCCATTAGGAATCGAATGAGCCCCTCTCCAGGTCCGTAGGTCAAACCATTCCCGATGTATGGCATGATCTTATGGTGTCAACATTTGCATCCACATTCACTACATCACTAGGTTACTGCGATCAAAACAAAAACAACAAGCGTTTTTTTTTTTATCGCAGTAACCTAGTGATGTAGTGAATGTGGGTACTGGAGTGAACTCCTAAAAGGATTTATAGCCGAAACAAGATTCTTTCACTGGGGTTTATTATTCAATTTCATTCATTTGGCTTGCATTCATAATTTGAATTTCTACTAAGCTTTGGAGTGTGCGTGTTTCACAGGTGATAGAGCGATTATTGAATTTCAGGAGATATGCATAGAGCACGTAAATCGGTTCTCAACCAAAATACCTATTTGGATTGATCAGTTGATCATACTTGTGTGCCTCCTGAAATTCAATAATCGCTCTATCACCTGTGAAACACGCACACTCCAAAGCTTGGTAGAAATTCAAATCATGAATGCAAGACAAATGAATGAAATTGATTAATAAACCCCAGTGAAAGAATTTGCAGCGTTTAGATTCAAACTGAACTGAACTTTTCTGGTTTTCGAAAGAAGACCAGACCTGGAAACTGATTTCAGGTTCCCATTTCCTCCAGCTAATCAAACTCGCCATAGGTAGGCTCTGCCACAAATCCCTGTCCGGAGAAGTGATTGCTCCTCAGTAGGTCGAGAGTCCCACATATTCGATGTCAGTTTCCTGTTGAAACACATCCACATTGAAGTCACAAGGTAAAATTAGGTGCAAACTTTGGGTTACTTTCAGTATCGACGCAATACATTTTAAAACTTCAGATTTGCAAATATCCCAAGATTCCTTCGAAGGGGGTGATGAAGTTATCGGCGAAGACGGTTCATGCTGAACATAAACTTATATATTTACTAAATCAATAATAAACCATTGTAATCGCTCTGGAAAAAAAAATTCTAACCCGCCTGAAAATTTCATGGTTTACGTTTCAAAGGGTGTAGAATCCGAATCTGCAATAAAAAAATTTCCGTCCGTTAGCCGTAATTCAAACATTTTCCCAAACGGCTGGATTGTGAAATATATACTGAAATTTTCAGGAAAAAGCCATATTGGTCCGACAACGCTCCAATCCTTGAGCCAGCTCTCTCACTCAATTTAAAGTGTCTTTTAAGGGCTGTCAAAGTTTTGTAAAATCACTAAAAACCTCAAAAAAAGTCAAGCGGCCTAAATGTGTACTCTTTTTGAAGAACATTCCACGAGGAATCGAATGAGACCCTCCCCACGTCCGTAGCTCAAACCATTCCCGATGTATGGCCCGATTTATGGTGACAACATTCGCGTTATTTTGGTTTATAATTGTTTTTGTTTTTTGTGACGTAGTGATGTAATAATGTGGACACTGGATTGAACTCCTAAAAAGCTTTGCAGCCGACACACGTGTTGAAGCATTCTGATATGCACGAAACGCTGCAAATTCTTTTACTGGGGTTTATTTTTCGATTGGCTTGCGTTCATGATATGAATTTCTACTAAGCTTTGGAGTGTTGGTTGTTTCACAGGTGATGGAGCGACTATTGAATTTCAGGAGGCACACAAATATGATCAACTGATCAATCCAAATAGGTATTTTGGTTGAGAACCGATTTACGTGCTCTATGCATATCTCCCGAAATTCAATATTCGCTCTATCACCTGTGAAACACGCACACTCCAAAGCTCAGTAGAACGCACGAACGCAAGCCAATTGAATAATAAACCCCAGTGAGAGAATTTGAAGCGTTAGGCAGTAACCTAGTGATGTAGTGAATGTGGATGTAAATGTTGGCACCATAAATCGGGCCATACATCGAAATGGTTTGAGCTACGGACCTGGGGAGGGGCTCATTCGAATCCTCGAGGAAAGTTCTTCAAATAGAGTTTAAATTTAGGCCGCCTTGACTTTTTTTGAGGTTTTTAGGGATTTTACAAAACTTTGACAACCCTTGAAGGGCACTTCAAATTAAGTGAGAGAGCTGGCTAAAGAATTGGGGCGTTGTCGGACCAACATGGATTTTTCCCGAAAATGTCAGATTTTTTGCTCCAGCCGTTTAGGAGACATCGTGCGTACGGCGTACGGCGGACGGACGGAAAATTTTATATTGCAGATTTGGATTCTACACCCTTTGAAACGTAAACCATGAAATTTTCAGGGGCGGAATTTTTTTTTCAAGAGCGATTACAATAGTTTATAATTGAATAATAAACCAAAACGCGACCGTGAACGAGGTTTGACATAGTAAAAACCGCTGATATAATTGTCATCGAATTTCGTTTTTAATATTTCCTTTTGAAATCGAGTTTTTCATGTCGTGCGTCATAATACGTACACTATATATAATACATATTATATATAGTTTAATAGTTTTTAGTATTACATTTAATTTTACTATTCGTTGATTTCCACATTTGTCTGTCAACAGTATTTTGCGCCATTTTAGGTGGGCATTTTTATATCACCCTATGTGTCGTGGGTACTAAGGGACTAATGGAGGTTGGTGATGACGGTGTTATATTTAAGAAGAAGACATCCAACTGCCTTTAGAACATCTATGTCATTTACATGGTACGGAGAATTGTGATCGCCTGTAAGACAATTCGTACTAATTTCATTCCACATTGATCTAACGTACTCAATGGGGCTGTTTTCAGGGCATCTGCATTTAATGCAGTCTATAAATTTTATAACACATGGAGGCGCGAGGCGTCGAGTTCAGATGATGCATCACAGACTACGTCTAATATACACAGATCAGTGATTTAATTAGCAGGGTTGTCCTAATATAAAAACAATAAACCTCTATTTAATCATTTGCAGCGTTTTTTATTTAAGCGTTTTAGCGTGTTAAGTGTACGAGTGAGGTTAAACAGGAATTATTAGCAACATGGGAAGAAGTCAATGTATTCGTTCATTTACGTAAAATTATGCTTCACACGTTGATTAGTGCCCCCAATTCGACATTATTACAAAAAAATACTAAGTAATGACCCAGGATGTCTCCTCATAACTGATGGGCATTGAAAATTAATAAATAAAGAGCTCGGCTCGGGTTTTCAGAGCTATAACAATGGCGCTTGGTCTGACCCCATTTCTTGTTGTAGGCCCCAAAGCACTTTGAGAAATCTTGTTGTGACATAACGGAAGTTCTGTACAGGTCAAACTGATGAAACTTTCCAGTTTGCAAACCACTTATACCAGGATTAGTATTTTAGGATCAGTACTCCCAAACTTATTTAGGAGATAATCAAATTTGTCAAGATATGCAATTAATTTTTTCGTTTTAGGATTGGTTTTAGTGAATTGAATTAATTTTCAAGTTGGAGATGGCAGAGCATGTCATTGCGATTCATCCTTAAGAATCCTACCAAAAAAATATCGTAAGAACACGGTACTAATGATTAAAAATCATTCAACTATATTCCAGGAAACTTTTGTGATAATTCAACCGATGTTGCCATATTCTCAACCTTTAATATTACAAATTTGTTACCGTAATTTCCGTGTTCTCGGTAGCAAAATCGTCAACCTTAAAAACTGTAGGACCACCACACCTTAACGTAATGCTATCTGCAGCAATAAGCAGGCAATAAATAATTGTAACATAATTAGCTGGGGTACTTTAATAGCTATTCAGATAATATTCAGTAATTTAGGGTCCTATGTTTGGTCGGTCTGGCAAAGCATTTGGAAATCTTCGAATCGTTAAGTGATGATGAATCAACGTCAAATCTATGAATACATGAATCACAGCTGCTCCGTTGCCTAGTTGGTTCGGCTAATTCAGCTGATAATTGGTAGGACCTGTTATACTGGGTGTACAGAAAATAGGTCCGACAAAATTTTCTTCAACTAATTTTTTCAAAATTTTGTCCCATGATTAGTTTCTTAATGTAATTTCAAAATCATTATTGTGATTTTTGGTAATGTATACCCTTGTGCGGAAGCGATTTCTGCAATATGTAAAAATCTTTTAAATATTTCAATTAACAATTGTGCTCCTGGACGACCGTGGTTAGAGTTTATTTCAAAACATGAAAACGATGTTTCAAAATTCAAAATGAATCCATTCAGACTATATATTCACATGGAGCAATAAAATAACGTTTAATTATATGGAACAAAATTAAAAACTTTTTGACGAAAATTCACTAGGTCCGTTGTCATATATACGTTTTTTTAAATCAATGGTTTTGGGACTACCTTTTCTAGCATTTGATTTAAAAAAATGTAGTTTTTTTGGTTTAAACCACTTACCAGTCTTATTATAGGATCAACGTTTATAGGAGATAATCAAATTTGTCAAATATATTGCACGTTTTAGGGTGGTTACAGAAAATTAATTTCAATGTTGGAGAACATGGCAACATTGCGATTCATCCTTAGGAATCCTACCTAAATAATATCGAAAAACTTAAGGATTAAAAATCATTCAACATATTCCAGGAAACTGAAATTCAACCGATGTTGCCATATCCTAAACCATTAATATTACAAATTTGTTACCGTAATTTCCGTGTTCTCGAGCAAAATCGTC
The DNA here is from genome assembly GCA_031894815.1 of Creontiades dilutus. Taxonomy (NCBI): domain Eukaryota; kingdom Metazoa; phylum Arthropoda; class Insecta; order Hemiptera; family Miridae; genus Creontiades; species Creontiades dilutus. The sequence goes on along the minus strand of JAVIWC010005236.1, from coordinate 47,013 downwards.
AACCTTAAAAACTGTAGGACCACCACACCTTAACGTAATGCTTCTGTCAGAATAAGCAAATAAATTAATTGTAACTTTAGCTGGGGTACTTTAATAGCTATTCAGATAATATTCAGTAGTTTAGGGTCCTATGTTTGGTCGGTCTTGCAAAGCGTTTCGAAATCTTCGAATCGTTTAGAGATGATGGACCAACGTCGAATACAAAAATCACAGCTGCTCCGTTGCTAATAGTTGGTTCGGTAATAGCAGCTGATTAATTGGTAGGACCTGTTATACTGGGTGTACAGAAAATAGGTCCGGCAAAATTGTATTAATGGAAAGAGTCGTTTCTTCAACTAATTTACAAAACTTTTGTCCCATAACGATTTTTGGTAATGTTAATTTCGAAAATCATGATTTCTGTAGTATCAAAATGACAATTTAAATATCAATTTCAATTATGAACCTTTCTTATCGACCGAGAGACACTAAATTTCAACCACCCTAAAAACTTGTGATTTCAATTTCAAAATGAGCAGAAGCCAGAATATTAATGGAAAACGTTGCAAAAAATCATACAAAGATGAAAGGTTTATGATTCCGCTATATGTAAGTCAGTTACTGTTTGCTAGATGTAGTGTGTGGCATATTATAAAAATCCGGCGTTTTACACATTTAACTAGTAATTTCAATTAGATTTTCCAAAAAAACTCCATTTCGAGGGGTTAGAGGTAAAAGTACCCAAGTCACAAATGTTATAAGTGTGGGAAAATGAAATCCGAATTTTAAATGCTTCCGTAAAATCGATATTTGTAGGTTATCCATTTGGTTAGGAGGTGATGTGGTTTTCAAGGTTAAAAGATGAACATTATTAACATTATTAATGGACTTTAATTTTACCAGAAGGCGTCAGAGGAATTTTGGGATTAGGTATGTTTGCTACAAACGCGCTTTTTTTTTGTGCTGACTCAACGGCACTGTGCATAGAGTGTACCTCCATATGGCTATGCCCTTTTTCTATGGATTTATGCTCTAGAATCTTTATGTGGAAGTTCTCCACAATGTACAAATTAAAAGTTCACGGATGAAGCAAATCAAGAGAAGTACTCGTATAACTACCCAACTGCATTTGGTGAGTTCTTCCGCTAAAGAAAAGTAACTAGGTACAATTTTCCATGTTTAGAAGTAAATCTACCCAAGTACCTCTGGGTATTTTTACCTCTCAAGAATGAGCTCTTTCTGCACTTGGTGATTCACACATGCTCTGGAAACCACGGAAATCATCATCGTCGGACTTAGGTATCTCCAGCACATGAAAATACGTATCACCCTAGTTGGTTCGGTACTTTTAACTCAATTTCACAAAAAAATGGAGTTGGGTACTTTTACCTCTAACCCCTCGATTTATACTTCACCTTCTTAGATGAATTACGGAAATAATTAGCCAGAAGGGCCCTTCAGCTGATCAGTGCGTATCCCCACCTCGAAATTGTCTTCAATATTTACTGAAGATGATAGGATGACTTCATCATAAACACAACGTGGATACGACTGAGTGTGACAAGAAAATGTCGGTGAAAGCACATGTGAAATGGATCAGAATACCATCTACCGCCACTTTTGCCGTAAAACCCCAAGTTCGTCCACTTTAAAACTATTTATTTCAACTTTTAACCACATTTTTCCGATTCAACATTCAATTTCCTGTATGTCTTGTGGACATTCATAAAAAGGAACGATTAGTGGCCATAACGGCAGTTCGCAAAGTGAAAATAGAAAAAAATAGTTCAAAATAATAAATAACAAGCTTCTGAAAATACTTGTACACCGTATTTTCATTTAATGTACATTGTAACATGAATTTCATTTCCGAAAAATGATCTGGGAGCTGTCATACTTCTGGAAAACTTGGTAATTCAATCAGTTTTCCAAGTGTATGGGCAACTTTGCAATTCGTTTTCGACGCCATGAAAGAATTAAATTTTGAATTTGAAAAAAAATACAGTGGGCACTCACCCTAATATGAATACCTACCCGAGAACTAACATGAAATTTTCGATTTTGTTGTTGTAGCGTTATGATTCAGATTGATAGCTTCAAGAGTTTTAGGGCAAAACGAAATTCCGGTGGTGAATGTGAAGCCGTTTAATTGAATTTAGTTGAAAAAAATAATGGAAGTTGATCAATAACAATAATAATTTAATTAATTTTAATAATATTAGGCAAGCGGTCTTGGTATTAACGTTTATTCCCACATCTCTTCCTTGTTTCAGAATTTAACATTACCAAAAACAAATTAATGAGATAATTAATGAATAATATTTGTAACAAATAACTCTATTCATTAGTAACGATCATTTCAATCAAGTCATTTAGAATTATTAGCATCAGTATTTGAATCATATCAGAAAATATAATAAATTACAATATACATATTCATAAATATTTGCACGATAAGATAAAAGTTTAAATGTGAGAATTCTGTTCATTAATTTATTGTCATTTAAACAAAATACTGCTTTTGAGAATTTAGATGGCAGTTTTATTCCTCTTGTGGATTTCCTTGATTGTTTTGAGACATCAAATTAAAGCTTAGGTAGTCCCACATCCTCGCAAATTGATCATGAAGGGCTTTATTGACGAATCGTTGGTTTCTAGGGACGTCTTAAAAAACGATAACGTTTCACCTGGCGCTCCAACTGATGGTGTTGTATTATTCTTCAAATCTGAATTTTTTGAAATCTGAATTTATAACCCCATTGAAAATCGAGACCGGAGAGGGGGAGTCTAGCCAAAAAAGAGGAATCTTGAAGAAGACTTGATGGAGAGTAGATTTAATGATGCTGTATTTTTCTGTGGATCTCTATGGCTTACAAGTCTCAAGGTGTAGATATTCTTTACAGTTTTATCGAAATTATGTTATGATTATAGAATCAATTTCCTGTGATATCGGATTTCATCCACTTCTAAGGGATCTTCTTCGAAAACCGGAAGGAAGGGAGAGGGGGTTGCGATTTTACAGAATTTAAGAACTGATGTAGGACTTTCAGCTTTCGATTTATATAAGGAAACGCCGGGTGGTCATGACATATCGTTAACCGAAATTTAATACCCCTATTATGCTATGATAGTCAGACGAGTAAAGAAAGTGAAAAGAAACTAAATACACTAATATGAGGACAGGAGTCGAAGAAGAAATGCAATTGTAGAGTTCATTTGGAATCAGGGCACTTACTGATTGGAATCGATCGGTCCACTGTTGCGATTGTCGAAGCTTTTTCTTCATAATTTGGTGTTTTTAAGGAGAGGGAAATGTCTAAATGAACGAATATACTAACAATGGAAACAGGGCTATATGGAAAACTGCTAGGAGTTGGCTTTTCTCGTATCTTAGTTCTTTCCAACAACTTTTTTCCCCCAAAAGTTAAAGTGCTTTTGCCGCGAGCGTGAGGTAAACTAACTTTCTAGAAAATTTTTGAATATTGAAAAATAACAAACTTTTCAACAAAAATCTTCGAGACGGGAGAACCTGAACTTCAGTTTTTCTTCTCTCGGATTTTTATCAGAAAGGCGATGAACGTTTTGATAAACCTCACCTGTCCCAGAAAGTTTGTCGAGTTTCATGCTAAAAAACCGAAGTTCCGATGCATACCCCCACCTCATTGGCACGAAACTTAATATTAACCTCAGCGAAGAACCACAACTGAGTTCATTATTGGGATTTTTTCGGAACGACCTTTTCATTCCTTAATTCGTGAAAAAACGTTATTGCTGATTCGTTTACATCATTCTGAGCGTTTTTTCGTTTTATACCTTTCCTCGAGAATCTGCCCAATAATCTCCAGAAGTTTCGGTCTCTGACCTCCTCCCAACTCATTCACTGTTGAACTGTCCTCTATTCAGCTTCAGAACGAAGGAGGAAAGGGGTTTGACAGAGTTTGGGCGATTGAAAAACTCTCCTACTCTTTCGTCCTAAGGGACGCTCTCAATAGCGTTCCCTGGAGGTTCACCACGAGAACTTCTCCACTGAATTATTGTTGTAGGAAATGATTTTCTAGGTACTAACTCGTTTCTCCACCTTCAAACTTTGACTGGAGTCTGGAATGAAAAAATGAAGATCCTTGATTCTTTTGAATCTGTCGAAGCGAATGGAAAACTAATGAAAGTCTAATTAGCTAGTACTTTTTTTTAGCCTCTTTTTATTTGAGCTGGAATATAAAATGCCAGGATTGTGCCGTTCTCAAAGGTAGATAAAGTTGGTGACACGAAGAAATCATTGCCTTTGCTTCTTAAAAAATAAATTACCTTTGAAGATTGTAGTCGTCGGAGCTCCGATTGAATAAGACTACGAAGAAGATTACGACATTTATGTAAGATAAACAAGTTGCAGTACCACCGACTGTTTTAGTTATAAATGAAACGAGTGTTGTTGATCAAGTCTACAATAAAGAACTTCAATAAAACGTACAAATTATTTTCGTACCGCCTGCTGAATCTGATGGAAAACGAAGCCTCCAGACATGTCAACACTTCTGGTCTATACAGGGAGCCAGCGAGCTTTATGTCCTGAGATAACTTCAAACATCAAAGACGTGTTCTTTGTGCCAATTAAGTTAATTTTTACATTCTTCTTATTGACCAAACTGGCGCTAAATATTTACACTAGGAGAGACAGTCCGTAGGACCCCGTAGCCGTACGAATATCGACATTTGCGTTTTTGGTTTATTATTGTCTGTTTGACAGGATGCCGATAGCGTCGAGTTGTAGTGAATGTGGATGCTGGAGTATAGCATACAAATACTTGTAGAGTTAGTTAGCCGATAGGTAAATATTATTCAATATTATCGAAATAAGTATTCTTTCTACTTTATTATTCAATTGGCTTACGTTCATTATTTGAATCTGTAAAGCTTCGGAGTGTGTGTTTCACAGGTGATAAGCGATTATTGAATTTCATGTTTCGTAAATCTACAATTGATTGATCAGTTGATGATATTTGTGTGCCTCCTTTACAAGTCTACCTTTGGCTAATCGTTTAAATTAACGAATAAAACGAGTGCTAAAGGCGATATTTACAGATGTTTTTACGAATTGGGTTCGAAAAAAAATTACTGTTGAAAAAAATCGCAGATTATTTGAATTTCTTAATCTTTGGAGTGTGTGTGTTTCACAGATAGAGCGATTATTGAATTTCAGGAATATGCATGGATGAAAATCTGTTCTCAACCAAAATACCTATTTGGATTGATCAGTTGATTATATTTGTGTGCCCCCTGAAATTCAATAATCGCTCTACCCTGCGAAACACGCACACTAGAAATTCAAATCGGAACGCAAGCGAATTGAATAATAAACCAAAGAATGTTTTTTAAATGATTTCTTCAATTGAAAACGTAGCTGGCGTATGCACTAGGACAGAGTCTAGGACCCTAGCCGTACAATATCGACAGATACCTTGGACAGCAACACGGTGTCAGTAGCAGAGATGGATCGAGATCGATTGACGAATCTTTTGTTCGATTACAAATGATTAACGAATACTTTCTTGCAGTTACAGAACGAATAACGATTACTTTGTTTTTCGAAGTCTCAGAAGTGAGAATCTTCGAAGAATTCAAGAATCTTCGTTGTTGAGTGAAGGGAAAATTAAGAGGAAAGGAACGTTTATGTTGTCATAACCCCCCTGCTGTGGGAATGACGCCGGGCTGAGAAAAGTAAATTTGACAGTTTAACCATACTCCGCTCTTGAAATTGGAATGTTGAAACACATTCCAATCAATCCAGCGTCCAAATTTCACAACATACACGGAAAACACAACTTTGTTCTCAAAATCTCAATTTTCGCTCCCATTTTTCACTTCGAAACTTCGACAAAACTGTTAAGTTTCCGTAATCATTATTCATAATGTCATGTATAACTATAACTGCTATTCCTTTCAATTACCCCCACTTGCATCTCAAACAATTTTATGAGCCTAAAGTTTTTTCAATTTAGGTACCAGAAATTTGGAAAATGCAGAAATACCTACCAAAGTCTTCAAAATTGTAACCTTATGGCACACCACACTTTTCCATTAGGCTAGAATGGTCAAACTTCACAAGTTGCCATCTGGGTATATTTCACAAAGAAAAACCGCTTACTGACACACGATTATCGGAAAAAAGTTTCAGTTCTAATTCTTCCAATACTTTTCTTCCCTTAAATATCTTCTTTTTTCTTGAAAATTCGCTAAAATCAGTTGTGAACTACGTTCAATAACGTCCTTTCCCATTGGTATTCGGTTGAGATAACACAGCGAATTGAACATTCAATAATAACGCTACTTGTGATCACATAAAATTGGAACCAAAAGTACCTACTAATTTAAAACCTAGAAGTTAGAATGTGGAAACATCGTTTGAGTTCAAATCTTAATTTGTTCTAATCTAAAAACGTAATTTTCCATAAAATTATTGTCTATTTTATTGTTCATTTATGAGTTATGGCTGCTTCTGACTTTGTGTAATATACGGTTTTTTCCAGGGTTTATCATAAAAGTAGATTTTTATTCATTAAATTCAGGCAGAAGACCGTCTGCGACGAACATCTAAAATAAATATCAACGGCATGGACCATTGTAATCGGCAAAAGTATTCGATTACAAAAGTAATCGATTACTATTGTACTTGATTACTTTTGTAGTCGAATACTTTTGCCGATTAAAAAAGTATTCGGAAAAGTAATCGCATCGCGTGAATACAAAAGTAATTGTTTACTCTCGTTACTCGTAAAAGTATTCGTCAATCAGGGTGAGTAGATAGTAAAGTTTGCCTTTTTTTTAAAATATTTTCATCAACTGATCAATTTCAGATTACATGTAACTAACAGTTATTGTTGTCTTCCTGTATGTATACGCATTTGACCATCTCTCAAGCTTAATTTCAACCCTTTAACCCAATAGTGTCCGTAAAGATGTTTTTTCATTTTTTTTTCAGAACATTTAATATCAGATATTATGTCCCTACAATTTTGCACATTTCAGGATTGTATTGGATGAAACCACAAAATGTTACATGGTGAATCATCACAATGGGTCTACCTACTCGAACGTGGGCAGAAAAAATAAACATTTGTAGTACTTACCTATCTAATACATACAATTATGTTGAATGAATAGCCAAGTGAAAATTAACTTCATCGGTCTTCAAAAACGTTTTTTTTTTCTTTTAGTTGAGTTTGAGTTTAATCTTACCTATGTAAACGACAAAAATTACAAGCACAACGATAATAATTTCCCAACATTAACCCATTTCCAGCTAAGATTACAACCAAATGATAGAAAACATACTTTTTTCCTTATTTTATTGGAGCCTGTATGATGAAAAAATGCATGAAGTTTAAATTTAATTGAAGTCCTGATTAGGAATACTACATAAAGAGGGGAATCGTCCTCTTGTCCGGAAACACTATCGGACGTGGTACAGCTCGAAACACTCAGGATGCAGGTTCACATCACATTTCCCGGACATATACAGACTCCTTCCATTGCAAATTCTGCAATTTTTCCGCTTATCATACGAATTGTTTATCATCATTTGCGCCAAGTTGTCGAACCTGGCGTTTGATAAAATGGGGTGCTATACCATTCAAAATCATAGAGCCTTTTCCGAATTCAAATTTAAAGAGAAATTGACTCTTCGTTGAATCTTCACCACGTAAGATTTGAGTATATGATTCCGTCCAAGAGGAAATCTCTTCTGTTTTCAAAGGTCACTTCATCAGGAAGTGTGCCTAAATCTTCTTTTAAGTTTCGTCTTCAATTGAGTTGTTATGCAAAACAAGATATGCTAATCCGTTAAATTGGACGTTGACGAATCCGGAAAGAGAAAAATGCCGATATTTACAATTTTTGTTAAACAGCTTGCGAACGATTTTAAAAGTTGAAAAAAATCAGCAGCTATTTGTCTTTAATCGTTCGAAGTAGTAATTCTGATGGAAAATTAACTCAAATTTGATGAAAATACTAGTGCTGAAGGGACATTTACGTGCCTTTGGCCGATTATGGGTTAAAAAACAGCTAAAGATAAATCACTTAAGTATATTTTATTCGAAGGTCGATATTTGAGAATGAATTCCAACTACTTTAGAACCACTGTATAACAGTTGAGTACAATCACTAGACAATTACACTCATTTGTCCGTTCCTCCTTTCTGTACGAAGTACAAAATTTTCTCAACATCGAAAGTAACGTTGCTCAAGTAATTTGCTTCAAGTCATTCCCTAGTTGTAGGAAGGGACAAGTATTTACAATAACTTCGAAAAAATAGAGAAATTAGCTGAAATCTTTCTATGTGTCTCTATTTACAAGATAGAGGGGGCTCAGTAGGGGTTATCGGTAAAACAGATAATTGGTTATGATTGAGCGGGATAAAACAGCTTGGCTTGGGGGAAAAGAAGCCTATTAAAAATGGAAAACATGGTGCCTAGGCCAATTCTGGTCTCCAATCGATCACCAACTGCTAAAGATCAGTTATTCATGCTAGCACCCTACACATTAAAGTCGGAGATCAAAACCAGGCGTTCAACTTTCTGAAAATGTACAGTGGTAAACAGACTAGGCAAAAGAACCAAGCAACGGTGGCAAACATAGAGAGAATAGCATCTAAACCGAGGAACACTTCCTTCAGAAGAATCGATGGAATCTGAGTTTGCCACAGGGATTAGTCAGCCTGGAGGATTTCCACTGGAACGAAGAGACTGGTCTCAGAGCACTCACCCGGCATGATCACATATTACGTCGAAAATCGAAGTTGTTAAATAAGCTTCTCTCTGCACTCTTCAAATCCAAACTTTGCGCTCAACTTGGGAATTCACATCCCTTAAGAACGCAGACGTTTCAGAAGAGAGAGGAAAATCCTTAAGTTTTAATTGCAGAGTTCTACTCTTTTTCTCGCTACTCCATCCTTTAATAAACTATACTTTTCGCCAAATATCAGTTCACAACATCATCTACTGCAGAGTTAAAAATAACTCACCAGTAAAGTAGTAGCTTTTCATGTTGGTTTTGAGAACATCACCAAATTGTTTGATTGAATGTTAGATATTAAGCATTGGCGAACCATCATCCGATCGCCCATGAGGGTCGTCCGGTGACATAACGGTCTACCAAGAGCTTATTTGGAGTGAAGAAGGAGAAGAAATTAAGACTCTTAATATCGTATATTTCCACAATCAGTATTTATCGTCAATTTATCAATAATTCATCCACTATTATTGAAATTACTTTTATTACTTTGCTTCCTATAGCTTTTTATCCCACCATTGTTGCAAAAAGATGGTCTTCTTCGAGGATAAACATATTCTTGTCAAGAATGTGTCAATATCCTGGATCTTTTTCAAAACCTGCACCATAAAATCCGGTATTATAGTTTCTGGAATCTCTTGGGTGATTACTCACCTCATACCGTCAGCAACTGATGAAGTATTTGGATCCATTATTTTCATTGTAAACGCTCAAAACATTATTCAAAAAGAAGAGTTTCCCTAATTAAATATCAATAGTTAAAGTTGCAAACCACAGGAGCGGAGGAAGTTGTGCCAATTTACACGTACCACATAAATGCAGTAACGAGCTGTGGCTACAGTTTTTATTCTGTTCGACCTTTCATTGTTCCTAATATTTTCATACAAAAAATATCCATAGACCCATTAAATCTTATTTTGAAACCAGCAAGAAGAAAAATTTGATGAGATCCATCAAACTCGAAACATTAAAATCATCAACCAGTAGAATACAACTTAAATCCCAACTAAATATAATTGGCTTTCTTATTCATGAACATTATTGTTTTGTTTTACACTTTAACCACTATTACTCCAATCAGCTGACCGTGGTTGGCAGGGATATAGAAACCCCCGGCAAGTCTTGACATACTAGTGGTTTGGTCTTGAATGCACTAACAAAACACCGAGTGTCAGGGAATGGAGATCCACGAAGGTTCATCCAGAGCACACTGACGGAACGGGAGGGGATTGTTAAATTAAATTCCTCTCCCAGTGACACTAACCAGACGGTTCGTTCCTTTTAACATCTTGGCTAAATATATTCCACCCAACTCCCTGACCACTGTATAGGTACCTCTTCACCCTTTCAACAGATCAATACTTCACTACTTCTTGCCGCTCGTTTATGTTTCAAACTTGTCAAAATCTAAATTGTTCTAAATGAGTCCATTGTTAGTTTTTATGGTTTGGGAAAGTAATACATTGAGAGGCAGAGCAAAAGGTCGAAATCGGTCTAGCCGGAAATGAGGGACAATTCATGATGATTGTTCTGTTGCGCAAGAGCAAATGCTACCAGTTGATCGGAAGCGCTGGACAATCCAGGCCAAATAATCTCCAAAAAAGGCATAATGATTGGATAAAGGATGAAACCTTTTGCGTGTTACAAAAGGTGATTTTTGCATACGCAGCAACTCGTCTCATGTATGATCTAATCCTAATTTTCCAACTCCCTTACAAATTTGATCAAGCTCGGACGAAACTTCATGGGAAAATAGAGCTTAACGTTTTAATAAAATAAAAGTTTAAAATAAAAAAATAAAATAAATGAATCAAGTAAAAAGTATCTTGCAGATATTCCATCAGGAGGACAGTCTCATCTCGATCCTCACATTTCCAAGAAGTGTATTCGCATCCAAGCGTGAGCATTCGCTACTAATCACACTATCCTTCTGAAATTGACATGTGGTAGGTTATTGACTCTTCTTTTCTTGACACGACGTTGAATTTGAATTACATAAAACGACTAAATCAGGGGAAAATCAGGCTGGATGAATTTTACTCCTGCAAGTGTAAAGTATTGATTTGCCAGCTATGAAACCGAAAGGGGATCATCTACGTCCTAAATCTTTATGTGCCCTGAACTATTAATGGAAATTTGATGTAAGCTGTGGACAAACATACCCACGCACTGAGATATAAATTACCTGTAGGTGGACACGGAATCAGACTCAAAGAACAGTCGGTGTGGCTTTTGTCAGCAGGGATTAGGTAACACTTGTTTAGTTGGATAGGTCCCATTAAAATAACTAATAATCTGTTTATGACGTGTGATGTGTGACTAACGCTGATCAACTCAAAAAGTTATATGATTATCTGAATTTTGTGTGACGTGGATACGCTGTGAAATTCTGAACCATAAATCATTGTGATAACTTGCTGTATATTAGAAGGATTGATCCTGATACGTAAAACAGCATGATTCCCTTGCTCACTAGTGAAGGTCGAAAAATGTTTGTCCACTAAAATTAAATACATTATTTATTATTTCATTTCCCGTTTCGTTCTGATTTTTGCAGAGTCAAAATTTCATCCCTACCACTGCTTTTCCATTATAAATAGTGTGTTTCATATGTTCACCTATTGCATGGTGTCGTCTCTCTTGAACGGAAACGGCTGTTAATATTCCTACAAAAGAAACGCTGGAGTCAATTCGACTCTCTCCAAACTGAGATACCTACTTCTAGTAAGGTTTTCAGAAAACATTAATAATGTCATCTTCATACCGTGTCAATAAGCATTTACACTAACAAAATGGATTAAAATACATAATCTGGAAAAAATAATATTTCTCTTCTACATAAGAAAATTTCAACTTAAACCAATGAAAGAATGATTTCTGACTTATGTTACAATATTTCAAAAATTAATGGTAAACAATTACTTCATGAAATCATTTCAATTTCTTCACTCGGTTTCTCGAACTACATCGAAGCGAACGGCCAGTTTCATCGGTTACAAAAACAAAGAATATACAAAATCTTATATAAAGCGTGGTGACAAACAATTGAGCACTCAAGTTAGTCGAGTAAGGGGTTTTGCGTGTTAATGAGCGGCCGACTGTCCAGAAAATCATGCGTATATTGGATACGGGGAGCCAAAACTGTTTGAGTTATTCAGTTGTTTCAGGGCGCCACAATGCGGTTGATGGTTCGACGAATGTCACCACATTGTGGTGACATTCGACGCGAAGGATAGATGGAAGAGGATTCCCTCTCTCTTACCGTATGGTTCCTAAAATGCGAAAAGTACAGAGCGAAGTCATTTTGACTCCACTTTTCCATTGTAGGGTTAAGTGCATCCAACGCGAGTGGAAGGTCATTCGCTAAGGGAAGGTAGCCTAGTTCCTTTTAACCAAGAAGTCCCATACGCAAGGTTACTTTTCTTCATCTCCTCTTTTTCCTGTTTTTACTTATTTGTTTACAAGCAGAGTCTGAAGAGAGAGAGAGAGAGAGAGAGAGAGTTCCATATTTGGGGATAAACACTACCGTCCAAATGGCCCTGTAACTAGGGTCCACCAGAGGTCTCGGTATACAATCGCTAATGAACATGATCCATCCTATTATATGAATACCAAAACGGGAAAAGCTTCAATGATACACTAAGGGTTAATATTTTTGTATAAGGCAGCATTTCTACGCACATCATAGGTTCATGGATAACTTGAACTATGTAGATATTATCCGATTCGCGGCTCTTTGTAATTACATTCTAAAGTTCAAGGTTCAATTTGAAAAAAGTAGATCGATATGAAAAAAATTAGCTTGCTTAGGGGGAAGGAGTTTTATTTACTATTCAACACCGCAGTTCAATTAGAGAATAAGTTAGCCGTAAAAGTCCCTCATCTGATCAGATCGCTTCCATAACTTGCAATTGAATTCTAGATGAATCAAAAGCACTCCATTACAAATTTTCCCATCGTGCGAGGATAATAAAAGATGTTAAATAAGTGTAACCATTTTCGTGGCCGATTCGTATGGAAGAATTTGGCGTGGATATAGCTATTTAGGAGAGGCAGTCAGAGAGGAAATAAATGGAAATAAAAAATTACCTTCACTCTAATTCTATTTTACTCCACTTAACTAGCTTCCTGTGCATAACAAAAGCTGATGTCTGAGTCGTTGGACGCAGCTAAGACCTGCAATTGCAATCGGCTATCAAATCATTGCAATTGCGAATGCTAGACGAAGGTCTTCTAACCTTGTAGAATGCTGATAGGTCAGTTTTTCAAAACTCGTGCCTTAGACCAATCTGAATAGCTGGTTGTCATACATCATTTGGAAAGGAGGATGGTTTCCTATGCCACAACGGAAACCAGGAGGAAGAAAGTTGTTGGGTTCAAATGACTAAGCGATATGAATCGAGGGCTATAGTTGAAGACATCCCTGATAATTGAAGAGCATGGACCAGAAGTACTGACCAACTATTATGGCGGTATCATTAGGGTGATAAATGGTCTATTCTGTCCTTCGCATGGAATGCCGAAGTGATACGTCACCCCTGTACTCAGCAATGGACCAAGTGTGGCAACTCATAGTGGATGTGAAAAATGCTTAGTGGGCCTAATGACCCTCACTTGGCCGTCCCTTATAATATAATAGTGTTGTTTTACAGTATCATTATGCGTCGGAAGGAGGGAGGGACAGAGCGAGTGAAAGGGAGAAAGGGAAATACTGAACATGCTACTCCAAGGCTGAACAACAAGGATCCCTAAAACGGAGGAAGAAAGAAAAAAGCTCCAATTCCTCGTAGGGAGGGTTAGAATGGGGCGATGCCTGTTTTAAATATCAATAAGGCTATGCAAAAATGTGGATCGATTGAAACTGAATGTGGTGGCACTCAACACATCGTTTTCTGATGATTGCTACATGAGGAGAGAACCTAACGATGGATTAGAACATTAAAACTCGTTTTTTTTGTTTTTTTTTAATGATAATTTCATCTTTTTATATCAGTGTATTTGATGAGTGTACTACTGCCTACTCAATTTGACTGTCGCTTCGTAAATTGTGTACGTAAATTGTATTTCCTCATTAACATTTTCGTAAAAAAAAAAGGAAAGTTTCCACCAAAATCAAAATTTTTTCTTTAGTTTTTGAATTTTAGAAGCATGCTGTGCAGTTTTCGTTTTATATCTGTTCGCTCGTTGATGCTTATCTGTCATCGATAATTCATCGTCCTACCCTTGTGTATAACAGGTATGTTTCGGCTTAAGTTTTATGACCCCTTATCTGATTGTGCGGGTAAACTACTGTGTAGCTCCTTACAAAATTAATTTGTCCAGTGTGTTTTTGCGCGAACACGAATTTCCTATTTCGTCGATTTCTCAAGATCTAAGCATATTATAGTTGCCTTATACATTTTATCATGATTGGTAGAGTTATTTCAACTGTTTTCTTTGTGCATATCTGAAACTGCAAGACCAGGCTCAAATTCTAAAAGTGGTGGACGTTCAACATTAATTAAGGTCTTATTTCACTGATGAATCAAATTATTGAGGATAAATAAGGGAAAAAATTGAATTAAATTGAATGGTTTGTATTTGTAAGTTTATGCAATACCTCACTGCACTACTACAACCGTTTTAAAAACTTGTTTTTAAACCTATTCTATATCAACCATAAACAAAATATAAAACTTGTAAAAGAGGAGGCAGTACTGCCGCCGACTCACCAACTTTTTTAGCATGGAACATGCTTTAGACTTGGACGAACTACCCGAAAAATGTCACCCCGAAGTGGAACGCGGGAGGATGACGTGGGATGGGTGACGCGATATTTCTTAATCATAATATAATATATTTATATTATAAGATAATGTACCTACTTTCTTTTATGGGAGTTATTAGTGGTTAGTCATCATAAGCGCTATAATCCTTGATAGTTCTGCGAGAACCTGAGCTGCGAGTCTTCATTTACATGATCAGTCTAACAGCATCATTGCGATCAGTAGACCACGGAGACCAGTAAAATTAGGGCACATGTGCCCGTCCCATAGGTAAAGCCGAAATAGCAGAGACGAAAATAGCAAATAGAAACCAGCAGAATGATAAAGAATTAGCAAAAGGAAAACCGCAAAAATTGCATGGCTAAAGCATGTTCCATGTATTTTTTAATATCAGTCGTAGGCTTGAAGCAGTAAGTATCTGGGGGTCCGGGGGGTAGGTATCCCAATTTTTTCTATTTTTAATTGAAAGTTGATTACGTATTGAAAATTATAATTCATAACGTGTTTACAGTACACCACTCCTTCTTGGTACAAACCGAACTGAGACGGTAGAGGGAGATCGACGTGGAACGACATCTTTACAAGCAAATGAAGTGATATTATATTTATGAATGCCGACGTAGAAGGCGGAATCTTGCCCTCTTACCTACTCTTCCCAGAAAGGGTGGTGATGGAGGGGAAACGTAACGCCGGGAACCGCCTTCTGAAAGATATATATTGTTCAAATTAATACCCGTCGGGAACAAAGTGTCGCCAACGTTGTGAGAAAGGTGACGACTCGAGGGAAATTTCTCAAGAGCCCTCTCTTCGAATTGAAAAAAAAAAAAAACTGTTTCTTTTAGCATCACTTTTCCCCGACATGTTTTTTTATTTTGTTGTATTTTATGTTTAACCATTTATTGTTATTGATATTAATATTGTTATATTTTGTCGTCTTACTCAAGCTGTCTGGAGATCATATCGAATTACGTATATCCCATTTGAACCAACAAGAAATCCGTTGTGATTTAGTATCAAGCATATAAAACTATCAGTATAACTATATTTGGCTTAAACCACTGTTGGTGGGAGTATCCCGTACCCCCATTAGTGGACTGTATAAGGAGCGCTGATTATTAGTAGAATTTAAACGAATGGATCGATGGTTTTACCCAGGCGGAATAGGTCCCGTACCTATGCCAACTGTCCGACTTTTCCGATAAAAGCCGAACAGTATGATGACCAGCCCTCCAACCGCAAATGGAGAACGCTGGAATTATCTGAGGAATCAGAAAAGAAATATGGGTATGTCTTAGGTAAAGGAATGTGCGCTGACTCACTTGTTCGATGTCGCCAGAGATGAAGGGGGCCCCCGTCGATGTAGCAAAATCCTCTTCGCCGAAGTTGAAACAGATTCTCTCGCTCAGCCGAGAATATAAACCGGTGAAATAAAGAATTTATTCTTTTAGAAAATTCACAACCAGAGAGAATTAAGGGGAAGTGAGGAAGCGAAGATGCGGCCATGTACGAGTAACGATCCGAAGTGACCATTCCAGCGCAAAAGATGGCAATATGAGGAGGAAAGGAGGGAGGAAACAGAAGCGGGAAACGCAGCGATTCGCGCCGACTTCAAACGCATCCAAATGGGACTGGAAGGCTGGTTTCGGCTCCGAACAACCACATAAAACGTAATTAAAATATGTTTATTCGTCTGTCAGCATTAGTTAGTTAGTTACAAAATAATCAGAAGTTCCAAGGATCAATAAATAACAACACAATTCGTTTGAAACTGGTTTTGTAAACGGAATGAAGGAGCGATGTAGGAACTCTGTGTACCACTTTTTGTCTGCTAGATTGAACCGTCATAACACGGTAGTAACATCAATAATAGTTGTACGGTTGGGGGAATTATGTAATATGGACGATTTATATTACTTTATGCTCGATTTTGACAGAAATTTGAATTCCACACTTGAGGCTTCCAACCATTAAATCGTTTATCACACTACCGAAAATAGGTTCTATTAAGTTAATAATTCCTAACTGATCGAAGCCAATCTATACAGCATTAAGATTAGTTTGTATTTTCAATTAGCCTGGTTTCAGTCTACCAATGTCATTCGTAAATAATTTTCGAAGGGTATTTTTATTTGAATAATTACAAAGCTACCCCATCAATCATACATAAGCAGTTTAGATACCAGTTTGTATACGTACATTGAACTAGTTTACTGGAACCTTTCAATATTTATCGTACATACGGATATTTTTAGCCTGAACATGTTTTCATGTATACAGCAACGTTTGAACATTTTTGTAATGTAGCTTTATCATAATCGGTCAACTTCACAGACGTCAAGATGTCATTGTCGAAATGATCTTTGCTTGGTTTGCATTTTTATTGTACTTCTCATTTTAAACTTTTCTTTTTTACTTTATTTTTCTCTCGCTGCCGAACTACCAACATAAAATCCACCCAGCGTCATCTTCTCATGGTCTTTTAATACCACCCCAGAGTGTCGTTGAGGAATTACGAATTGATTACCCCTTCAGAGTTTCATAACGCTCGTATATTGAACGAACCTCGTGTAACAAGCAATACAGTTTTCATGAAGAGTTTTTTGTTATTCCACCATGGAAATCTAAGCGTCTGGAAACTTAAAAAGAAACATCGGTCAATAATGCAAATAGCTTGCCAAAAGCTGATGAAACGCTGGATGATTTGGTGAAAAGCTAGTTATTGATGTATTTTCAATGAGGTTCTGTAACCTCACCCAGGACTTCGAATTTTTCATTACCTTATTCAGTGTAATGCTTTAGCAAAACAATACATAATTCGACTTAGCTTTTAAAAAATTTGTTTACAAGTGCAAAACACAGAGAGACATTTTGAGGGATCGTCATTTGGGAGTGGAAAGTCTCTATCACGTAAAATTGAATCGTGGTTTTATTTTCGGACAACCGAAAGACGAATTTTCGTGATGTAATATGGTTCGCCGTGATTGAAGTAGAGGACGTTGAAACTCCCTTTTTCATAATATGAAAATAATCCTAACCTGATAAGTTAAGATTGACAAAATCGTGGCAATAGAATACAATATATTCATATCATTCGTCTATGAGCATTTATACTATGAAGCTGCAACTTTAAATATCTTTCCTTGAAGATCCACACCAACACAACGGCATTTTACTTATGGGCGAAGCTATTTTTCGTGATTTCATGACAATTTTTGAGTGACATTAATTGATTTTTTTTTAAAATAATTTATTGTACCAAGTTACAACTTATTAGCAACACATTTTTGACATTTAAATATGGATTGGTTATAGTAAAGCTTAGGTACTTAACCAAGTCTCTAATGGTTTCGAACGTTGCACTTGAGATTCACTGAATTTTTCACTGTGAGGATTTTGTGATGGGCTATTGCGTGCATTCTGATTACTTCATTTACTGTTGGTAAACGAAGTTGGGTAGTCGAAAATTCCTGGTGTGCAACACACCTAAGTACATTGTTTGGAAACCGCTGTATAATATCGCGATTACTTTGAGCAGTACAGCCCCACAACTACACCCCGTAAGTCCAGACTGGTTTGAGGACTTGTTTTTACTATGTTAATTTGCTCCGGGTTGACATCTTTGAGTGCCGACTCATCAACCAGGACAGTTTTCTGAACTTAGGAACCAGTTCTGGTTTTTTATTCTTGACATGCGTCTTCCATCGCAACTTAGCATTAAGGGTCATGCCCAGATACTTGGCCTCGTTGGCGTGCGGTATAGTCTTGCCATTGAGATAGACCGGAATGTAGTCGAGCTTGCGGTTGGTAAAGTCAACATGAACTGATTCTGTTTCATTCATCCTGATCATCCACTTTGATGTCCAGTCTTGGTTTTGCTTAATAGATCTTCTTAGTTTAGGAACTATTGCATGATTCGTTTCACCGACTGCTAGAACAGCTGAATCATCTGCAAATGTCGCTAGTGTGTTCACCCCTCTTCCTGGCAAATCACTGGAGAACAGGATGTATTAAATGATGACACTAAGTATACATTAAAATTTCAACATGTGTTCTGTATCACGCTCCCGCAGAGTAGTTTCACCACATTTTTGCATTCACAAAATCAGACACCCATGTAATTCACACATTGCTGACTGACTAGTCGATTTCACACAAACTTCTTTCGAAGCAATTTCAAGTTCCTTTATTCAAAAAATTCCTATCAGGCTGTAATTTGAAATATGTAACACAACTGCATCTGTAATTTGGTGCCCATCTAATGACATGTTCCAAATAAGGAATGCATTGATTATTTTTTAACTTACAATTTGTTTTGTTACTGGTGAATGTCTAAACAGCAAGAAGAGTTCGTTCAAATACAAATATGATTATGATAGTGAATGGAAGCCTTAATTACTTTTTTTTAATGAGAGAAAAAACATTTATTGATCATTAATTACTTGTCTTATCGTTTGGGTAAAGTTACAAGTTATTTGCTTTCCTCTCGATGATTCCGTCATAGCTTGACGTCTATTTCTCCCCTTGGGAATGTAGTTAGCAATGTATCATGCCAACATTAATCTCCATCATCCTTCCAAAACGAAAAGGAATATTTTGTCAAGTTTAATGTTAATGAACGTTTGCGATGAATCAATCACAGCTGCTGCGATATTTAAGTCTGCATAGTTTATTTGATTTGTTCCTCCTTG
The DNA here is from genome assembly GCA_031894815.1 of Creontiades dilutus. Lineage (NCBI taxonomy): Eukaryota > Metazoa > Arthropoda > Insecta > Hemiptera > Miridae > Creontiades > Creontiades dilutus. The sequence continues at coordinate 27,796 of JAVIWC010005236.1, read as the reverse complement.
AGAGTATAGTTTGCGCAATATCTGTCGAGCGTGTTCAAACCTTTTTTATGTCCCTTCAATTCCCACCCAGTCCGATAATGAATATCAAAGAAGTACGAAGGTAGCTCGAGCCTCCAACAAAGGAATTTTTCATTCATTATTTTACTTGAAAGTCGAGTGTTGAATATGTATAACAACGCTTCCGATGGTCTGTAGTCAGGAAGAACCGACCTAGTAAAGAATACCGCCATGTATTCAACAACAGAACCATGGCCAATGCCAGCCTTTCAATCGCTGAATGTATGTTTTTTGCTTCAAAAAGTTCTTTTAAAAGCTATAAGGCATTCGTTTAGTATTAGTAAGCAACTATCTAAATAACATCAAAATAATCAACGGTTCGGCATCACTTTACAATCAGGGGGCAAAAACGTTTCTTTTCAACCCTTCAAAGCTGCCATCATATGGAATTTTTTCTGCAATTTCGTAGCTATAAAGATGAATAGGTGCCGACGAGGGTGGGGGAGGTATTTGTACCCAATCTCCGGTTTGTAAGTCAACTTGATGATGGCCCGAATTATGAAATATGGTTTGTCTGATTGAAAAAAAAATTATGTGTGTCATTTGTGCCAAATTGCCTCATTTGGGTCAGCTCGGATTTTGGTTATTTGTAGCAAACTCATCAGCAAAATTTAACAATTGCGCCAAATTTCAGGAGGCACACAAATATGATCAACTGAACAAAACAAATAGGTATTTTGGTTGAGAACAGATTTACGTACCCTTTGCATATCTCCTGAAATTCAATAATCGCTCTATCACCTGTGAAACACGCACACTCCAAAGCTTAGTAGAAATTCGAATCATAAACGCAAGCCAATTGAATAATAAACCCCACTAAGAAAGAGTTCTCAGCGTTATCCTGAAAATTTCAGATTTTCTGATTTTCCTGAAAATTACCATAATGCTTCAACCCGTGTATCGGCTACAAAGCCTTTTAGTAGTTCACTGCAGTATCCACATTACTACATCAATACGTCACTAGGTTACTGATATCAACACAAAAACAATAATAAACCAAAGTAACGCGAAACGCGGAGAAATCGTGCGTGCGGCGTACGGACGGACGGAAAATTTTTATTGCAGAATTCTACACCCAAATTTTTTTTTTGAAGAGCGACTACAATGGTTTATTAGGGAATAATAAACCAAAATAGGTAGTTCAAAATGGTTCAGATTCATTAATTATCTATTCATTGATCGTTAGAATAAAGACAATCACTTATTTCCTTGATTTTTTTTCAAGTTCCCCGCCAAATAACATAACTAGTTGCTGCCAATCCATAGGATTATTGCAAGACTTCAGCAATAAATTGTTGCAACCTGTTACCGATTAATGTTGCAAGATAATGCTACTGACTCATTCAGTTAGTTCTGATGATTTGAAAATAGTAAAAGCTAGCGTTAGTTAAAACACCCTCTGTCATAACGCAGTGCAATAGGTAAATACGAACATTATATCTCCATAATGGCGGATGAAACCGAATCATTACTCACTGTTCATCATCTCTGTATTATCTGAAAGGCAAATAATGAACAGTTACTACCTACAGTTTGCTACGGAGATGTGTGAAATCATAAATATTATAACACGTTCCTAGTGAAGAAAACGCTAACAGAGAAAGAAGTCATTATATCCCTCATCAGGTAATACGAAATGAGTACCCTCTCTCATGAATGCTACATAAATTAAATGTGGTTCTTTATTGTCAAATTAGTGAGAGGATGAAGTCGATAAAATTTTACATAATCGTCAATAGTAGTATTTGGCTTTACGATATTCAATTTCTAGCTCCCACATCTTAAGGTGGGGTGTGCACGCACCCCTCAGCGACCAAATTCTGAATCGATGGGAGGTACTGTAATGGACGGGGCCCAGGTCACCAGGCCTCTTCTTTAGTTGTCCTCCAGCCGCTGATGGGCCCACGTCCCTCCGAGAGGTCAGTAATCTATTAATTTTACTCCATTCTAAAAAAAGCCTATTTGACGCCAGCACCCCTGCACCTTGTTGGTAAAGAAACTTATGATTATGAATTAACTGATGAATATAATATAATTCTATTAATGGAATTCTGTTGTTATTTTTGTTAACTTGGTCTAATAATCAACATTTTTTGTAGATTTCATTCCTTCCTAAATTCTTACCTAAAACCAAAAAACACAAGCGGTGCATGTTTTGTGACCGAAAGAAAGATAAGATGACGACCAGCTGTTGTTCCGAGTGCAATGAACCAATTTGTTGAGAGCACGAGTAGGTTGAGAAGCTTTGCGAAAATGGTCTTGAAAGCCTAAGTTTACCTCAGTTTTCTTTTGTCAAAGTTCGAAGTTAACTTTACCACCATTGGGATTTGTGATTTATTCTATTCATTCAACAATGTTTAATTTTGAATGATATTTTCAGCGAAGTATAAAGCATAAAGAGAAACGATATAGACAAATAATTAACCTATTTTAAAAGGTATATTTTTCATTAAAAGTTTCGTTCACTCGTCAGTTACCTTATGTCTGGAAAAAAACATCGAAATGTTAAAATTGATTAAAATTTGGGAGCGAAAAGTATTTACGAGCATTCACTGAGTGTCATGCAAAGAAGAAGAATATAACATTAGCGATATGCGGCGTTACTCAATCAAAATGTGATGTAAAATATCTGAGATGTCAGACCATCCCGCCTTGTACTACATGTGATTCCGATTAACCTTGTGATGGGAGGGCTATTCGATGTTGCATCTACTCACTGTGTTTTGACTGTGGCAATATAGTTCCAGTTAACAGCAAATAAGCTCAGAAATTCGTTTCAAAGTAGCAATGGTAACAGCAGTGATGACGTAGAAAAAGACCTTGACAGCTTATGCGAGAGTCAAGGCAGTAGATGGATCTGGGATTGTTAAATGTCTTTGAATGGGGTCGCGGTTTGAAAAACAAGGAAAATTTGAATTTACGGAAAATACAGTTCCCATGCTTGGGTTTGTATGGAAAGACACAATGAGTGGCACGTGTATGCTAATCCAACATGTTTGTACTGTAAATTTTCGATTTCCCTAACATTCAGAATTAACTGTGGCTTTTCGATTACGCTTACTTCTGCAACAATCGTAAGGGCAAAAAGTGGGCTGAGGAACTCTCTTCAAATCAGATCGATACATTTCGAAAGTGGCTCGTTCAAATTCACTAGCTGAACCATTGTCAAAATTTACGATGGTGCATCTCAGTGATCAATTCCACAAGTCTTGGTGCGAATTCCTACGAGCTGGAACTGTAGCGGTGTGCAGATTCAACTGATTTCATCGAAAATATCATCGCTGAAGAATTTCATTATATCCAAAATGTGGAAAGTTTATGTTGTGAATTGAAATTGAAACTCAATTGGTGCTAAAGCTGTAGTTCACGATATCCTCAGCAGTACTCACCTGGATGACTTGGAAAAAAACTGAATAGGCTTATGATCAACAGGTGTAGGGAAGTAAAACCACTGACGGATACTGAATGGAAACATATACGGTGTGAGCTCAATCCGACATATTTACCATATAAGGGCGGGAACGGCTGTCATCTGGTCTTCGGTGGGAGGTATCCCGAAAGGCTAAAATAGGGATCCGATATATTGCCACAACAGGCTATTAAAACTTTCCAGAAAGTCGCACTCACGGAAACTATTCTATCCTCTTGTGTAGTTAGGTCTCATAAATTCTCACATATCCAGGGTAAACTGTACCTATTAATGGCTAGTTGAATATAATTCTACAAAAAGAATAAGGTTTTTACTCACTTCAAGCTGAATTCTAAACCGACCTAAATTCCTTGGGCAGATAAGTCGACAATGCTGTAAACTGTACCACATTCACTTGCTAACTCTTACATATTTCATATTCAGTTATGTTGGTCATATTCAGTTATGTTACTGAAAGCGATGGAGTGCCGGATTGCCCACTTCCTTCCTTATTGAAAAATCGAATACTTTGCAGGCTGGACATATACACATACTCACACAGAGACATACACAAATCTTTTTTTCATGTTTGTTATGAAAATGGTCTGAAACGGATTCGTTATTTTTTTCGCATGTTTGGGTTGTCCCACAATCTTCTGGATCAATTTTAATACGCGTCGCTCTACTGATGAAGCCTTGCTCAGAGGGACGTCTAAAAATACATTTTTTCGCACGTGGACTCTACTTGGGGTCTAGCTGGTCATAACTTCCATCCAGAACGATCGCCTCACACGCGTAGATGCTATGACTGTGAGGGGTTTAATTTTCCCGAGGCAAGTGGCGTGTCATTTTCTAGTTTTAGACGGAAAATCGTGGGATAGGTTTCAGATCTGTAGAAATGCTAACATAACAAATAATGGCGATTTTGTCAACTAAAAGAAACCCCACAATCCTCACAATCATCCGAAAAATCAGTCATATTTTTGATTAGGGTAGAAAAATGTTCTATGAATCGAATGAGACCACCCCGGTTGCTGTACGATCATCTGTTTTCTCACCAATCGCAGGTTTGTCTTTAATACGAGGAATGATAGTGGATAATATAAACTGATAGTGGGTGCTACAAAGTGGTTGGAAACAGCCCCAGAGCATGGTGGATACAACACAAAAAGAGTGAGCGAGTATGAAAGGTTTGAAGCTTGGAGTTTGAAAGTTTTGGAGCTTTCACGGGTTTCTCCATTTTTTATTTGTTTTAAACGCAATACCAGCTATGACGAAAAGCCTTTGCTGAACCATACAGTGATGCCTGTATCGAACCATAACGTTCTCTCCTTCCGTTTCTAACAGCAGGACGGCAGTTGGCTTCAAACAATCCCTCTCTAACGTCACGCTTAGGTTTCTTTTCTCCGTAACACTTCACGGTTCCTCTCAGGGTTGAAGCGTTTCGCCCAACGTTTCAATTTTCATTTATCCTCTCTCTTTCATTTTCATGTATCCGAAAGCAAGCCTTTCAAGTTCTCAGTACTGTACCAACTGTAATACTCTGAAACTGAAATGTTCTCACTTTTCTTCAAGTATCCTCGCTCTTCTCGCTGGTGACCTTAAATGACCCGTGTTTCTCCCAGGTTCAAGATCACACATTTTAAGACATCTATGGTTCCTCAAATCCGCCACGTTTAGTAGTTATTGTGCAGTTTCTTGTGCCAGCCCTTCAATTATAATCGAAACCAATTATAATTATAATTGAAACCAATAATTATGGTTTTCAGAGATCACTACATCTAACATTCAGAATATGTTTGACAGGTCATTCGATGTGTTTCCAACCGTGATTTTTTTTTACCAGTGGGTGCACAGTGTGCCAGACACCAAACTTTTAAATCACTACTTATTGATGAATTTCAGTGTTTCAATAACTCTGTGAAATGAATCGAATTAGGACATTGAACATTTCTCAGTCGTAGAAATTATGGACATCAATTTTTTTTTCTTCAAATTGAAGAACAAACTTCAATATATGGTGAAATACATTTGACCACAACTTACAATCGGAAGCTTTCACTGTGCATATTGAAACAATAAACTACTCAATAAAAAAAATTGAGTGTGTGCTTCAGACCACACGATAGAAGTGAAAACTTCAACAAGACGGGTTTAATTTTTGTTTGTTTTATATTCATAAATCAAATACCACTTCCAATTGTATACATAAATTATGGGTGCATAATTTAAGTCGAGTACTTGCTAAGATAAAGTTCCTGTACAAGAATCGTGCTCGAATAATGAACATCAATCCAATAGTGATGAGTTCTACTGTCGTTTGTCAATCAGTCAAGAACATGTGTTTTTCGTTCAAGATCTCCCAATTCATAATTCCCGTTGCTAGTTGCTTTTCTACAACGAAATATATTCTTCATACTTAATAGAAGAATGGTAGTAATAGAAAGATAGTTACACAGCAAGATATAGAGACTTAGTAGAAAAGAATGGAACGATCCAGTTCAGTAAGTATTCTTCTGAATTATCAGTACCTTCTCACCTAGGTACTCTATCCATCTTGGATAGCTTCAACACTGCAGGTCTCTTGTGACTCCAATCATGTATTTATCCAAAACTACTGGAAGAGTATTGTGAAACCAGCTGACTGATATGTTTCCATATGATTTTATCTCTTTATCTCTCACTTATCTCTTTATCTCTCGACTCGAGCCGACTTTAACCGAATGAGCGTTACACAGCCGAGCGTGACGGCTCAGCCTCATTCAATGCCCATACAAGAAAAGTGCTAAGCGCGCCTAAAGAAGTTTTCACTTCAAAAACGAATGTAGAGAAATGAATGAAAGAAGTAGTTGAATCTAATGCACTTTCATCGTCATCAAACGGATTGACTTCAATGGTTCTTGTCTCATCAGCGAAAATCAGTAGATGTCGTCTCTCATGGCAATCTGAATCACAAGGGTGGACGACGCCCAAATCCGGATTCCAGGGGCAAGAACAGCCAGCAACTATTGATAGACATAAAATCTATCTTCTCGGAAGAGTAGAGAATGTTGAAATAAGCTGGGAAATTCAATGTCATCTACCGATGTCTGATTTGTACAGTGTACAGGTGACTCAACGTCTCTCGTGACAATAGAGTGTCTATGGGATACCAAAATACGTGCTTATTCGCTGATGATCTTCCAATGCTCACTCCAACGGGCTTAGAATATAACTGAAGGTTGCTGTTGTAACGCTTCCGCGTACAAAAATAAAATAAAGTAATTAAGCTTTCCTTTTAAAGGAAAAACTTAAAAGGTGTAAGGTGTGATAATGTGGGAAAAAATTAAATGGGGGACATTTTTCCCATGGGACGAACATTTCGGAGAAAATATAAAATTAAATTTATTCTGTTTATAGGATATCCTCCTAAATAAAACGGTAAAAATATGAAAAAATAATTATGTTCGACTTTTGTTGCCGAAAACAACAGCACTGCGGGGCTGGAACCAACGGTGGAACTCCCTACCTAAATAAAACGGTATATCCGAAAATATGGAAAAATAATTATGTTCGACCTCACACCTATTTATTATGTGCCTACCCCTAGCCAGCACAGTCGTTCCCAACAAAAATAAAAGGGCTTGTATTAAGAAAATGCGCGGAGAACAATTTTGAGAAGAAACAAATGTTGGGTTTCTCACCAATTAAACTTGGGTTCCTGAAGAGTTTTCGTTTACGAGGGATAACTTCTCAAGTTTTATTCCACTTTGAAACACTTTTGCGGGGATCCGTTCAGCATTCATTTTGGGATAGAGATGTAAAAACTCTATTAAATGCAAGTTCAATTTCTATAAGTGTTCATCAGACTCCCAATCGCAGATGTTGATTTCTCATTATCGTGGCGATTTTAAACTTCATTGTTGTGGCTACACAAAAGCCGTCATAGCTGTTTGAAACAATTTTTTTCAAGTTTGGTATCTGATACTAAATAAATACTAATATCAAAATGTGATACCTACTTGTTCTAGCACAAAGTCAGGAAAAACTGAGATCAGATTCTGTCTCATTCAAACAAATCATTTACGTAATTCTATCGTTATTTGGTTGACAATCATTGTGGATACATACCCTCGTAACATATAAAATTTTAAAACCTGAATTTTGAGGAAACAAACGAAAATCACTACTTGTACATCGCTATACCATTAGAGTGACATCTAGATTGTATAATAAAAAAATCATAAATTTAGGAGAACGAAATGTTTTAGTCAGAATCAAAACGTCGTTTGTCCCGTTAAATGAGAATCACCCAGATATCATTGCATTATTAACTGGCCAGACGGTCTTTGTTCATGTAAAACTAAATGTACACTCCGAAAGGAAATGACTAACTAACCAAAATAAAACACTTAACTACATTTTGTTGTAGAGAGCTATGAAGAACTAGATTTCCTGAAAATTACACTCAATTTATATCAGCTGATTGATTGTTTTAGTTTGCAGTTTTCTATGCTCCTTCATGATTACATTTACAATTATCGGAGTTCTCTATTCTCGTGTACTGATATCGAAACGGGTGATCTCATTCAATTGAAATTGATGACGTATAATGAAATTCGGACTAATCATGGTTGTTATGTGATTGAACGATAAAAAAACAATATGTTGTAGGAACGAAAGTGTCACCTTTCCAATCTTTAAACTTGCCTGTTATAGCTAAATGAAGGTACGACACGATTTATGTCTTCCTTAGAATTTATAGAAGTGTATGTGAACGGAAAACCTCACAAATAAATTGCTGACTAGAGAGGAAAATAATGGCTGTTAGTTACAAAGATACCGCCTCACCCGCGACAAATTGAATAGAAACCTCTCTACCTCATCGTCCTCTCGGCTCTGAGTGGCTGACAAGTTAACAAGTCCACAATGACAGACCGCCAACTGGAGGATTCCGGCTGGAGACAAATTGGTTGAGCTTCAATTGACTTTTAGTTGCCTGAAGAGTGAATTCAACCCTCTTCTAGCCACTCACTCAAGGCGCCCCTCCTTGGAAGCATTTGAAACTTCTTTTCCATCACACACCCCACGAATAACGCAGCATATGCTGATCCCAAAGTTTACCCTCAGTTTATTCCCTCGGAAAAACGAGATTGGGGGTTTTCCTTAACTCTTCATTTCAAACTATGGCCACATAGTAAAAAGCATTCTAAATGTGTCGGTTTTTCTCTTGTGGATATTCTTCCTTATTTCTCAAAGCATATTTGTTACCGTCGGAGTTTTGGTTTAGAATTTTAAACAACTGGTCATACTTTTATAATTAAACCCCTTAAAAATGTTTAGTTTACGTTTCCAAATACGTACAACAAAAAACTCTGGAAAATATCGCTCCAATGTCCATTATTTCTATGATACTCGTAGTTAACCATTCTACGTAAATCACTGATCTATGTTTATTAGATTGTCGAACATTATTTAAAACCGGAGGTTCCATGAATGGTAATTGTATCCTAGATGACATAAAATGAGCCCCATTTATATTTCTGCGCGGTAGATTGATCAGGGAAGAAATTAACCTCAAGGGTCACACCTTTTAATTGACTCCTTGAATGACTTTGAATGAGGTGACGAGGAGGTGAGAGTAAGAGAAGCTATTGAAGACTACATCTACCCCCTTACAGCTTTCTAATACAGAAATTACAAACCTTGTTTGGTATAATGATTGGAGCCGTTTGGGAGAAATCGTACGGATTACGACGTACGGCGGACGGACGGAAACATTTTTATTGCAGATTCGCATTCTACACCCTTTGATACGTAAACCATGAAATTTTCAGTGGGGGTTAGCATTTATTTATTTATTATTATTTTTTTTTTTTTCAAGAGCGATTACAATGGTTTATTATTGAATAATAAACCAAAAACTTTGATGTCAAATAGACTAAAAAAAAAAAAAAATTAATAAATTAATTAATAAAATTATTTGTTAAATTGATTCCTGAAGTTTTCTAATTCTTATACCGAACACCCTGTATAGAAACTGCAGGAAGAAAACTTTTTAAGAAGGATTCTGGCTTTACTCCTTCTATCTTGTCAAACTAGGCACTTTTCTTTGGCAGTTTTCTTTCCATTGAGCCAGCACCTTTTTGTTGGCTGAGTGTCTCAGGTCAGTGTCTGGATTATATTCAGATGGTGGCGTTTCTGGGAGTAGTGCTACACGTTTTGCTACACGTGTTCAGATTTTCAGTTGCCTCTGGCCTAACAAGCTTCTTTGCTAAGAGTACCAAAAAATTGTACCCCGATTTTCCTCAAGCCGAAACGTCATATAGTTTTGTAATCCTAATCACCGCATACCAAGCCTGGTCAAAACTTCCTCTTCATTGAAATATAATATTGGCGATTGATTTAGAACGGGGGTTCGTACTAAGTTCTCCACTTCATAATTGTTTCCCTCAATTTTCACCTGCTAAACTTCTTACTTTGAAAGTTCCAGCTCTAATAAAATCAAGTTGGTTTTTCTGTATATTGGAGCCAAGTTGGTGGTTTATTTTAAATGCGATATTGTAAATTTGTTAATAGCATTTACTGTTAAAATGATACGATTCGCCAGTTTTTTTGCTTTTTTTTGAACAGGGACTGCTTGATTAACAGTAATATTCGATATGTTTGTTTTCGAATGATGTACATTGTCCTCTTGTTGTTCGTTATATTGGCAATTATGGCCGAGATGGATTGACAATGTGGCCGTTAACATTTGATTTTGACAAACCTTTTTCAAGAAGCCCACCGGCACCCCAAGAGCGTTCCCCTTCGAGTCGTGGAGTTATCAATCACCTCTCTCCATAATTGACAGCGATCATCAATCAAACGTACTAATCGACAGAGTTCAGTCGGTCTAATGCCGACAATCTCACCGTAAATCATTTCCGTCTTGAATATACATAAGCTCTAGGTAGCGAATTTTTCACACCTAGGTGATCGGTTTTACCAAAATATTTTGTGAAAATATTTGGTAGCCATCAAATATTATTGGGCTGTGTACATGGGAAGTAGTGGGTAGAGTTTCACATCTAACGTGAACATAAATTACAGACAGAATGGGTTCACACATCCAACACTGTTTCATACAATTATGTACTAATTTTTCTTGCTGTTACATTCCTAATAGAAGAATTCATTTGTTCCTTGTAAATTCAAACCCGAATGTTCAACGTCATTATCCTAATTTTATATTTGCAGCATCTCAACCAATTAGATTTTACACTTCACCTCCCTAGATTGATTAGTAAACAAATTAGCCACTAGGATCCGTAAGCTGATCAGTGTATATCCAAACCTTGTAATCGACTTCTAGATGTACCAAAGATGAAAGGATTTTATTGACATTTTTGAGAAAGATGAATTCTGTAATTTGACGTCTGCCTGTATGGATCAAAATTATTTTTCTTTATTATAGTGAAATTATTATAACGTTTATCCTGGGGAGGCTATGGGATTTCCTCCGTCCCCCTTGCTTCTATATAGATATTCTTGAATGTCAAATATTTAACAAATGTAATACTGATAATCCCTTGTATTGGTTATGTTATGTGGGCGATATTATTATCCTACTGTCAGGGATTCTTAGAGAACTAAGGCTAACTCATTGTAATGTTTAAGCAATCATAAAAAATTCCGAACACTGTTTGTGTGTTTCATAAATCAGTATGAAGATGAGCGTGTCCAGACTCACACAGACAGGTGTGAAACACAAGTTGTTCAACACAGTCCGAAAAGAAAATGGAAGGGGCACTTTTACTTCTGAAAAAAGAAAAAATTTCATCTCTGGAGAATGAAAACGCCACCAATAGGTTATCAATTAAACCAGGGAATATTTTCGGAATGTTCTGTTTACCGCTGTTTATCAATTAAAAGAACCAACGCACGTATTACATTCCTGTATCAGAAAACTGAATATACAAAATTATTAAACGATGTCCTTGAAACAATATTTATATGTATTGGGTGTGGGTAGTGGGGTGACGCTATTTATTTTTCATCTTCTGACTCAAATCATAAAAATAATTAACAGTTGTGACCAAGAACACAACGCATTGTATGTTTTTACATTCCTGTAATAGCAAACAAACAGAAGAGATAACGAATGAATATACAAGAATTATTAAAAACGTTGTCCTTGAAACAATATTTATATATTTAAAATCACACAGTACCTCGCCATGGACTGAAGTACCAAGTGTCATGACTTATGCTACCTCCTTCTTGTAACAATGAATGATGCAAGGTAGTCTTGTCGGTGGTTGCTTTGAACTGAGTCTTAGGAGGATGGAGGTCCCCTTATGGAAACCATACGAATGAATATCCCGGGTGGGTACATTCAATTTGTTGAAATAATTCCAACTCAATTCCAGAATGCCCCTTTAAATGGATGTTGTAACGGTGTACACCGAGAAATTGAAGATGTATCAGTATAAAAATTAAAATACCAAAGATTGAAGGATCGATTGGGAGGAACCTTTAATTTCATGTATTCAAAATCAACTACAGAGACACACAAAAAAGAGGAAGTTATTTCTGAGGGGGGAGGGGGCAGATGAAAGTTGTATTAGCTTGATTAGTTGGCGAACTTTTACTAGCATTGGATTGGCGAGCATGCTTTGAATCAGTCTGAAAATGTTTGGGCAATTTTTTCTCACCCAGGGGGACAACATCTTCCAAAGCAGTCGATTTTTTTTATTTTTTTCAACTTCAATCTTTCACGGGGAAAGCCCCTTATGTTGACAGCCCTTGTGTTGGTATATGCAGAGTGTCCCAGGAGTTTTGCACAATACGACTCCTACGTGTTCTACAACTCATTTCCGAACAAAAATGCCTCATAGCAATTTTCTGCCAGAGGCTTTGTTTCCGAGTTATTCGAGATTTAAGATTTTTTCGTGTTTTCGATCTTATGTCATCAAAACTGTCATACCTCCCTCAATTTTGAAGATAGCTCAAATATGATGACACCGTTGGAGTGAGCGTTAAATTTTGTATCTATTTGATGTTACAAAACATTTTTTTTTTTATTGCATTGATGATGTGGGATAGCTGCGCGAAATGGCAGTTTTGTCAAAATCTCGAAATCACCTGTTTTTCATCTCGCCTAGAAATCCCATTATTGCTTGACGCAGAACTGTGCAGGCCTAGGAAAACGTGCGCCGAAATGTCAGCTTTCCAACGGTGTAGTCGTTTTTAAAAATATTTTCAGTTAAGGAAATGGTGTTTCACGGCAGAAAAACGTGTGTTTTCTATTAAAATTGAAGTTTTTCCAAAAGTCCCGACAAAAAAAGGTTGGAGGCGGGGTATACGTAACCTTTCTCGCTGAATCAAATTGTGACAACGCCAGACCTCTCAAGTGCTGATTTAAGTTAGTTTCGTCGGATGCATAAACCCGTGCGTTAGTTAACAGCGTCTACGGCATTCCTAAGCTGTCCAACCAAAGTCAGGTTCATCAAATAGCCGAGAGACGGCATTTTGACAAAACTGCCATTTTGCGCAGCAATCGCACATCTTCAATGCGATAAAAACTGTTTTCTGACATAAAATAGGTAGAAAATCTAACGCTCTTGTCATCAAATTTGAGCTATCCTTCAAAATTGAGGGAGTTATGACAGTTTTAATGACATAAGAATCGAAAACACGAAAAAAATCTTAAATCGCGAATAACTCGGGAACGAGGCGAAAAATTGCTAAGAGGCAACTTCGCTCAGAAATCAGTTGTAGAACACGTAGGAGTTGGATTGTGCATAACTCCTGGGACTCCCTGTATAACTAAAGAAGACCTAATGTTTGAAAATTGGGAAAGCTACGGAGGAGGCTTTGTCTTGGTCAGGGGCAAAGGATATGCAATGACCCGCACGACCTCCCGGTCTTGAAGGAGGGGTTGCTTTGAGCGCCGTGTATTGTCAACCCCAATCTGATTCGGCCGTAGCATTGGGTATTGTAATGTTGATAATTTGTTGTTTCGGACCAAATTCAGTTTTTGTAAAATCTTTGTTTACTCGAACTTGTTATCCAGTTGTAGGACAATGGTAATATATTGAGGTTTAAATTGAGTTCATATAAAGAGTCAGAGGTTAAACAAGTTGTTAAGATATAAACCAAAAAATAATATTTAAAAATTAAAAATGAAAATGAATTTAATGAATGAAAACGTTCGTTTGTGAACGGCATCTACGGCATTCCTAAGCTGTCCAGCCAAAGTCAGGATAATCGAAGAGCCGAGAGACGGCTATTGTTTGTGTTCATTCACGATTGATTGCGATGATTTGCTTTCAGTTGAGTAGCTATACTTCAATATTGACATGATTTGTTTGTATGGTTTCGCCAATGGTAATGCTTCTGAAGGAGCAAGGGAGTCACGCTCCTCCTATGTACAACTCACACCCTTGCGAACACGTCGGATAGTATGAGGAAAAATATTGATAGATAATATTGTTTATGTCACTGATCCTTTTTTCATTTAGTAAACTATCTTTTTTTATCTACTAATTCTTTTTTATCTCCGAAATTGAGGGAGTTATGGTAGTTTTAATGACATAATATCGAAAACACGAAAAAAAATCTTAAATTGCGAATAACTAGGAAACGAAGCCTCTTAGAAAAATATGCTAAGAGGCAGTTTTGGTCGGAAATTAGTTGTAGAACACGTAGGAGTCGGGTTGTACGTAACTCGTGGGACACTTTGTATAGTAATTAAAAGAAGCGGCGTTGATTGACAAACCTAGTCTGTTTTGCGTGAAGTTTATATTGTTTCACGACGCTTCAAATCACAAAAAGATCCCTAATCATGTGTAGTATGTTGAGGTCTCTGGTTATAAAAGGTTTTACGTTACAGTAAAATTAACTAAGATCAAATTAGTTGTGAAGCACTGAAGGTAACTACGCGATAATTTATCCCCATCATGAGTAGACGGCTATTTAGAATTGAGATCCACAACTTAACAGCTTGCTCATCGTCACTTCTCGACCCCTTTTAACTTGACTATCGGAAGTCTCTCAAGGGAAGATTTCATACGGTCTAGTAAAGTTAATAGACTCCATTCTCTTCAGCACTTGTACTCGGAAAACCAATCCTTTCCTGTTATTTATAAAGAAATTCTCCGCCGAGCAGCTGCAGCTTCCCGAGGCGGAGAATCTCTTTAATTGGAATTCCAAAGCCTCCAATTCTTGGGAACACACACCATGGGTCTGGCCGATTACCAATCCCCTCATGATTGTTCTCACGTTCGGAAATTCGATCATTGAGCTTCACGACGGGCCTAATAAACGCTGGGTGACGTTAAACGCCGTCTCTCTTTTCGTAGCTGTTGATAGTGGGAACAGAATTGTTCCTCCATTACGAGTTTGAAATGGAGACTTTCTACTGTATCCCACTTAGAGTAAGAGAGCTTATTTGATGAGCATGAGTGTCGCCTGGGGAACTTACTACATTCTTTCATTCGAGCTACTATCTTATAGTTTTTTTAGAGAAATTTTATATTGGTGACGAAGTCATTCTTCCTACTGATCATCAAAAAATGTCTAACAAATCGTTAAGGAAAAACCTGCATTTCGTCATGTACGTAGTCCCAATTTGAAGATATTGCGTTTTTGGTTTAATTCATTGAAAACTTTCCGCTTGCGTACCACTGAAATGAGGTTTGATAGGTACCTCCCTGCCAGATGTATTACTGTCCATAGATGAATGTATCAATAGTCCCTCTCAAAAAATTTACTTCTAACAAATTTAGACAGTTAGCGACCAACGGAAAGAAATTGCAACGAGAGACCAGCTGTTTAGGTACTTTAGCCATCTCCAGAATTTAGACACCCTACAAACGGGACATCTAGTTTCACAGTATGAAGAACCTGAAGAAAGGGACAAGTAAGTGTTGAAAAGAATCTTATGTTCATACGTTTAGGTGAATAAAAACGTAAGCATATTAAAAGAACTACCCAGAAAATAGACCATGAGGTATTCGAGGTATGATACCACTATTCGAGACATGACAAAGGATCATGAGTTCGGCGCCGCAACCATCACAAGGAGGGTGGGTAGATCCCTCGGCTCTTGCCCATACTTGTGCGGACAAATCGTTTCGGATTCGTCATGAACAGATAGAAACATTTCGCTTCAGTGTACCCTGTGAGACTCTGTGATGGGAACTTCTTCAGTATCCTTTCAGCAGCCTTCCTTTAGATTTTAGGTGCTTTGTGCACCTAAGCTACTTATGCTGATTTTTCGTGCTTATGTCGTAGTTGTTTGCCCGCCAACCCGTTGCTGTTATTCAAATGATTTGGGCTCTCTGAAGTAAAAAAACAGATTTTCACTGAGCCTTCTTTTCATTCTGATCCAAGTTACTCAGCTTCAAGATCCTTCATTTTCACTGACTGTTTGTAGCAAGAACGACTGGGCGACGAATAGCCTCTCAAAGTGGTACATTAACTGAACTCAGTATCCCTTCTTAAAAGCTTCTGGTATACCGTATACGGTAGTCTGGTATATACATGTCTTGTCTGTAAGCTCTCCCGGTTACTTCATATATCATTATTATTATTATTATTATTGTTAATAACGTTGTTTTTCAATAATAATTTTTCTATATCTGAGTAATCGATCACACCACCCAAATAACTCTGATAAGGGATAATTTTCAGAACCAAGTTCCAAACGTGTTTCAGGCTTCTCCTTAATGTCCTGATTCAACTATAGCTTATATTTGCCTCAGGGCAATGTAAGCCTCAGGGTAAGACATTCAATCGGGGCATGCTAAGCCACACTTTTGAGTCAGAATGCTTCTCTACTTAAGGCGACTCCACAGCGTACCACATTACTTGGAAGTTCCTACCACTGAGTTTTCTGATCAATAATAGCGTTCTTGCACCATACATTATAGTTCCCAATGAAAAGCCTCGAGTGTTCTGTACCTGGTTCAGAATATACTCATCCCCGATTGGAAAACCTCTTCAAGTGTAGTGAGAAAATGTTGCCATTCCTCTCTACACAGTTACATTGCCTCAAATAATTCTGGTGGAATTGGAGGGATAAGCATCAATGAACCAGCTGACAGATTACACAAACTGCAATATGAACCGAATAATTTATCCCCCTACGTAACCCAGCGTAACTCCCCATCAAAATGTATTGAGTGATTGGACCGCCACAGTTGTGTCGCATGTTACACAAAATATTCGTAAAGCCATTTAATGGTATTCCGGTTTCGAAAAAAAGCGTGTTATAAGCTGAAAAAACAGTATATGGAGGAATGACTTCTATAGAAAAAGAGCTGCTGGAATTTATGTATGTATTCAAGAAGATTGACCGGTTTTAATATTTTTTACAACCGACGTGGTGGATTCGCTTCTAATGAACAGATGGGGCTC
This sequence comes from Creontiades dilutus, assembly GCA_031894815.1. Classification (NCBI taxonomy): domain Eukaryota; kingdom Metazoa; phylum Arthropoda; class Insecta; order Hemiptera; family Miridae; genus Creontiades; species Creontiades dilutus. Next base: position 10,947 of record JAVIWC010005236.1, on the reverse strand, counting down.
GTATGACTATTTTCTTTCCAGCTATCAAGCTTCGTTAAAAACCAATGAAATAATAACTGAGTGAGAGTTGATTGACAGAGATCCCCAGTCTTCCCGCTATCCTCGTTGGTTTTTCAATCTGGGAAATTGATTTTCGGAAAATGAAAGATTGCCTTCAGGAAAGGCGGGGGAAGCATTATCAAAAATGTAAATTCTCTTCAATCCGCCATCAGCGCCCGGGTGATTAATAATTCAAATCCAACGAATTTCATGGCTACTTCACAGTTTGAAAAGCGATATTTAGATTGAAATTTGAATACTCCCCCTTTTTGTATGAAGGGTATTAAACGATTTAGTTTACGCTCAGTTAAATGCGACTACAACGGACTTGCTATAGATCAGAAAGGTTGAGGCGGAGGAGGAGTGAAACATGAATGCCACGCTAATTAACCGGTGACTCATTCACTACCTTCCTTCTTCATTCGGGCCTTTACAGGTGCTTTAGAGCGAATAGGTCTGTTGCATCGAGTAATGTGCTGCGATGCCTTCTTCCACATCCTTTGACCTTTTTCCAACCCCCTACGGCAACGGCTGACGTCTTTAATCCCTTGAGATTGATGACTTGACGATTCCTTCAGTAAGAAAGCGGTTTCTGGTGTTGAGCCTTTCAACTCAGTTGACTCCTTAAGCTTTGAGCTCACGTTCTGATTTGTTCTCCATTCCGTCTTCTGTTATCACCGTAAAAAAAATTTCCTCACCTTTTAGTTTTTGGTGTCCGAGTCCACCAAATATGTTACTGGAAAACGAAGGAACGAAGATGCTCGGTAAAATCGAAATTTCAACTCGTACTTCACATTTTGGACCATTCCGAGCAATTTTATGTAGTTTCTGTCAGTCTGTCTACAGTCTTTGCCCTTGTGCCCCTCTAACTAGCTCAATGCCCACAGTTTTCATACTATCTGCCGAGGATAGATTGGCTACGTCGCAGTTCACTCCCTATTAGTTTTGTTATCCTTAAATCAATACCCACTCCAATCACCGCGATCGATAAATATCAAGCATAATGTTCTCACGGCTTGTTCAATCAATTTCACTCTAATTCAGAAGTAAGTCAAGAAAATTCGGTTCTGTCGTTGAATAACTATTTTATTAGTAGCTGATGCGCATGCGTCAAAATTGTTGATTGACATCAGAGGATTTTAGGTGGCCTCTAATTAGAACATTGCACTTTCAAAAAGCATAATTGACTGATATTTACGTTTTGAGGTTCCATCTTGATTTACCAATTCGACCAGCTATGGAATAGCTTATAGGATTATTCAAAATGCTCAACGGTTTCAAAATTCATCTGAGGAATGCGAGGGAGCTGCACCAAATTTGGTGTTTTCAGTTGGTGGGGACTGCGTGTGGCCGTTACATTAAGATTATGATGCACCATTCTACTTTGATGTCAGCTTCATTATGTGATTACAGACTAATGGAGTAAAATAATTTGTTTGTCAACATTTCTCGATTGGTGCCTCTAAGTCTACGTGTATTAGAGATGACGTACCATTAACTTGGTATCATAATTACAGGACGCCCTAGTTTAGTGCTCCTTAATTTTAAAAACCTGAAAATTATTACACTTGGGTTGATTATTTATGTACCAGGTTGCCCTCCAACGCGGATCAGTGGACATAAGCGAATATACATCAAGGAACAATAATTCTTAGTACACTGGAAACACATGTACCTAGCGATCTAACTAAAATTTGACGTGAACAATTAAGCTTGTGATAAATTATGAAAACTCGGCGCTGCCAATAATTGTAATTATAAAGACAGCCCCATTTACATTTCAGAGTGGTCGATCGATTAAGGAAGAAATTAGCATCAACAGCCATCAGACGATCAGCTTGTCTTACATTCTAACTGACTTCTGGAATGACCTCGTCTTAAATATAATTCCGTGAACACAAAACTTTACAAGTTACTTTGTATGAAATGACATCGAAATGCCGACAAGCTGTAATTTACTGTATATTGGCGCGTCATTGAAATCCACGAATGAAATGAACTAGAAAAAAAGAAACACTTACACTTTTTTCTTGGTCGACTACAGTGGTTCATTATTGAAAATAATAAACCAATAACAAAACATCGGTTTTAAAATATTTGTTCTTTCAAATTGTTAATTTGCCTTTCTCTCCTTTTCAGGTGAAAGTGATCCGCACAACATGCTAGTGATGGAGCCTACGGTGGTACCTTCAGAGACCACTACTCCATTCATTGGAAAAACAATCTCTGGCTTGTTTGTCAGTTCTGGCCCAAACAATTTCACAGTGCAAGCCGGTACCAGGGTCACCCTTCACTGCCAAGTAGATTATCTAGCTGAAAATACCACGGTAAGTCCAACCAAAAATGTAGTAACAGAACCCAGCTTGGTAAGTGTTCAATTAAAAGTAAACATTTTAAAGGTAAATTTCACAAAACATCATTTTTGAGCTGTTCACTATTCAATGAATTATATATACGAATTATACATACTAGTATCATCGGCCACCTTCCAGACTGCTAAGAAAAGCTGAAAAAATATTGTTATGCCATGGTGCCCTTAATTTGATTTTTTTTTAAATCTATGTGTGATAGAAGAAAAAATGGTCTAGTTTCATGCTTTTTTGCCCTTGGATAGACCATTATCATTGTACATGCATCCGTTAGGTACTTATTAAGATAAAAATAATTGTCCAGTTTCATGATTTTTGAAATACTGGCTTGGATATTGATCGACTTATCATTGTATCACTTGTTTCATCCGTGCTTCACTTATATACAAAACATGATTATATGTTTTCTACTATTTTCAGTGAACGCTATCGTTTTTCTCTGTATTTCAATGCAAAATGTTTTCTATTCCTCTTACTCTTCGACCTTACTGGGTTCTCGCATTTTGATTAAATAAAAAAATTATTTTGAGAAAAAAATTTTGAATTTCTTTATGTTTCATATAATATACTTTCTGATGAAGATTAACATATTATATTAATCTTCATCGGAAAATATATAACGAACATTACTAATAATGATGCCGATGTCGATGACTTTTTTTGGGGTTCGTGGAGTTGATCTGGGATGATTCTGTCGACAATTGCCTTTCAGGTTTCTGTCAACCGTCGATATGGAGTCAGCAGAAAAGTTTAGTACTTTTGATAAAATCCTTTCAATTCAATTTTTAAAACTTTTGGTGTCCAACTTGTACTTTTCATCCGAAATGGCCAACGCATCATTCCGCGAGAATTTGTTCGTGTACATTTTATCATTTACATTCCAGAAAACAGGTAATTTGTTAGTAGTGGGTGTAGGTAGTGGGTTGATCACATTCATTTCGAATCCCTTATTTTGGAGCATAAGTCTTTATTTTCTGGCGGATACGTTTCGTCCTTCAACGAGGACTTCATCAGTCTACATATTAGCATAAAAATGTCATTTAGTAAGAATTATATAGTGTGTATACACACAGATGGTCAAATGATCACATTTCTTTCCATAAAACATATTTTTCAGCTTACCTACTAAAATAAGTTACATATTAACATTTCTTACCTTACTATGTCATCAATACATGCCGAGTTCCGGCTTAGACATGGTGAAATCCTTGATGAATTCAAGCGTTTCCTTCGCATCAGACATTTTATAAACAAAAAAAAACTTGAAAAAGGCACTTTTTCAAGGGAAAACTCACGCGAGATGAACGGTGTGACGCACAGAAATCCAACCCTTGCGGTTCGGGGTGCGCTACCCCTTCCCCTAACGTTCAACACTCTCGATGAACTCGGATGAGGCACGCCTCTTGGGGTTCATCTCGTGCGTCACACCTCGCGCTAAGACGGATGCCTCTGAACTAAAGTAGCACAAGTGTAGACCTTATCGTTAACACTTCGTATCGTACACACAAGCGTAAATGTAAAATTCATATAACAACTATACCTTCTCCAGTTGTTGTCAGGTTTCTTCTGAATTAGATGTCTATTATGACGTTCTTAGAATCCAGAAGAAGGATAGATCATCCGACCCTTTATAGTCCACCATGCCGAACAATGGGCTTCTACTAAGATTGTAAATAATGGTTAACATGTATATGATGTGTTAAACTTACGGTTTAAGAAATATATTTATCAGAATGACCCGGAGAATGGAGGAAGGATTTAGGAAGTGAAAGACCCGGGCAAGAACAGCCAAGGAAAATAACATTTTTTATTATTTCATTTTTATTTATTATCATTATTATTTTCTTACTTAAGCAATTTACTACTCGAGGGTTTAATACTTTTATGTTAAAATAAACCCTTCTAGGAAAGTCACTGATCTGCGTAGAGGTATATTAGACGTCGTCGATCAAGCTGGACACCAACCTTTACTAGTTTTTACCATTGTTAGAATCAGAAGATGAAATTAAAAATTGAAGCTCACGAAGCTCTACGTGAACCACCATATCCTTTAAGAAGCGACGTTGGAAAACCCTGGGTTTACCTCAAATCATCATGCTCCAATTCAAATTTCAGCTTTCTAGGATGACTTTGACAGAAAACAACCTCTGGGTTCACTCAAATGATCAGCGTCACCTTCGTCTGATTTCAGACGTCCCACAGAACCTCTAATCCAAATTTCAGCAGAAAAGAAGGACATGGATTGTCAATACCTACAATGATGCAATACTCTGCATATGGACGCGGCGTAGAAATCCATAAGTAGAACAACTGAAACTCAGCAATGTAAAATGGAACACGTACATGAAGACGCAACAACGGAACAAAATTCCACAGAAATTCAGCTGATGTGATCCTCAGATGATATTAGGCGATTTTTACTATGCCCAAGCACATGGGGTTTCAAATGGAAAGAGAGGAGAATTTATATAATTATGCACCATTTGGTCTTTCAATACTATTGATGTCATTGTCCCCCATATGTAAATGTATTGCTTTTGGATAGATTCATTGATTCGTGAAGTGGTATTTTGAAAAAAGTTCAATAATCCGATTTGAACGACGTTCTCCCGCCTCGTCATTCACCTATGGATTCACCTTTGGATCATCAGACCTTGTTTACGGCTTGCTTACTGATCTCGTTAGCGGGCCGGAGGCAGTCCCGGATCGTGCTACTCCACCATTCGCCTCATAGGTAAGACGATCAAGTTTCCAAAATAGGGATGGCAGATTATCCTGTGTAATCACTATTATATCTCCTTCTTTGGGGGGAGGGGCGGGTTTAGGTATTCCGTTTGGCTTTAGTTTGATGTGTCAAACTCCTTACTCCTTTTGCCTGCCTTTTCAAAACTTTTTCCAAGCATTTTGCACATCGATCGGGTTCTAAAGGTTTTAAAGAAACTAACCCTAACAACATAGAGCAGCGAGTTACCCGGGGATATGACTTTGACACACAGACTTGTTCACTGGGGACCTACCGTAGTTGGTAGGAGGATCTCTAAAGCTCGGTCACCTTGTAATCATAACACTCGGCATCATTTTCAACCCAATTGTGGCGTTGGGAGGAATCTTTAGTCACTGAGCTAAAAATGTTAGTGGTGACATGATCCCCACTAGTTAACCTCATTCGTAAAATGAAAGAGATTTTCAGCGTTGTTCAAATCAACATCGGTAGTGGTTAGGGCACCTTTACCAAAGACCCACAATCTAGGACTTAGATGCATTAGCTGGATATGTACAAAGGAGACGTCCTGCTATTGCAGCCTCTACAAACGATATTCCACTGTCACGGCCTCATCGGCATTATAAGGTTTATATCTTAAAGAGCAATGAGCAGGCTGTTCAGAGTAGTTACTTGGCGAGTATGACATCACGGGTCTTTGTTGATAAGAATATGCCATGTTTTGATCTTGTTTGTTGGTTAGGTTGAAGATGTTCATTGTTGTCTTGTGAATAAAACTTAACTTCACCGGATAACTAAAGCAAAGTTCATTCGAGACCCATCAGCTTGCTGATATATTTTCTTCTCATTAACAAAAGTTCACCTAACATCAGTACACCTCTCATCTTACACGGTAAAAAACCTTTCGTCTTGCCTCAGCCAGTATTTTTCCAGTACGTAAACCGTTCTTTGTCGTCGCACTTTTTGAGCTGATCAGTTATGGAAGCTTATTGATACTGAGTTGAGACTAGGGTCAAATTAGAAAGGACTCTCACCCTCTTTTTGCAAGTTGGTCCGCTTTCTCTTTACCCTCCATCTCCTCGTGTCCTGACCTCTATAACAACTCATATTTGTTGCTGTCGGGCGCACCCTCAACTGAGGCGAGAGTGAGGTGAGATAAATGAGAAAGCATAAATAGGTTTTAGTCCGTTTCATAGTATCTTATTATTAAACTTCTTTCTTGGTAATTTTACGGGGGATACATTTTCTATAAAGTATATGAATACTTGAGGAGGACGGCAGTTATGTAAATTACTAGGCTTATGCTTAACTTTATCAATTGAGCTCACAAGAAGGATTGCAGCAGGTGGCTAGTGGCTTATTGATCTGCCCCCCTTTACACCGTCCTATGGATAGGTGGAGCTTCAGCTTTCTAGATGAAGTTTGCCTACGTGTATTGTGCGAGAGATGTGGTGGAATTAAGGACCCCTCGAAGTGCAGCTTTCACCAGAACCATTTCTGACCCATTGCTGCCTCGAACGCCTCTAAAGAAACAAAACTGAAATTTCCGTTTATGGTTGATGCCGTTTTGTTTTGTTATTTTCAATAATGAGTCTTTGTAATCGATAACAAAAAAAAATGTTTCCTCAAAATTTGTTGGTTTACGTTTCAAGTTATGGAGATCAAAAGAATCGAATAAAACAGCTCTGCAAATTATTACACGGAGGCTTATCACTTCTGTATTAGTTAACCTGCAACGTATACCACATATTTATGCATATTAGACATATTCTGAGGTGCCTTATCTAAACTCGGCACCTCGCGTCTCCATACCTTGTACATAATTGCAATCAAGATGGAAATGCTAGAACGGACGCCAAAATCACGGCCCAGCTCTGACCATTGAACGGGCTCAAGTTTCCGGATCTTCTGATCGACCGCCTACCTGACCGCGGACGACCGATTTTAAATATGTGAATGTGAGGTTTTTCCAACGGTGAGAGAACGGTTATCGTACAGCAACCTGATTGGTCTCATTCCAAACAGAAAACTGTGCGAATAAAGTTGTTGGAGCTCATAAGTTTTTATACATTTTTATTGTTATTGTGAACGTTTCGCCCATACATCGTGAGCTTCATCAGCACTAGTATTTTCTTAATTTTTATATAAACAACAGTCTTTCTGGTGTTGAATATTCTGATGTGTTTGTATCATCGTCGGCGTGATCATCCAAGTTATTTATATGTGCTGTCTCAGTCGTCAGTTTTGTGTGTTTTATATTAATATTGCAGCTAGGCATCTTCCATTGAAGTACCTTGGTAACACCATACTTCTTTCAACTTTTTATGTTTGATGTTAGTTTGTAGAAGTCACTTTCATTAGGTGCATCACACTACATGTTATTCTGTTGACTAGAACAATTTTTGGATTAATGTGTTTTTTAATTGTTAACTTTGAAATTTTTAAACAATGAGAGCACGTTTTTTGGAGGAGGAGGATCCAGATCTGGACAGCACATATAAATAACTTGAATTATCACTCCGACGATGATGCAAACACATCAGAATATTCAACACCAGAAAGACTGTTGTTTATATAAAACTATAAAAATTAAGAAAATACTAGTGCTGATGAAGCTCACAATGTATGGGCGAAACGTTCACAATAACAATAAATATGTATAAAAACTGAAGAGCTCCAACAACTTTATTCGCATAGAAAAATGGAAAAATACCCCACCAACTCAACTAAACAGAAAACTGATTTCTGTCTCAATTCAACAAATAAAACTACCTTCATTCATTGAAAGTTTTTGAGATTTCGATTTATTGATAGATAACTCCTAAAAGTCAAGGTTGATCATTCAGGGTTGACATCAACAGGACGGGATTACTGGCACACCCCTGATTAATGTTGGGTTTTTGAGCAAAATTCAATAAAATGCTGCCCAGTAGTTTCGAAGAAAAGATTCAGAAAGTGGATGGCGTACGGCGGACGGACCATTTTTTTTCCCAATTTTTGAAATTACTTATCTTGAAACGTAAACCAACAACTTTTGACGGGAGGGGTATACATACATATTTATTTATTTATTTTTCCTACATGGTCGATTACAAGGGTTTAATATTGAAAATAATAAAACAAAAACTCACAATGAGAAGTTATGATCAGAGTATGCAAGTTTGAAATCAGTTGTTCCGACACAAAAAAAATTTTACATTCACGGGTTGGCACTGAGGGAAATGAGGGGGAGAGGCAAACACCCTTATATATACCAGAATCCAACAAAATTGCTAAAACTCGAACCAGTATAACGTGTACATCAAGCCATAAACCATCACATTCTTAGATAGGTAAGTAGCGAACCGAAACTTACCTCAGATCAAAGACCAACCAACTACCACTTATTTCTCATGGATTTTTGGAACAAGAAGAAGGCGTAGAGTTCAGAATGTAGGGTGCACATCGTGAGGATGGGAAGAGGGGAGGCAACCTGAGAATCCCTATTAGCGAGAAGTGGGCTAACTAATGGCTTGACAATATTTAAATCTCAATTTGATCACTGATAGTTATAATCTACGGCTAACGTGATTCGATACAATATAATATTTTTTCAAAACAGCATTTCAAAATCATGCACAGTTCATGAAGGAGGAATCATTAAATGATCAAATTTTGACACCACCAAGTTGTTTCTCAAACCATGGGCTGACCGGAAAGAGGTAGACCGTTTTTTTACCTTGAAAATATTACCTTATATATTTGCAACAAGGGTAATTCCTACACACATGTCTACATTTCTACATTTTCAGCGTTAATGATTTTTAGGCTGTAGTCTATTACGATTCTGATGCTCAAAAATCAATACTTCAATCCGCAGATAAGGAAACGAGAAATCCCTCATAATACAAATAATGAATCAATCACCTTTCCTGCAAAGTTCACAAAAATCAAAATTTTTGTCAATTTCCCCTGACATTACTTTTGTTTGGGTAAATTTTACATAACTTTCCGAATTTACAATAAATTCGTGTGAAACCCATCTTTTACCTAAATTATAATAAGATTCCTATCTTTTGTGTGATATTCCCCGAAATTTATCAGTTACCTATGCACATTATAATTAGTGTATGGTGCATTGTATAAGCTCGACACCCCGCGTCTCCTTATATTCCAATTGCATTGAAGGTTAAAATACTTGATCGGCCGCCAGCCACGCGGTCTGGAGCAGGCCTCCCGTTGAACGGGCTCGGCAGTGCGGTTCTCCTGCTCGACATTCTACCTGATCGTAGACGACCGATTGTCATCACTCGAGGATTAGGTTTTTCAAGTTGTGAGCGAACGGATGATCGTACAGCAACCCGAGTGGTCGCGAGTTAAATGTAATTAATTTCCTCAACGCTATTAGTTTTTCATGTTCAATAATCTAATTTTTTTGGTAATCGACTAGGAGAAAAATTGTTAACCCCATTGTTGATTTGTCGTTTCAAGTTTTGCGCTGAACCCTAATTTGAAAACATTTGATAAAATTTCTACGTACGATATCTTTGTAAATAAAATAAATCAATAACAAATATAAAAAATAATGAAATTAATAAATACTCGTAAAGATAACTCTCACCCTCAATAAAATTTGTTGATTTACATTCCAAATACCCCAAGTTCAGTTGTTTCCGACATATCATTTTATTGTGAACGAATAATTATCAAGTGGTTTTCGTTTAGTTTGTATGTTGCACAATATTTAAATACAAATTTCCAATATTGCGATGAAAATACATTATCTAGCTCACTTTGGGTTTACTTTATTAATGAAAGGGGCTCTTGGAATTACGGGACAACCGCACTTCCCGATATGGCTGAGAATCCATCAGAACGAGCGCCTGAGGTTGATCGATCATGACACTGGTCCACAAAAAAAAATTGCTTCGAGTTGTTGGCTTCTTTCTACCTCTCATAGGCGGTTTTAAGGTTGCTGAACCCGAAAATTATATATGTTTTTCGGTTGGTTCAATACGTTTTGGTTTCCTTTCTTTAACCTGAATTATGCAGTAATCACCAACTTCACTCAAAGCTTTCTCGAAGACACTCATCATACGGGAAATCCATTGCAGATTGCAAATATATACTCAAGTTTAGTCCTAATCCTTTTTAATAAATTAGAGACAAAGGACCAAAAATGAACAAAAACCTCATTTTCACCGTTCTTTTTCTAGTTGCTCCAACAAGTTTTGAGAAAAATTCAGAAATGAATTCAAATATATTTTTATGCACATGTACAAACTTATATTTGTCAAAGCACTTAGATTACCCGGTCCCCTTACACCCGCATGTTTATTGAATGTTTTGGATGGGAATCGAGAAAACCACGGTTTTCCTTCAGAATTATGCGTATCCTGCAAAATAGTTCACTGTCTGTTTTGAAATGGGACTAAAGTTGATCCGTACAATATCCACATATAACTTCAGGAAACGATCCTGCTGATATAATACCGCGATTTGGTAATTTTCAGATTCACTAGTCGCTTGGTTCAAGAGTAGAATGAAATCGAATTTGGCTAGGGGGCCAAAGTTCTTTTCTGGTTTGAATCGACGTGTCCATGTCCACCCCTCGAAGCTGATTGGTACTGATGGAAAAGTTTGTGAACCTTCACCAATCTGGTTGGGTTATGTGAATTTTGAAATAAAATCTAAATTGACAAACAAAATTAGTAGGATCCACCCCCCCCCCTCTAGCGACGACTTTAAGTAGTAAATTCCTTCATTTCCAACACCGCCGCTAGAGAAAAATAGGGGTGAAGCATTTAATACCTTCATTCTACACGAGAAATCAATGGT